>JASAOG010000091.1:1332500-1932500 GCA_030265305.1 Biomphalaria pfeifferi | reverse complement strand
ATAACTGATAGTGAAAGTGTAGATATTTTTTTTTTTTTTAGTACAGAATAAATATGTTTTAAAATTTTAAGATTTTAAAACATATTTATTCAGTACTAAAAAAAAAATTACCTGTACAAGTAGCGAGCCCTTAAATGAGCATTCAGTGAGCTCCATAAATTGAATGCCTCTCTTGAAGTGCTGACAGCAAGATTAATGTCGTCTTCATTTGCTTCCACAGTAGTTGCCAAAAGCTCATCTAAAATGTCAAAAAAGTTTCAGCAATTTCAGTGTTTTATATATTTATTATATTTTGTGTCAGTATACATTAAAAAAAAATTAGTCTCTAAAAGTGTCTCTAAAATAACAATATATTTTTTTTTTTGTAAATAACAAACAGCATACCATTGGCTGGGTTTCTTGACTCTACTGTAATTTGAGTGTCTCTATGAACCCATTGGCCATTAATGTATAAGCCAAAATGTCGACTGTGTTTATTCAACCATGACTTTAAAAAAGGCAAAAGAAAAAAGGTTGCTTTTTTAAAAAATAAAGCTTATCTAAGGGAAAGAACAGCTAATTACTGCCATTTAACCTGAAAATCAAAATGGCATCACTGAAACCTTTATTTTTACCTGCAGATGATAAATGGGTGGACCTTTTGGGGGCTGTAAGTTTGTGCAAAACACAGACTTTCTTTTATACTTTATTATAGATCTAGATGTATTTACATTTGTAATTGTTTTTACTTTTAAATAATTTTCTATTTTATCTTATCTAATATAATACAGACACTACTTGAAGATACTTCAATGTCATGGATTTAGTCAAGCATATTAACCAATGACCTAAATTCTGCCAAGTCACTGGTTTTCCTGGCTAGCTCAGGCGACCCATTCCATGCTCTAATAGCGCTAGGGAAGAAGGAGCATTTGTCCTAGCATATGGAACAAGGAATGTGCCTTTATCTTTGTGTCTTTCTGAGTATTTTATTAAATTTTGTTTTTGTATTTGTCATAATTTGTACTACCGAATTTGTAGATCAAAACACCTAGAGTACTAGAAGTAGAAGCTAGTCAATTATAGAGTTTATCTTTAAATTTAATAAATTAAATGTCTTTAGCCACTTAGATTTAAGAACTTTACCAAAGCTACACTTTCTGAATCGGGTGCCGAGCCATAAGACAAATTATCAAAAATAGACTCGACATTTAATATAGCTTGACCAGCCATTTCTTCTTGATATAGATACTAGAATAAATTCAAACTGAATAATATTAATTTTTTAATAGATCTAGATTATCTAGTATATCTACTGATAGTACTGATACTGATCTAGTAATCTATTATCTAGTAGATCTATCTACTAAGAGATCTAATCTGGATGCAATGTAGATTCCAATATTTTTGTAGCTATATAATTTAATTTCTAGAATATAGATCAAGTGTAGATCTTTAATCTATATTTTACTATATCCCTATTATAATCTAGTCTATATCTAGACTTTAATAGATCACTAGTAGATCTATTTTTATTTTTCTCAAGCAGCAACTTGCAGTGAGGGGTCGAAGATCAAAGGTTATGAATTCAGTAAAATAGAAATCACTAGCCTGTATGTCAGTGTATGAGATTACATTATAACACTAGCCTATAAAAGAAATTAGATTGAATAAATTTATACAAATTTATCAATAAATGATGTTTAGGAAAGCAACAGAAAACCTTAATGATGCTTAATGTAGATCTAATAGTTGTTAATTTATTGTTTAAGTGTCATAAAGTAAATCTATTCAGTTAATAGCTATTCTAGATCTAAAGTCTAGATCTAAATAATAACACAATATTCATGAAAATATATAAAGAGCGAACTTTATGTGTAATGTTGATTATATCACTGACATAGATCTATTATCAAAATTGTCTTCTTTTAGTCCACTGTTGCCAAGTCAAGAAAACAAGAAATTTTTAAATTTAGTCTAGTCTAGACCCAATCTAGAATCTAGATTAGATCTATAATAGACTCTAGATATTTAAAAAAATCAATTTAGAATTTGGACACTACTAATCCCGGTTAAATGGATAGTAGCTTATTAGATGCTGAAGAAAAAGACAACACTTTGACTTTACAAAATGAATTTCTTAGGCATTTATTACTCACCCAGGTTACTTAGAGTTAGAGTAGTACTAGATCTAGACTTTTAATATTATTATATTATTATAGCTTTTATATAGCGCTACTTTCATGCTTATAGCATGCTCAGAGCACTTTGGTCCAATCTCATTTGTGGGGGGGAGGGGGTATCTAGCAGTTGGTTTTCCGTGCTGCCTTTACAAAGAACTTAGGCGCTCAGTAAACGCAGCTCTGCCTGAGTCGGGTGTCGAACCTCGAGCCCCCTTCTAGGTAGCCAAGACAGGCTAAGTTCAAGCACACTTAGCCTCTCGACCACGCTTCCCACTTCAACTTAGACTCTAACTCTAATAATTTAAACTCTAATACTAATAAAATAGATCTATATCTAGACTAATAACTAATAATACTAATAGATCTAGTCTACCCTTTTTGGTAATCATTCGATCATATATAATCTATTTATTAGGTACTTCGATAAAAATTTCAAAATGATCACAATGCAATGAAACCTATTTGGTTTGATAGAGCTTGAGAAATGCTTTCCAATAATACCATTTTTATATTGCTGAGTTTATTGTGAGGGAAGTTATTAAATTTTTAGTGGCCGAAAATTAGCCTTTGTAAAGCGAAAAAAAATCTGTGACCGAAACAACTGACAGTTGAACTTTAATTAACCATATTATAAAAAGTCTTAAAGATATGAGGTTGAAACTTCACACTCTTTTTCATTAACTTGTATTCTGTTAAAACAAATTTAAAAAATAAGACCAAGCAATAAAATCTTTGAAAAAAAGTGAATTAATATTTAAAAAAGCCTTTGACTAAAAATAAAAATATATGTGATTTTGTCATCATATGAGCCCAAAAATCACAAATAAAACAAAGTAGAGCTCTGTAGTGTGTTTTATTTTGTTTAATTATAATTCTACTGTATTTAAATATCTATTTATATGCATCAGATAGATAATTTGTATAAATTAAAAATGAAAATAGCACTGCGCAGAAAAATATTTGCTAAAATTTTATGACTAGTTTAATAAACTTCATAAAAAACAGTAGAGCACTGGCAATTAATCATTTTAAAAAGGCTGAATTTAAATGCTTTAAAATTAGATTGTAAATGAAAAATTTCTTGCATCGGACAATAAAATAAAAAAGAAATCTTGCGATTCATTTAGAAGTTATTAAAAGATTTTTTACTTAAATTTTGTGCAGTAATAGCTCATCATTTAAAAATGTAATGTACTCATTTATTAACTATTAATTTACATGTATACTAATAGAAAAAAACAACACACAGAAAAAAATAATTAATTAATAGTTCACAGAGCTAAAAATATGAAAAAAAAAATAATTTAATATTATTATTTTAAAATATTTATTTTTACTTGAAAATTTCCACATTACAAAGTCCTTATAATAAAGACACATTCCCTCTCCATAATCTAGCATTTAAACATTATAAAAGTTAATCTAAATGAAAAATTCCTATCTGTGCTTCTAAAAATAGGACGTGATAGATAGAAATTTACCATTTCCAGTAAATCACAGTGTTGGTTGTTACTAAAAATAGATTTTAACCATCAACTTTGAAAATTAATATCTAAAGAGTGCGGCAAGCTACAAAGTTCAAACTTAGCACACAGATATATGTTAACATGCTAAAAAGTTGTAAAAATGTCAACTTTGACATAAACTTTTGTTAAGAAAAATTTAACAGATTGGCTTCAAAAGCAAATAAAAATGATCTCTGATATCTTATGTTAACAAAAAGTAATCACAATTTGTTCTGAAATCAAATACAATGTGCTAAAACTTAAAAAAGGGTAAAATGTGCTGACACACTTTTCAGCCATTTTTAGGGAGAAAAAAATGGATCTAGGTCAGTTTATCGAAGTACCTATATATATCAAATATATGATGTTATGATCGAATGATTACCAAAAAGGGTAGACTAGATCTTTTCATATGCTTGGGCTTGGGACCCCTCACCCCCTCTGAACAATGCCAGGGTCCCAACCGTTGAAGGATTACCCACGTTTTTTTTACTAGGTCTATATATATAGATTTACAGATAGATCCACTTATTATGACTTTTATAAATTCTATTCGATTTTAGATCTAGATCTACTCTAGTAGAATCCAAGATTCTAGATATATACTAATATTTAGTTAGACAATAATTAATATAATTATAAAATATAATACAAATTAAAATATCATATGAGACATATGATACTACTGACTTATAAATAATAATGGCAATGTCTTCAATTCAGAAGATCAAGGATGAGTGCAGTGTTACATGTGACTTTGCAAACCCAGTTGTGACCTGCATATTCTTCCGTATATCTAGTATCTCGTGCAGACAAAGCCGTTGTCTGCGGGCGATCTATTTAAGTTTTCTTTCCATCCTCTGTGCCTGTCTTCAGTAATGGCTTTCCTTTGGGTCTCAAATATGTGTCCTGCAGCCTTTGTGAGAGCTCTCCCATTGGGGATATGTGTCTGACCCACCAGAGAACGTAAAGAACCTCAAACCAAACAAAATCCTAGGAGCCACAAGCAATTATAATTAGATCTAGTTTGAAAAAAAGAAATAGATGTCTCATTGTTTGGTCAGAAACCTTCAGACCATCCTTGTATTTAAACACCTTTAAACTTATTATAAATTTTTTTTTAAAGTTTTTTTGTTAAACCTGGCTTTATTGTATTTTAAAGTGCATTTTCATGCCTCTATTTAATATTTCATAATAAGTTAATGTAAAGAAAGGTTATTCATAGTCTCACAATGGTTGTCTAATTTCAATACAAAAGGTTTCAAAGTTTGTTTTATTGTGTGCATAGTATACAGTTTCTTTTACATTTTCGTTAAGCCAGTTTTAAGAATTAAAAGTCATGTTAATATGTATTTAACATACTAAGATGTTCATTTTAGTTTGCTCTGTCTAAATCAATATTTTAGGATAGTGTGAAGCAAGAGAAAAGTGCTGGAGGTACAGAAGGGATCCCTACAGTTGTGATCAAACCTTGTCCTGGCAAGTATTCTACAAATATGGCTATTGAAAAAAAAAAATATAAATAAAGAGATGGTAACTATTGATAACATTTTATCCAATACAATATTGGCTTTAAAAAAATGCATACAAAAAGGAGAAAATGAAAAGGCAATGAAACCTAAACTCAATAGAGATAAAAAAAACTTCAATTGCAAGCAAATCTTAATCTTGGATAAACAACTATATTCATTTTATTTCAGGAATGTGCATGAAAACAAGAACTGTTAATGGAGAGAAAGTATTTATAAATATTTGCTATTCAGAAAATGTAAGTTCTAAACTGAAACACTTATTGTTGTTATTTTCTGAAGTGTATCAATGATTTATGTCTTGCTTTTGTTTTTCTTCAGCACAATTTGGACTGAATTTTTCAAAACATTTTGCTGATTCTTATTATTATATTTTAACAAACTTAACAAGTTTTATTTCAATATGTTGATGCACAGTAGTTGTTTGAAATAAGTATTTTTGTTTTAATTTTTCATCAGATTACGATGCTTAAGAAACTTGACTTATAAACAGCTTGGCCAAAAAATCTTAAGCATACAATTACAAAAAAAAATTGTAGTTTTTAAGAAAACTGCAGATAGTTAACAATTAAATGAAGAAATTTGTGTTTGGTGAACATCATATACCAGAAATACTTCTTTACTTATCCAACTTAATGGTCAATATACAAGGAAATTTGAAAATACCTTTTAAAATGTAGTCAGGAACTATTGAAGCCTTTTTCTCAGCCCAAGACTGACTGATTTGTCAGAAAGGATAAACATTCACTTGAGAATATGTATCAAACATAAATGAAAAAAAAAAGATAAATAATGTAGTATATCTTTGTGTCCTAGCACACTAACAAAAGGCATGGTTTCACATGTGTAAAAAGATGTTTGTAATTTTGGCATTCAATGTACAATATTATTATTTATAAGACAAGTATTTTCTCTTATTTAGGTTCCAGAACCTAAAGATTTAACAGATGATGAACTTTTAAAGGTTTTAGAATCTGAAGATCCAACCAAATTTAGAATACCCATGTCCATTGGAGAGCCTCATGCAGAGTTAGACAAATGTGAGCTACTTTAGTATTAATTGTAGTATAATGGAAACTAATCTTTAATCCCTGTTAATAACTCTCTTGGCTAATACTCTGAAAGTTACAATTACTTTCAGATTACTCTGTATTGTTGACTATGTATTTACTCCCAGCCTTACTTCAATTTGACTTGGTAAGATGCCATTTGCAGTAGTTGTATCACCAGTTTTGCTATTACTTTCCTACCCCCTGTATGATACAGTGTAGATTTTTAAATGTAAAATTTGCACCCTTGAAAAGCTTATTCTAAAAAAAAAAAATTCAGCCTCCTTTTCAGGGAAACTACTTTTTAATTATTTATTTTGTAAAATAATATCCTAATATAAACTTGTTAGAATCTAGTGGCCAAGAAAACTTGGCATACAGATCTCTGAAAGAGTCTTAATTCCCTTGTTTCAGCTGGTGGAGGTTGTACTGTATATGATGTTGTGATCAACCCAAATTTTTTAAACAAGATAAATACAAGTGAACTATTCAAAACATTTTTCCTGACAATAATGTGTGAAGGAATAGAAAGCAAATATGATGTGCTTCTCAAGAGAGGTAATTCTATCTATAATATAGGTGAAACCAGTTACCCTTGAATTGTTATCTGTTTATCTTCAACACTTATGGTAGTGCTTTTAGAAGATTGATATTTGATAGTTTTGAGTCCAGATTTTGGTCATCGTGTTATCTTTTTATTACAAGAAACAGCCAAAAAGTTTGAAACAGTTGAGATCTTAGGCACAAAATCAAGAGTACTCAGCATTATTACAAACTTTTAGTTATATTTAAATGTACTTTTTGCAAAAGGTAATGTTTGTATCAATATCAAACTAGTCAAATCAACCTCCTAATCTTTCATTTATTGAAAATTTTCAAATTTTTTTGTTAGACCAATTTTAACCACTATTACAACATTTAACACAGACTTAGTATAAATTTTATACTAATTTTTGGCATTTAACACATCACACATTGTTAAGTCTCATACATTTTTGTATTTAATGTTTTTTTGTTCTTTGCAGACTGGATATTTTTGAAAAATAGAAAAAGTCTTGGGAAACTGGCAGAACAACATATTCGAACCAAGTCAACACCACTGATAGTGGATATGGAGTCGTAAGTTTATTTTCACTATAATGACATACCATTAGCTAAAACACATTTTGTAAGGTGAATTTTCCAATGTATTTAATATATACTATTTCTGCAGCACTAACCAACTTCCTGCTGAACAGCCTGAAAAGAGAAATCTGATTGAAGAAATACAAAAAGAAGATGAAGAACTCAATAAAAAGTGAGTTTCCAATAGGCTCAATTCAATAAATACTGTCTACATTACAAATGAAGCAGTTAGGTTTTAGTACTATTCAACAATTCATGTCATGTATTTTTTTGTGCCTTCCTATAAGAGATACATGTGAATAGAGTGGTAGCCTTGAATCACCTTTTTAAAAATAAAAATGGCTTTTCAGTATCAATGTGTAAAGACTATAACTACATATTTATGTTTTTCTAATTAAGCAAAGTACTTATAGCAATTTTAGCTTTGTTTTCTTATGAATAAGAGCACAATTTATTAGTATAACTACATATTTATGTTTTTCTAATAAAGCAAAGTACTTATAGCAATTTTAGCATTGTTTTCTTATGAATAAGAGCACAATTTATTAGCTTTGAAAAAATCTTTATTAATGTCAGACTTTGTTGTCCTAAAATTTGATATCTTTCCCAGTATTTCTAAACTATTATCGTACCGGTATTATTATTGTTTGAACAAGTTCATAGTCCTTTGTATATCCCAATGTTCAGTTTGCAAAGAATGAAAATATTATAGTAATAAAACAAGAATGTCAAAAGTGTAATGCTGACCTAATATATACTTCTTAGTTTTTGTTAGCTCTGTGATAATGAATGGTTTGCCAATTTTTAAATTTACTGGTCTAAAGCATGAGAGAAATAGTAAAATAAATATTGAACAATAGAGACCAGCTTTGACCAGGATAAAAACCAAAAAATGTCATTAAATCATCACTTACCAGTTAGGCAGAGACCAGGTTAGCTTCTTTTACAGTCATACATATTTCAGAAAAAAATCTTTTCAATGAATAGTACTAACTGGCCTTGTATTTACAATATAGGGACTCCATACACTTAGATATTCTTTTGACTTAAAATCACAATAGACAAGGCCATCATTCAGACAAGGTTGCTCTTAAATGGTTTCTTTTAGACATGATATAAGAATGACAAATGTATTTTACATGTAGTATCTTCAGTGTTTTGGCTGCCTGGTTGTGTGGTATGCGCACTGGACTGTTGTCTCGATGGTCTTGGGTTCATACCCAGTTCACTGCCATCCCTCATCTTCCTGTGTGAGGTTTGGGCTAGGGTTAGGGTTCAAAAGGAACATCAGAAACATGTAAAACATTATATAACTGATTATATTAATGACATAAAACCTGATGCAAAAAGAAATTAATAATGGCATAAACATGAAAGATATAAAACAGTAATGCCGCCATCACTTTATTTCAGCAATCTATCTAATTTTATTCTTACACCAGATTCAATAATGTGTAATTAATTTCTTGCTGCATTTTTTCATCAGGGCTCCAGAACCTATCTTTAGTATTATACAAGAACCCATGGATGGTTATCCAGAGTACTTAGTAGCGGAAATTTCCTTACCTGAAATTGTGAGTTTACTGAGAAACCTTACAGTAGTTATACTTGTATATTAATGTATAAGCAGAAGAATCTTATATTGTCAGAATGTGTGTATTAAGTTGGAGTGCAGTACAATGAATTACTTATTGGATTTATGTCTGTGCAGTTCTAAAGATCAAATAATCAAACTTTACCAGACATCTCATTTTTGGATAACTTTTCTCAGATGATGGCATGCCTTCCATTACAGTTTGATCCTCATTTAAGAATGAGCCTAATCCAAGTCTATTTCAAGTTAGCCACTTCCTCTTTCCAATGAGATTCCATCTTCATGCTGGCCATGCCCAATAGTTTTTTTTATTAACTTTTCTTACTGATCTATCCATAATGTTGTGTATATGTTGTAAACATCCCTCTAGTTATTTCCCTTTGCATTAGTAATGGAAAACCTTTTAGTCAAGCTTATACCCAATATAACAATGCACTGCGAAATTTAGCAGTACTATTGAATTGTTTATCAGAATATATTTATAATCACATTGTCTTTAATTACTTTTTAGAAAACTGCCCAGTCTGTGACACTAAAACTAGGAGAAGACAGATTACTTCTGACAACCAGATCTCATGTTTATTATATGGATATTTTTCTGCCTTATGATTTAGTACAAGATGATTGTGGTGCACAGTTTGACAAAGAATCAAAGGTAAAGTTATTTGTGTGCATTGTGAGCTTATAGATAATTGTATATTGTCAATGCCCTAGCTACTGCCACTAGTGGACAAATTTAGACTTTTGGTAAACATTGCATTACCTTGCTACTTGAAGATATTGCATTTTTATTGATTTAAAAATGACTTATATAGAGAAATTCGAGTCAAAGTCAGTATGATTGGCAACATAAAATAGAGAAAACCATCAGATATAATACCTTAGGAATAAGAATTGACAATCTTTTTATGTAAATAAGCAAGATGGCAGTATTAACTTAATTAAATTAAAGTAATGACTATGATACAGACACTGGAAATTAAACTAATTTTTATCAAGATTGTGCCATCTGATGTTCTAAGAAAATTTTTTAAATATGCAGTAATCAGACACATGGTGGCTCAATGCAAAAACAATAAATATTAAAGCTAGAGATTTTACTGTTCTTGCATTTTACTTTGAGTCTGGACAGGAAGTCTAACATGAATATTTTCTTTCTTAGGTGCTTACCGTGACTATGCCTGTCAAGCCCAAAGAAATAGTGCAGCAGATTTGAAGAACAATAAAACATACACTGTAAATAATCACTATTATTTGGAAATAAAACTTCTGCCTAAATGCTTTTTTTTTTTTAATTTAAGTACAAAAAATGTCTCTTGTTAAAATGTGGGCTACAAAAAACTCTAAGTGATCAGCATGGAGATCCTACCCCAGGGGCATCAACTTTGTACTCAAGTACTCTATTTTCTATTTTATTGTTGTTGTTTTTTTTTTAACTAAATGTAAAACAATACTCTTGAATTAGTTTAAACAATTCATACATAAGATAATTTTTATTGGTCCAAACATGGAAATTGAGTTAAACTACAATTGACCACCTCAGTGTAACTTCTTTAAAAATAACAATATAGATGCAATTACAAACAACATTCACACACGAAACACACACTCACACAACCAGCGCTTTATGAATTACACATCTATGTACTTCTTGATGACAACAGATGACCTTGCAACACCAAAGGTGGGATAAAGGAGTTTTCAAGAAATTGTAGCTGTGTTTGAGTTATACGATGCTTTTTAATTAGTCTGTTTATTCTATGTCTTTGTGCCAGTGAAGTATTACCATAGCAGCAGGTGATGGCAAAGTTAATTAGACTGCTGATGGTTGCTGTATACAAAAGTTTAATTATTGTTTTGTCGGTTTTAAATTTTCTTAGCTTTCCAAGATAGAAGAGTCGTTAATGAATTTTGGTGTAAAGGTTTTGACAGTGCTTACTTCATATTAGTTTGTTTTGGATGTTTGTACCTAGGTATTTATATTCTTGCACTTGGTCTATGGTTCGGTTGTTTATCTAAATTTCAGCAAGGTGGTCTTTATGTTTTTTAAATCACAAGCAGTCATGTTTTAAAATTTTATTCGGCGTTCACTTTATATTTCAATCAAGAAAAACAGCTGTCAGCAGAGATGCAGCAATAAAGTAGGCTCAACATTTTACAAATTTCACATGACTTGACTTCTGATTATTGAAGTCAACCTACTTCTTGACATTAACACATCAAAACTATTTAATTATATAATATGATCATTGCTCAATTGTGAATTTGTTTCAGTAAAGTTTGATATAAATATGTAGTTTACAATTTTTATTTTAGATAGGAGTTTTCCTTCAAGAATAAGAAAAAAAAGCTTTTGAATGGAAAATTTTTTTATTTTTTTTTATAATCATTGGCTTTCTATTTGCATTTTAAGGGAATTCAAATTCTGTGTGCATGTAAAAAAATAAAAGCTGGTAAAAATAAAGAATGAAAATGAGTGTGTTGAAGAGTGCATTGTTGTTTACAGTTTCAGTTGCTGGGTACAATACCATTTTACATTTAATAATAATGATTGCAATTTTAAATCATAAAAAATCTTTCTAATTTAGTACCAGTCAAAATAATAAAGCAATGAATAAAGTATTGACAGTTTCTATATTTATAAATGTAAAAAAAAATAAAAAATTCTCAAGTTTGATTTTAAAATTTTGTATATTTATTTTTATATTTCTTATATCTCTATTATAAAGTATAATAGATTTCCATAGAAAGCTAATACAATTGTAGCATTATTTGCAATCTACATGTTAATGATCATAGTTAGCATGCCTTTTATAAAGACCATCAGTTTAACTTATTTTGAAATGAAATATGCAATTAATTCACAAAGATTTTAAACAAAGACTAATAAAATAATCAGCAAATATCACCTTCACTTGTGGAGATAATGCAGCACCAATGATAACTTGTATGTTTACATTTGATAATAATAATAATCTTTATCGTCCATAAGGAAAGTTGTTTTACAATTTGTGCATTACACTAAGCAAAACATTATAACTATAGAAAACCAAAATATACATTCACACCTGATTCAGATGTCCTTAAGGTCAGAGAATGTACCGTTCTCTATTATGGACCTCTTGACCAAGGAAAGGCTTTTATCCATGGCCAGGATGAGGCATCGGCTCTTCACCAATCCCTCTGTCCGAAGTCTTGCCTTATCTGAAATGATCATGCATTCACACCCGGTGTGTCGCAGGACACGGTCACCTTGAGCCAAGCATGGGTTTCCCTTCCTGTGCGAGGCCGAGCCGCGTGGGGCCCTTCTTATGCCAATAATGTCCCACCGAACCCGTGCGAGGGTCCATCACAGCGTGTATGGCCCCCGTTCAAGCCAGACTCACTCAGGTGAAAAAAAGAATGTTTGTAGGCTATCTGTTTGTGTTTGCTATCAGTTTCTTGTATCTCTTTTGTGATGGCAAAATCACAAAATCCTGACCCATAGGGAGATTTTTTTATTTCTAGAATCTTTTTAGCTTTCTTATGAAAGTTTTTCTCAAACAGCTGCCCAAATGGGTTTTGTTTTTTTGCCAATGACTTTACCAGCAGCATTTAGTATTCTATGAAGTTTATTTTTAATGTTCATATTGCCATACCAAGCAGTGATATTAAAACTTAAAATGTTGCAGGTGTTAGCATGATTAAACATTGCCAAGGCATTTTCACCTCAAGTAATTATATATAATCCTTGGGTTTTTCGAAATCAAGTTTTCCAAATTTATATAGAATGCTCAGATAATTTATTAAATTAAATGTTTGCATCTTTTTATATTTAAGAGCATTTAAAAAAAAAAAAAAGAAACTTTGAAAAAAGCTGTCAGAATAAATACATCCGAATTAGAACCAAATTATGGCAAATAGATTTTCAAACCATTCATAGTTTAGACGTCACATTATTTTAAACGTAAATCTAATTTAATTACCATTGTAATATTATATATATATATATATATATATATATATATATATATATATATATATATATATATATATGCAGGCTCTCTGCAAACTGCACCATACACCACCAACTTAAAGAACTTGACAACTCAGGGCTCCAAAGTAACGTAACACTTTAATAGTTGAATAAATAACAGCCAATACTGTACAATTGGCAGCACGTAACACAAGACTGTACAAATATCTCTCCGATAACACCGTACCGCCGTATCAACTCTTGCTCTGGCCTCTCCGTCTCGTTCCGGGCTTGCACTGGGTTCAACAGTTCAAGACTGACTTCACACACTAGGCTCGTTGTGTCGGACTCGATCACAGACCAAGATCAAGACGCCGTTCGTCTCAACTGTACTTGATAGTACTCCGCACTGAACCGTCGTAATGCTCCGTACAGAACCACACCGCTGAACTGTGCTGTAGTCGACCGTGTTCTGAACTCTTGTCGTGAACCTCCTTTCTGAACCTCGCTGTATTGAGCCCCTTTTCTCGACCGTCTTGACTGCGACACCTCCGCTCTTATATAGGGTCCCTACTGGCCTTCTAGAACCGGACAGAACGCCGCTCGACGTTTCTAGGTGGTCAGATGCTACAACTCTCGTGACGCTTCTGAGCTCTGTTCACGACGTCGATCCTTCCCGAACCACCATGTTGACACTCGTCTCGGCCGACCGTTGTAACTCGTCACGGTTGACCGCTCATCTAGCGCTGGCCTGGTGCGATTTGCGTCGGTTGACTTCACACACACCACTACCCCTCTCTGTGCCACCACCAGGTTTATAACAATATAATGTATGTGCGTATTTCTGATTTAACCATAGCATAAGTAAAGGCAGTCTGGTGGTCTGGTTGTGTACTGAATAGATAAATTCTGATGAAACCACTTAATACAAAGTGATAATTAATGTGGGTCTGAAATTTGAATAGAGAATAACAAACGAGAAGCGAGTGACAGAAAGACGTATATATTTAGTTATATTTTGTTGAAAGTAATTTGAAAGTATCATTATTTTATGGTCTACAATTAACATTTCTAGGGGCCAAAATTAAAGTTTGAAGTTCAAAGCTGTGTATACTCATTCAGGTTTGTTAATAAAGAAGTCTGTTCAAGTTTATTTCAAGTTATAGCCTGCTAGGTTACATCAAGATTATATTATAATACGCCTACATCGGTTTAGTTATAGACTAGCTGTTTGGAGCTACAACCCAACAACCGAGCATCAACACCCATCTGTCGCAGTTATCTATGTAACTGTATAGTAGAATTATTTCTCTATTTGATAGTGCGGCGTTGTTCACTATATTGATGACGTCATTACACTATTTCTTGTGTAGACTGGGGGAATGAACTTTTGTTGCTTGTCACAACTTCTAGTGACGTAAAGTTAATGTGTGTATGTGATTTGCGTCATTTATCGTCAAGTACAGTCTCTCCATCTTGTGCTGTATAGAGGCAAGACATGTTTTGAGAGCTCTTGAATTTCTCCTTGGTTATTGTTACTGGATAGCCTTAACGTTTGCCTTGGACATTTTCTTGTTGGATTATCTTGACCCCTGTTTAGGGTGAGTTTTATTTTTTATGGTATAGTTTTTCTATTTGAATCCGTTCGTATTTGTAAGTCTATATTTAGACTGGATCTAGATGATTAGAAGAATCCTTTCTTTTATCTTCTATAGGGTTTTAGCGACAAGTCTAGGTTTTGGTCGTAGCCTCAGTCAAGACTCTATTTCAAGTTTTGGCGTCAAGTCTAAGTAGTGATCTTAGCTTGGTGTCAAGTCTATGTGTAAGACTCAGTGTCAAGTCTTGGTGTCAAGACTTGTTTATCCAGTCTCAATTTTCTTTATTGAGAGTACAACTTTAGGTCTACAGTCTACAGGACTGAGGTCTTCATCTCACTAATGTCAATTGGTCGTCTGGTGTTCAAGTTGACTTTTTCATGAGTCTGAGGTTCAAGATTCCAGATTGCGGGTTGTCTTGGTCAGACCTGATGTTACAGTAGGAACTATAAACTTTTATAGTTGTTGTCAGTGAACAGTATTGGATCTACAGATTAGATCTATGTGGATTACCAGTTGTTGCGTTGAAAGAATGTTTGAACAACTTATAATGAATATGTTGAGGTAATGATATTGTTCAAATAATTGATCATTGATATATCACAAAGAAAATAACTATATCATGTTGGATTAGAGATATTATACATATATTTATGGATATTGATACTATTATTATCATTCATCATACATCAGTTCATTTGTAAATATATCACTATAATAAATGTTTATTGTTATTTAACATTATACACTTAGTTTATTAATTTAATACAACTGTGTGTGTATGGTGTGCTTGTCAGGCTGAACTTGGGCCAAAATATTACAAGTTCAGAAAAAGAATAACAATAACACACATTGAAATAAAACTATGATAGGTACAATAAAACACAAGAACCTGACACCATCAATGATCTAGATCTTAATGCACTAGCGGATCCAAAACTTTGGAGTGAGAATTAAAAAAAAGGAATTTCTCAACCTTCGGCGAAAAAAAAACAAAAACCAGTCATGATGAGGCCTTTCTCTTGCAAGCTTGGGGGTCTGGGGGAGCGCTGAAAACACTTCGTCAAAAGTGTTTTCTTGCATCCTTCACTGAAGAAACGCATTCTCTTGACCTAAAGCTCATTATTCATCCTATTAAGAAAGGACCTTTTGAATAATGTTTTACTTGAAAAATATTCTAATATGAATTTATAGGCTCTTAATACATTTCAAATAAAACCGATTTGTTCCTTGAAAAGATAAGATACGATTAGGCCTAAGGCTATGAGGATCGCCGCCGAAAAAAAAATATTCGATAAATAATATTTAAAAAAATGCAAATGTAAGTGATACATTTTGTTCAAAAGGCATCTTTGTAACTTTGTTTTGTTACAGAACTATAATTCAAAGCTCTAAACAAAAAATTTCGGAAGTGGGAGGAGAAATTAATGGACCAATAAGATTCTACTCTAAATTTTTAAAGATTCAAGCATAAATTGTGAGTTATAATCCCACATTTATTTAAGTAGAAAAATATCAGATATGGGTAAAGGTTGGAAAAAGGTGACTAGAATAAATATATTTAGCTTAGAACTCCTCTCAATTGTTACTCTTATACTGAAAACTTCGTATGAATTCTAACTTTTCCAAAGCAAAGTCTTTCTTAAAATAATTATGATAAATTTATGTGAAATTACCATAGAAATTACATAAACTCTGTCGCCATATTTGACTATTCTGTTTTAAAGCGTCATGTTTTCGTCTGGAAAGGGGAGGGGTGAAATCCTCGCTCCTTTATAATTTCTGCTAATGATTGCATTTTGCGTTAAAGAATAGGGGTCGGGCGACTCGATATAAGAGTTTAATGTATAGCATATATAGGCTGTTCAGGCCTCCGCGCGGTGGTGATGCTTGTAGATATATCTAGTGTAGATCTACGTCTGGATGGAGGTAATACCGAACTCAAAACTATTTCAGTAACACCGGCGAAAAGCCGAAACAATCAAAATAGGTAGTCGACGCTGGTGCTGTTTACAAATACATTTAATAACTAAGAAGGGAATCGTCCGATGTCAGCTATGTCCGTACATTCGTATCTCTATTCTACTGCTCTACACAAATCATCCTCTTTCTAGCGTCACTAAGAGCGTTCTTCTTTTTTAAAGATCTGTCACGTCATTTGTCGCTAAGTAAAACTTTCCCCATATCCCCGAAACAAATAACTAATTACTAATCATGTCATAACAACTCCTCCCCCTCCCGCTAAAAAAATTGCCAGTCAATTTTTTATCTACTGTCTTAGTCTTACATTGTGCAAGGGCCAAAATGAAGGGAAACATAAAAGACAACACAACTTGAGTCTTGATTTCGGTTTCAACTTCTTCATCATTGTCCCAAACTCAAGTTGATCTGAACACCTATTTCCCTCAAATGTCACAAAGTGATACTGTCCAATGTGATGTGCCATAGGTGACCGCCGACATAGTCCGTATATCCATACTTTATCACATCACATTCCAGAGGTTCCACCACTTTCCCTCACACGTCAGGACAGACATTTTACCTAATATGACAAATTGACATTTATCAATAATCGTTCTCCCACTATACACCTAACGTTCGTACTGGCATTTACAAGTGTATTTTATTTCCTCTCTCCACTTACTTGTCCCAGCGCGACCTAACTCTTTACTGATGTATGATCATGATCAACAACAAGGAATAACTTATAAAACTTACTTTCCCTTGTTATCAATACATCGTCGCCTTATAAATGCCCTATCTATTCATACCTCCATACATCCAATTCATACATATTACTATTCATACATAATAAATAACTAACATGAGTCAATCTAATACTAACTAATACTACAACAACATAATAACTGCCTAGCTATGACTACTAGGTAAGTCAATTAATTAAGAATAAACACTTCAAATATCAAACCAATCAACTTATTTACACACTACGGTTGTATAGTGTTATGTTTCACAGGCTATCTACACGACCCATACATTTGTTCTCTCCAACTGGAGTTTACATCTCTTCTTACACCACTATAGCCCGCTTGCGGCCTTCTACCTTGGTATGCCTTGCGACTACCGCTACCACAGTCATCGGATATAGACCTGTGCCTCCTATCCGAACTCGCAATCTTCTGTTCAGACTGTTCTGCCCTACTCCAACAGTCTTTAGCGATGTGCCCCTGTTTATGGCAGTTAAAACAAATTCTGTCCTTTCTAGGTTTGTTTCGCCTCCTGTTGCCATATCTGCTTTTCCAACTTCTAACCTGTTTATCAGAAGCGGCTCTGACACCTGCTACATTTCCAAGTAAAACATCTCTAGATAACCTCGGCATGGCTACCCCTTCACAATACCCTGTGTACAATGGAGATCGAAGGAACACTTTGCACGCTTCGAACCTCTTAACTGCACCGTCTGCCAATCTGACTGATTTGGTATAGCCTAAATAATCATTGGACTTAACTAATCCCCCTCTAACCGCGAGTGTACTGCTAGCTGTGTCCCGGATCACATTTATCTGCTTATTATTTATCATGCCCGGATATAATTTAAATCTATCTTCCCCACAATCAACGTAGTTAATTTCTTCATCTGGTTCACTATCCCTACTATCACGATCCCTGTCTTGGATGCTCCTTACAAAATTAACCCTATCCGGTGACCGATTATCCCTCTCTTGTCTACGGTTTCCTTGATTACCTCTCCTATCACTAGTGCCACTATTATCCTGTGTATTCATATTGCCAGCTCTATTCCCCCTATGTTTCTTACACTGGTATGCCATGTGTCCCTTTTCCTGACAGTTAAAACATGTACCCTCCCTAAGGTTTCTATCACCCGCTTGAGGTCTATCTATTCTCCTATCATAACTTTCCCTGCCATTGTTTTCATTTTTCCAGGATCTATCCTTTAAGCCATCATAACTATCCCGACTATTGTTCCCACGTTCCCTGGACCTACCATAGGTGTCCCTATCACTAACATCATTCCTTCTACAATACTCCCTATCATTGCTATCATTTCCCTTTACATAATTTACCAGGTCAATAACTTTTTTGTGGTCTCTAACTGAAAGTGGGTTGTTTGGATAAGCATTCTTAAAGATCCTAATAATTTCTACCAAGTCTTCAATTATCTTAGGGTTTCTTTCTTTTATAAAAGACTGTAGCTGAGGGTCGCACTTATTGATGAAATTGTCAATCAGAATAAAGTTCCTCAACCCCTCGTAGGTGTTCTCCACATTCTCGAATCCGAGCCATTTAGTGAAGAAGTCCTTCTCTGCGTTGATAGTTGTTTGTGGATCAACTTGGCTGGATGGAGTGTTTTCGTAATACTTCTTTCGGAATGTTGCCGCGTTGTGCCCGTATGCGTTTAGCAGTTCCTTCTTTAGCACCTGATAGCTGTTTTGCATCGAGTGATCGTGGTTCTGGCAAATCGTGAGGGCTTTCCCATGCACGAAGTCCAACAAGATTTCGGACCACTCCCTCTCTTGGACATTAAACTTTGCTAGTTTAATTTCAAAGCGTTTAAGATAGTCGCCGATGTCGTCCTTGTCTTCCGCAAAAGGTTGTATTTTTTTTTTCATCCATGCGGCGCTACTATGGCTTTCTATGTTGGCACTATTGTTGCTGTTCCCTTCGATGGGCACACTTACACCAGCCTCTATCCTCATCTGCTCAACTTGAATTCTCACTTTTCTGTCCGCCTCTTCTTTCTTCTCCCTCTCGATGCGTTCCGCTTCTCTGACTTTTTCCCGTTCTACACGGTCTGCCTCTTCTTTTTCTTTTTCTCTGGCTCTTTCAGCTTCTCTGACTCGTTCCCGCTCTCTGCGATCTGCTTCTTCTTTTTCCTTTTCTCTGCCTCTAGCTTTCTCTCTCTCCAAGCGTTCTGCTTCTTCTTTTTCCTTTTCTCTGCCTCTAGCTTTCTCTCTCTCCAAGCGTTCTGCTTCCGCCGCCACCATCTGCTGCACATAGGCAGTTAGTTCTTTGCCTCGCAGTTCTAATTCTGTCTTGGCTTCCTGAATTAGCTTTTTTCTAAATTCTTCTAGGTCGTAACCTGAAGTAGTTGCCATATTCCTTATTTGTTACTTTATCCTACGTTATGGTACCTCTTATACCAACAAACAAAACCCTTGGCGTCTAACTACCAACTTAGACCAATAACCACTTCTACCCTTTCTCAAGATACACTTAGTATCCTTGGTACAAGTGTGTAGGCTACACTTTGACCCGACTGAATACGCTGTGCGACACACGCACACTCAACCGGCAACGTGTTACTCAACACTAGTGGCCAGTAAATAGACCAACCTGTCTATTTACAAATACTAAAATTACAACTGGGCAATCAGGCTTCACCTCGATTGTTCCCCAGATCTAGTCTTGATTACGCTAGATCTTAGTTACTTCTTACCTGCTTTCACAGCCAGGAGTGTATATAACTTACAACTCATACAAATAATATATGAAAATATAACTTAAATACGATAAACAACAAACTATATATCTAGTTCCAATGAATGAGACTTTCGTCTGACAGTAAGACTTAGGACGGGAGTATTGCAAACAATTAATACATGACGTTACTAACAAAAAATGCTTAACTAAATGATTCACACTCACATACAGGACGCATTAACAGGACGTCTTGCTAGATTACACCTAATTTTAAGGATATCCCCAATCCACCACGATTTAACCTGGTAGTGATAATCTAGCGAGTGGTCACTTCCCTACAGACTCTAATTATTCTAAGGAGAAAGTAGTTAAATAACACTTGACTTATCTGTCTAAGAAGCGGCGATAACTCCCCAGTCAGTCTCGGGTCCACTCTTCCTACGCTAATGTCTGTCCCGGCGGCAAGGCTCACGGCGATGTCTTCCCTAGCGGTGAGACAAGAACAACGAACGTTTCGGCTCTCCAAGGTCCTTCGGTGCTGGTCTGCAATGGCTCCGGTTCTTCGGTGGTACGGCGTCTGGTTCTGGTGTTCACGGTGATCTGTCGTCTGGCTCCGGTTCGTCAGTGGTGTAGAGTCTGGTTCCGGCTGCTGATTCCGACGCAGGTACGGTGGTTCCAGGTGGTCGTCTGTCCAAAGTGAACCTGGAACGGTCCAACTATTGACACAGCGACAAAGTCAAAGTCCAGTGCTAAACTACCGGCTATCTGGCTATCTAACGTGTAGCACAGAATTCAGCCGAGCTGTAGATCAAATTAGCACTACTGTACTTAAGTGCCGTAGGCAGTACGATGTCTCCTACGTCAAAAGTTCTTTGGCGTGACCCTAACGGTCGATCTTGGCCTTGCAGAAGGTGACCTTCACGTTCGTTCTCACTATGCCGGGCAGGCGATATCTCTTCAGTACGGAATCGACAGGACGGTTTTCTTCCCTCCACAAACTGTAGCCTTCTCGATACAAACTTCAATACGATGCCACAAGTATGGGCATTTACAAATCACAACTGTAGATCTAGATCTATATTTCGTTACCTCCTAGTTCTATGAGTCCAGGATCTCACTGGCTTTCCTTCGCCGACGTGGCTGTATAATCAGGGTCTAGCTGCAGACTAGGCCGATGACGTTAACTTCTGCCTCCTCCTAACAGAGGGCTTCTATTCTTCTGGATGTTGCTGCCAGTAAGCTCCGAGTCGGGGGTCGCCACGTTGTTCAGGCCTCCGCGCGGTGGTGATGCTTGTAGATATATCTAGTGTAGATCTACGTCTGGATGGAGGTAATACCGAACTCAAAACTATTTCAGTAACACCGGCGAAAAGCCGAAACAATCAAAATAGGTAGTCGACGCTGGTGCTGTTTACAAATACATTTAATAACTAAGAAGGGAATCGTCCGATGTCAGCTATGTCCGTACATTCGTATCTCTATTCTACTGCTCTACACAAAGCATCTTCTTTCTAGCGTCACCAAGAGCGTTCTTCTTTTTTAAAGATCTGTCACGTCATTTGTCGCTAAGTAAAACTTTACCCTTATTCCCGAAACAAATAACTAATTCCTAATCATGTCATAACAAGGCCTAACATGACATCATGGTTCACTAGAAAGCTTCCAACAGGATAAATTTGCAATCGATCTTGGCTCCTCTTCTTTCCACACTTGGGATATCTATTTTGCTTAGCATGTGTACTGTTTTCTGAGGCATCAGAATCTAGTGCATTGAACAAACCTGGAGTTGGTGTCACCAATTGTAGAAACATGAGAGACTAAAAGAACAAATTATCAAGCTTTTGGAGAAACTTTCTGAATCAACAACTGAAAGAAGGGAGACTAGAAGAAATGCACAAAATCTTCTTGCAGTAGGAAATTATGAATTTTTTGATTATCTGGAATTCTGGTCAAATCTCCTGCGCCAAATCAATATATTTCAGAAGAAACTACAAAATTCTGGACTGCACTTACGGGAAGCTGCTGAAGAAGTTAAAACCTTTTCATGCTTTCTGCAAAATGATGAGAAACTGAGGAAACTGATCACCCAATCCATCGAAAGAGCAAAAGAAGGTAGCGAATGCTATGGATTTCCTTTAATCAAAACAACCAGAAGAAAAAATACACTTGATCGGGAGTTGAGTTCTGATGTAGGACTGTCAATAGAACTGCAATTCAAACGTGTTGCGACGGAAGTGCTGGACAGACTTCATATGGAGATGAAGGACAGATTCCAAAGACTGGAAAAACATGGTTTGGGTTTCTTGAACCAAGACACCTCTTGTAGACTCCGTGGAAACGTCTAGCAGTGGAACTAGATAGCTTATGTTAAGTACGAGTAGCGAACCAGGCCCGGCCGGGCTTCCCTGAGTGAGCTTTTGTTTTTTTTCTCTCACTCGGGGTTGGGATGGAAAAAACGACCGGGACCCAATCCAACAAGTCCGCCACACCGTTCCACGCAGGGGGGCAGCCATCAATTAGCCGTTAAGCTGGAGGGGCGGTCCTTACACGAAACAGTGGCGGTAGCAGTATAGGAATATATAAGGCATCTCCCCACAGTTAGCGCTGTTCCCGCCCACTTATAGCTAGTGGGGCCCAGGAACGGGGACGGTGCGCTGTGTACGCGGTACGGTCGACTTGCCCAGTCAGTCACTATGGCTGCTACCGCTGGAAGCCCTCAGACAGGACTGGGGTGAAGAGCCCCATGTCCAGACCTGGCTGTTGGATAAAAGCCTTTCTAACAATCAACGGGATAATGGCGCCTTCGGCGCTGATTCCCTACTGGACTTTTTTTTTTGAAGGTACTGGGTATTTCAAAGACAGAATCGGTCTATTCGACAGGTTAACGCTTTCAGATAGATGCCACTGAAACCAGATAATCTATCTTGGAAAACGTTTCAGAAAGCCTTCAATTATTTGATATAGGCCTATTGTGTGTGTGCGCGTGTGTGTACATTGCGGTGTATTGTACTAATGTCTTTAAGTTGTGGAAATATTGCTCTTAAAAATAAATCAAAGTCTGTTCTTTTTACCTCCCATGATCGACATATGGGTGTCCCGCTTTGGCTGCCCATCTCGTAACTTAGTTTTTAGAATACACAGTGAAACAAAGAAGCAATTATAAGCACTATTAATTAACTTAACAATTGCTTGATAACATTTAACTTAATCAGTGCAAGTTTCTAGTAAGCTGACGCAACCAATATTGAATCATAACAAATTAAAATGCACAATATTACTAGGCGAGTCATGTGACCAATGGTCGTTAACTTTTCTAAGAAACCAAAACAAAATATGGCTTCCAGTCACAACTCGGAAGGAATATTATTTAGCAGAGTATGTGTATTTTTCAGATATTTATTAACATAAAAAATAATTAGATAGATCTACATACACATATTTTTTAAACTAAATCTAGATTTAGCAGTTGACAACTCTATTTTCTAGACCGACCTAGATTAGACTAAAACTAATATTTGATTATAATTATTTCATTGATTTTGATTTCGAAAGTGAAAGTAGACTGCTCTCGCCTAGTTCTAGATCTAGTTAGTAGACGTAAAATTGGTCCTGGAAAAAAGTTGTCTTGATCTAGAAATCATCAAGTTCCATTTGAGTGAGGGGGCAGGGCATCGAGAGGCTTAAATAATCTCTTGCAAAAGCCCTGGACAGAAACCCTGCTGTCTTGCGACAGTTGCGTAGTGGCGTAGATCTATTAACTATTTCTAGTAGACACGTCACCTTTCAGGCTGAGAATTTTTGGTTTCCCAGACCTGTCTAGATGGAGATCAGCAAGTCTGGGGCAGTCAAACAGAATATGAGGCACGATTTTCTCTTCTTCCCAGCAGCGGGAGCACTGTGAATCGACATTTAGCCATATCCGTGAGAAATATGAGTGGCCTGTCATGCACATAGGTCTAGCTTGCTCAGGCCTGGACAGCCTCCACCACGGGGAAGTGCGGTCAGGGTGCCTCATCATCCCTCTTATTTGATTTAAAGAAATTTCTTTTAATAAACCCTATTGCTTTGTTTGATTTTTTGATAGTTTCATCAATATGGGGATTCCATGACAGTTTTTCATTTATTATAACACCTAGGTATTTTGCGTTTTTAGTCTGTTACTGGTTTACCATGAATAAGATAAGTGGGATTAATTTGTTTTAGTTTTTTTGTTACTCTTAATAACTGACATTTTTCTGGCTGGAAAGACATGCTCCATATTGAGCACCTAATCATAATCAAATACTCAGACAAAAAGATACAGGGACTCTTCTTATTTCATATGCTAGGAGAAAGTTATACAAGTGCTACTATTTCCGAATTGCCAGTAGGACATGATTAATAAATGATTATAAATCTTCTTTTGTAGGGAACATCTCTATGTAATTTAAACATAAGATTTTAATTATGCCAATCTGATGATTACTTTATAATATTATTCATGTGTGTCAAAATGATGAGGATAAAAATTATAACATTGATACTATTTATTGAAATATCGTTTTTGCTTCTTATTATATTTCTTTCCATTATAGATCAGTAGAAAATTTTTACATTCCAACTCCACAAGTCATGTCTGGGCTTTTGGTGCATTTGCAGAACTAATAGGTTTGGTCAAATAGTTTTTTGTTTTTTTTGTATGTAATTATGTGCTGAAGTAGGCCTAAAATATGTTTAATGTAATCATGGCCAGATGTAAGGGAGGGCAGGCGACGTATTGCCCCAGGACTCCACAAAATAGATAAAATATTTATTTTTAAAGGAAAATGATATTAAATTTACAAGTATGTACTCTATTTCTTTACTAAAAGATGGAATGCTTTAAGATATATGAGTATAATTATTCATAATTAGATCATTATTTAAACTTTTGAAAAAGTGTAAGGGCCTAAATAAAAATCCTGCCCCGGAGGCCTCCGCTTTCTTAAATCTGGCCTTGAGTTTAAATTTATGCTGTTAAAATTATTTACTAGATGCTATTTGTTTTGCAAACAGTATCAAAATATATATTAATTATAAATAAATGTTTCTTCAGTAAGTTTGTGAGAAATCATGACATTTACCTTCTTACTACCAGTCAGTCTTATGTTATATAGAATGTCTTTGGCTTTCCTGCACCTTTTATGTTAATATCATTTGTAATGTGTCTTAGTATTTGGAAAATGTTTCATATTTAATTTTTTTTTCTCAACAGATAATGCATATGATCCAGATGCACAAGCATCTCAGATACATATAGATAGAAGAGTTATTGATGAGAAAACATGTTTGCAGTTTTTAGATGATGGAGCTGGAATGAACAAGGAAAAACTTTTAGAAATGTTAAGGTTAATTTTGTTTTGTTCTTCTTCTTCTTCTTCTAGCCAGCTTTATTGCTGCTGAGCTGTGAGCTCTTTTGCAGACTGTGCCAAGGAAAGAAAGTGTGCTGTTTTCTTCAGTTGTTCAGCACTGCCGTACAGGGTGTTGGTTATGTTGGGCTGTAGTGGAAGTAGGGTCTGCCTAAGGTGGATTAGGGAGGGGCATTCAAAGAGGATATGGTTTACGGTATCAAAGGGGTGGGCGCAGTGTCTGCAAAGGGGTAGTTGTGTGGTAGTTTTGTTCAGGTGGTAATTTAATAGTGGTGTGTGTCCTATTCTTAGTTGGAAGATTGTAGATTGTTCTTTGCGGGGGAGGAAATTAATACTGTCCAGTTTGTTAGGCGTAGTCATTTCTCTGTACATGGCTCTGCCTGTGTTTCCTGATGCCCATTGGTTGAGCCACTCCTCTTTGTGATTGTTGACTAACATTGACCTTAGGGGGAGGTAGTTAATAGGTCTATCTGGTTGTTCCATAGATGAACCTGCCTTTGATAGCTTATCTGCCTTTTCATTTCCCATGATGCCAATGTGTCCAGGGAGGCACCAAGACCAGCATTGATGGTAGCTTTGAAAGCCGATCCGTCTGTATAAATATGGATAGCTGTTTTTTGATTGCTTTCGATTGTTTCAAGCGTGACTACTTTGAGCTCCAGTGGATTTGATTCTTTTGTTAAGGTGTTATTTAGTATATGTGTTTTGATGGTTGGTTGTTTGTAGTTTAGTCCGGGTGTAATGTTTGAAAACCTGGTAATTTTTTCTCTGTTATTGGGTAGGTGGCGTTTTAGGGCTAGTTCATCAGTAAGTTGGATCAGAGTCCTTGCTTTTTTTGGTTGTTTTTCCTATTTCTCTGTGTTAGTAATTTATTTGGATAATCATCCTCCAACCCTCTGTATCTCTCAGCTTCTAATGCTGCACTGTTGCGCCTTAACTTAAGAGGTTCAATATTGGAGTCTATTTCACAGGCTGCTGTGGGAGTAGTTCTCATACCTCCACTAATTAGCCACAAGGCTTGGTTTTGGATTGTATCTAATGATGATTGATAGGTTTTGTTGGCAGCTACTTGTATGGAGAGACAGTTATCCATTACAGATTTGACATATCCAGTGTATAACTGTCTTAAGGTTTTCTTTTCAGCCCCCCAGGATGTTCCTGCTAGGTGTTTTATTATGTTTAATCTTTGTGGTGCCTTTTCTTTTAAATCTGCCATAAAGTGTTTTAGAGACAGTCTTTGGTCTAGTTTTACACCAAGATATGTTGGATTTTCTTCTTTATTTATTGGCTGAGAGTCTATTTTTAGGATGTAGTTTCTTTTTGGTGTTTTGTTGCTGTGGCTAAAGATAGAATAAACTGACTTTTCTTTGTTTACTTCCATTTTCCATAATTTTGAATATGTGGAGATAGTTGTGAGGGCTCTATTTAGTTTGGATCTAGTCAGCACTGGATATTTCTCTGTAGTCCAAATTAAAAGGTCGTCTGCATAAAGTGCCTTATTGACCGAAATGAGGTCTGGGAGGTCATTCATGAAGATTAGAAAGAGAGTGCAGCTAAGGGCTGAACCTTGTGGTAGTCCTTCTTCCAAACTTTTTTTTTACTAGAGATGGCACCTTCGAATCGGGTTTGGATGGTTTTGTTTTTTAAGAATGCCCTGATCTAGTTGTACATTTTTCCATGGATGCCCATTTTTTTCATCTTCAAAAATAGACCTTTTCTCCACACTCTATCATAGGCTTGCTGCAAATCTATAAATACTGCTGTAGTGTGCTTGTTTTCATGAAACCTTTCTACTGTGTCCTAGATAAAACGAAAGAGGTGGTCTTCTGTTCTACCTGCTTTCCTGAAGCCAGCTTGTGTATTGTGGAGTGAGCAAGTACTTTCTAGCCACCAATAAAGTCGGTTATTGATCATTTTTTCTGCCATTTTGCCAATGTTGGATGTTAAGAGATATTGGTCTATAACTTTTTGGGTCTCCAGGTGGTTTATTTTTCTTTAAAATGGGTATTATGTTTGCGGTTCTCCATTCCTGTGGTATGTCTCCAGTTTTCCATGTATGGTTGATAAAGTTAAGTATACAGTTTTGGGCCTGTGGTCCTAGTCCCCGAATCATTTCATTTGTTATTTTATCGGGTCCAGGGGATTTTCTTGACTTGAGGCTTTTTAGGGCAGTATTGAGCTCATGTAGAGTGAAGGGAGTGTCAAAGATCTGACAGTTGACTGTTGGAGCTTTTTCTTCTTTCTTTAAGATATTACTGAGGTCCTGGTCCAGTTGTTTTCTTGGTTTTGACTTGTTAATGCTGGCAAAATATTTATTGAAGGTTTCAGCCTTTTTAAGGTTTTCTGTTATTATTTCGTCAGTGCCTTTTATAGGTTGGGGGTTTGTTATTTGTTTCTTTCCTGCTAGCCGGTGCAGAAGGGTCCAGGCCTTTCGACCATCCTTGTTTAGATCTAGTTGTTCGCATGTTGTGGTCCACTTTTTCTTTTTTTCTGTTTTAATTTTGTATCTTATAAGCCCTGTCAATTTGTTGTACCTTGTCTTGTTCTCTCTAGTAGGGTTTTTTTCTATAGTCTTCCTGGCCATGTTTCTTTCTTTTACTAATTTATCTAATTCAGGTGTCCAAAAAGGTTTGTATTTCTTAACTTGGCCTCAAGGAATGTGTTTTTTTTGCTGCTTGTAAGATGTTGGAGACTATAGTTGTGTAGGTTGAATTTACGTCTGTCTCAATTATGCTTGATAGTCTTGTGTCTGTTTCTTGTGAAAAGCTGCCCAGTTAGCTTTTTTATAGTTCCATCTAGTTGTTTTGCTGGATTGGTATCTACCTGGCGTTCCAATATTGAGGAGTTTAGGCCTGTGGTCACTACCTATGTCTTCAAGTACTGTTATTTTAGAAGAGTCAGTAATGTCTGTAGAGATAAAAGTTAGGTCAGGTCTGCTAGTTGTGTTGTGTGCTCTGTGGAGGAAAGTTGGAGGTGAAGTTTTGTTTTGCAGAAGTTGTAGGTTAGAGGCATTTGTTACATCCTCTATTTCTTTTCCACGCTTGTTGTAGTGTGGGTAGACTAGGGAAGGTGTGTGTGCATTGAAGTCGCCAGCTATTATTGTCTTAGTGTAATGTGGTAGTTGTATGTCTATTTCTGCTGTTGATGATGGTGGGCAATAGTAGTTTTTGATGGTGTACTTTGTTCCTCCACTCCAAAGAAGTATTTCCTGCGTGTCGATGTCTGTATTGTTCTGTATTTGTTTTACTGTGGCTTGTGTGTCGTTTCTTATGAGGGTCATAATTCCTGGGCATTTTCTCTAATACTGACATAAAAGGAAACATCTATGTCTGAAGACTGTAACCGGAATATCCATGGGACAAGGTGGGGTTGGCCAATGGTCCATTCTCCACCATCCATAGAGCTCTCCAAATGGAACTTTTCTGCAGTAGAAAGCTTAAAGTGGACTGTGCCCTGGGTATGCCCTGTGGAATCGTCACATCATGGATCCAGGCCCCTTCACGATATCACATTCACCAGATCCAGAAAAAAAAACACTTCATGATTGGGGGGGGGGGAAGGTCCACTATTATTCTCTTAGTGAAATGCAAGTGGAAAGGCAGTGGGGTTATTTATTTCTCTTGGTCATTTCCAAGCCCAGATACCCACACGGGGGAGTATCGCCACAGAGTGGAGGTTTGGAGTCAGAGTTTTCCTTCTCCTAGATGGGTTGCGTTATTTAGGTTGACGTGCCCCATCAACACGAAGCTAAACTGGTTTTGAGGCGCCAGTGTTCTGCCTTTCATCCCTTCTCCTGTCAGTTTAGAAGAACAGGTTCCGCCGGATTTTTGAGAAAATCACACACGAAGGCCAGGAGCTGGATTTGACTGTCAGAGGCATTTAGAGACACAAGCCATGGGAGTTTTTCTTGGAAAGTGGGTGCTTATCCCTACTTTCACCCCCGGCATTGACAGTCCTTTGAAACCCTTTTTTTTTTGTTCAAATTTAATGGCATGTACAGATTTCAGTTTTCATGCATTTATTTATTTTTGTTCTAATTCTTTATAAACTGTTAATGTTCAACATTTACATTCTTTTCTTTTTGCTTGTATTCTTTCTTAGAGTTTAACTCCACTTTTTTTATTTTCTTGCTAGGGCCATAGTTGCAAATTCTAATTGTCTAATTTTAATTTAAACATTTTTTTAAGTTTTGAAAATTTAAAATATTATCTAATTTTTTTGTTAATTGTTACATATATATTTTTATATATGGCCTTAATATTACATTTTCTTGCATTGCTTCGCAGTTTTGGTTATTGTGAAAAAGATGAATTCAATCACCTAGACAACCATAGGCCAGTTGGTTTATATGGGAATGGTTTCAAGTCTGGTTCAATGCGCTTAGGAAAAGATGCCATTGTTTTTACCAGACGTCGTGATACAGCATGTATAGGATTACTATCACAGACTTATCTGGATGATATAAAGTCAGACTCAGTAATTGTGCCAATTCTAGAGTATTCTGCATCTAAAGATATCCTTTTTTTTCCCTTTTTATTCTATTTAGCTTATCTGTAAGAAGTTTTGTTGTACACTTCTCTTTTTAAACTTCTCTTTTTTACACAAACTATAAAATAATTTACAGCGTAACCTCTAACTCAAATATTTTCCTAGTTGATTAAATAGTTACAGATTCATAAATGGTACATTTTCTATACTTCATTTCAAAGTTACCAGTAATTTTGTTGTTATCTTTGACTTTTTCTAAACTCTTTGCGAAGGAGTAGAGATGTCAGTAAAAACAATGTTGATGCCATTCTGAGATATTCACCATTTAAAAGTGAGAATGAACTTCAAGAAGAATTAAATTCTCTGAAGGAGTTAACTACTGGAACTAAAATAATTATCTACAATCTCAAGAAGTAGGGATTTTTTTTTAATACTTATGTTTATTTATTTCTAACCATTATTACAAAACTTATATCAACTCACTCTGTCTGTCTGGTAAAAAGTTTGTGCATGTTATTTCTCTAACACCCAATCTCAGATCAAGCTGCATAACTATTTCTTTTAACACAAGAATCATTATAAAAAAATAAAATTAACCAATTAGTTAATTAACTATTGGTAATTAATTATTTTGTTTGGTATCTTGAACAAGGGAAAGAAATTGTACTTGACTAAAGTGTTAGTCCCCTTTATAGGTTAGCGCTCTAAATTGAAAATTGAAACAAACAATATATAACTAATAATACAATCTTCTCTAGTCATAAGTACCTCACTAGCAGAGTGGTTACCATGTCAGCCAGAGTAGCAGTGAGCCATGAGTTAGAATTCAGGTCATTCCCTCCCCCCTTTTTTTTGTAAATTTTTTTAACAGACAAGCAATAACAGTAAAATCCCATCCCTTTCTCTACCCCCTTTCCCACATTTTCCCAACTGGTCCAGATACGTGATATGATCATAGCGTATTGAGAAAGCTAAAAGCATGATTAAACAAAAAAAAAATTAGTAAAAATATAAACTGCACAGATTTATGTTGTTGGTCTAGATCCAGTTCAAATTTGATTACATGACTAATCCAAACTAATTGATAGAATTACACTTTGTATAAGTATTTTTTAAAAAGTATTTTTTTTTGTTTTCCATGTTATTGTTCATTAACCCTGATTAAAACTTGGGAAAGAAATTGAAAAAAAAAAGCTTATTATTTGTTGTAAAGGAAAAACACCCTCAGATGCTTTTTTAAAGTTATTTATACTATATTTCATAGTGACGTTCATTACCTAGTTTTCAAAGTTTTATTGCTTGAAAGCTCAAGCTTACAGAGTAAATTAACTTGTATCCCATGAATAAATATTGCAAAGTTGAAATTGAAATCATAGCAAATTTTTATTTATTTTTTTATTTATTTTACTTTAACAGGTACAGAATGTTTCTTGTGTAAAAATGTGTATTTAATAAATGAATGTGTATCTTATGTAACAATGTTTATCATGTGTAAAAATGTGTATTTAATGAATGAATGTGTATCTTGTGCTAAATGTGCATCTAATGAATGAATGTGTATCTAATGAATAAATTTAAAAATGTATCTTGTGTGAAAATGTGCACCTAATGACTGTATGTGTAAATTGCGTAAAAATGTGCATCTGTTGAATGTGTATCTTATCAATAAATGTGCATCTTATGTAGCAATGTGTATCTTACGTAAAAGTGTGTATCTAACAAATGAATGTATCTCAAACTAAATCTTTGCCAAACTCTACGATAGGTTACAGGATGGAAGAGAAGAACTTGACTTTGATAGTGACAGTAGTGACATACTGTGTCCAGTTTCTTACCTCAGAGACACTATTGATGCAGACTCTCGTCCTGTACAATATATTCCTAACTATAAAAAGTCTCTTAGAGTGAGTTGAGTATTATATTTGTACATAAGAAATGTTAGACAATACTAAAGTACCAATATGTTAATATTTTTTTTATGTTTTATGGACCATTGTCACTGTTTACTTCATGGCATATCCATTGACTTATTTCTTTTTTATTAATCCATTTTTTAAATTGATTAATTAGATAAAAAATGTAAAATAAAAAAAGTAAAATTATTTTTTGGATAGGAGTACTGCAGTATTTTATACTTATGCCCCAAAATGAAAATAAAAATACAAAATGATTGGGTGAAGTCAAGGTACATATCCAAGACACTGCACAATACAGAACGTCAACTGTACAGGCCAAATTGGCTGGTAAGTTATTTCCAATGATAATTTTATTTTATTTTGGTATGCATTTTTCTATAATCACTGTATATTTTGATCTGATAGGGGCCATGTAGTCTACTGTGTTATATACAAAATACACTCTCATATCCGACTTTAGATTGTCATAAATGTTGCAACTGACAACAAAAATGAACCATTGACACTGGGTATGGTATAGAATAAAATAAATTATATCCTCCAAAATTTTGATTACTTAGTCAGACTATATATATATATATATAAATAGAATTTGCCTATATACAGATTTTGCTATTTACTCAGTATATCATGATATTAAGACAATTATTTGGGGGCATGGCGGCCGAATGGTAAAAATCTTTGAATTTGAAAATTTTTAACTTACTTTTGAGTCCACACAACTTTGATTAGTACCCTGGCATACGTTAGGCAAGTAATGGGAAAATGGTCATTGTGCTGGCTATATGACACCCTCATTAACTGTTTACTAATCAAAACAGATGAGGTTAACATCATCCCCACTCATTGATCAAAAGGTCTGAAAAAAAAAGACCATCATTTGAGTCACATTTTTCAGCTAAAATAAACTCATAAAAGGTTTAAATTACCAAAAAAATACAAATTATGACATATTTAATTTTTGTATACATTTATTTTCTGTGGTTGATGTGCCAATGAGGTTAACGTAGCTTTTTTTTCCTAGCTTATTTTTTTTTATTATCAGAATTGATTAAAAGCTATTTACCAATTATTTATGGCTCAGGAAGAAAACAGGAAAAGCGTCATGATAATACTAGGTCTATCCTGTGAAATAGACAGCAAAGAAAATTATGGCTTTTTGTTGTATCATAAAAATAGATTGATTAAACCATATTTGAAAATTGGATGTCAAAAGCAGGTCAGTTCATTTTATAGCATTTTGATATGTTTACTCTGAAATTTTACTTACACAAGTAGAGCTGTAACAGGCTGTTTTATTAAATATAACAAAAAATATTCCTGTTTGACACCTTTGGCAATCCTATTGGAATTTTTCAGAACTTTATGCTTTTAGCAATTTAATACATCATCATCTGATTTTACAGATGTTACTTCAATAGAGAACATAATTACATCCTGCACGATTCATGTGTCAGTCTAGTCATGCATGTTAATGACTTAAATTCTACTAAGGCCTTAGTTTTCCTGGCTAATTCAGGCATTCCATTCCATTCTCTAACAGCACTAGGGAAAAAGGAGCACTTGCATGACTTTGTCCTAGCATATGAAATAAAAAATGTGTCTTTATCTTTGTGTCTTTCACAGTCTTTTATTAGGATTTGTTTTTGTATTTAAAAAAGTTTATTATGGTTCAGTGTTTGATATATTATTGCTACTTTACTTTTTAATCTTCTGTCCTGAAGTGTCTCTAAATTAGTGATTTTACTAATGGTGTTACTCTATTTTGTGTCTGTTCTTTTTTCTTTATGTTTTCTTGCGGGGCCCAAAGAGAGGATGCATATTCTAGTATTGGCATAAATAAGTTTAAATGGCATTTTCCTTTTATGTTCCTGTTTCATCAGTAAAAATTTCTTTTAATAAATCCTAATGCTTTGTTTGATTTTTTATAATTTCATCATTATGGGGATTCCATGATAACTTTCCATTTATTATTACACAGAGATATTTTGTGCTTTTAGTCTTATCTAGTACATCAGAGTCACAAATAATATATGACCATTGACATACATTGCACATTATTATTGACATGTACACAACATATTGATTTCACACAGACCATCATTGATGAAGAGGTTAAACTGGCAGACATTTGGTGTTAACTAATTTGTAAAAGTAAAATAAATTTTCCCATTTCTGTACATGACTGAAATCCTATACATGTCACAAAGGAAATATCAGTGTTAATATACTCATAAATACAAGATAAACGACAAGGCCGATTTACAAAACACATAGAGGCTTAATTCAACCATATAAGATAAGGAACAGCAACGCACACTTCCTAATCCGCTAAGGGAACCAACTCTCACGCAATATTACATCATATATCAACATCCTTCTTTCTCTACAAAAATAACATTATACACCTGATCACATATTCTATAAAATAAATCCACATATCTTCCCTTTTTTCAAACAATAATATTACACACACACACACACATATATATTAGTCATGATTTAAAGAAAAAAAAACAAAAACAAGTATGACAAAAAAAAATCCAAATTAAATGTCATAGTATCTGTGTCAATATAATCAGTAGAGCCATCCATCTGCATGGTTAGATAATAGTTCACAGTGTTTCAGTGATTCTCCTTTATCATCAAAGCATCCCTCAGACTACTGGGTTTCTGAAATGTCTTCTGTCCATTCAGTGTCACGTACAAAACACATAGAGGCTTAATTCAACCATATAAGATAAGGAACAGCAACGCACACTTCCTAATCCGCTAAGGGAACCAACTCTCACGCAATATTACATCATATATCAACATCCTTCTTTCTCTACAAAAATAACATTATACACCTGATCACATATTCTATAAAATAAATCCACATATCTTCCCTTTTTTCAAACAATAATATTACACACACACACACACATATATATTAGTCATGATTTAAAGAAAAAAAAACAAAAACAAGTATGACAAAAAAAAATCCAAATTAAATGTCATAGTATCTGTGTCAATATAATCAGTAGAGCCATCCATCTGCATGGTTAGATAATAGTTCACAGTGTTTCAGTGATTCTCCTTTATCATCAAAGCATCCCTCAGACTACTGGGTTTCTGAAATGTCTTCTGTCCATTCAGTGTCACGTACAAAACACATAGAGGCTTAATTCAACCATATAAGATAAGGAACAGCAACGTACACTTCCTAATCCGCTAAGGGAACCAACTCTCACGCAATATTACATCATATATCAACATCCTTCTTTCTCTACAAAAATAACATTATACACCTGATCACATATTCTATAAAATAAATCCACATATCTTCCCTTTTTTCAAACAATAATATTACACACACACACACACATATATATTAGTCATGATTTAAAGAAAAAAAAACAAAAACAAGTATGACAAAAAAAAATCCAAATTAAATGTCATAGTATCTGTGTCAATATAATCAGTAGAGCCATCCATCTGAATGGTTAGATAATAGTTCACAGTGTTTCAGTGATTCTCCTTTATCATCAAAGCATCCCTCAGACTACTGGGTTTCTGAAATGTCTTCTGTCCATTCAGTGTCACGTACAAAACACATAGAGGCTTAATTCAACCATATAAGATAAGGAACAGCAACGCACACTTCCTAATCCGCTAAGGGAACCAACTCTCACGCAATATTACATCATATATCAACATCCTTCTTTCTCTACAAAAATAACATTATACACCTGATCACATATTCTATAAAATAAATCCACATTTCTTCCCTTTTTTCAAACAATAATATTACACACATACACACACATATATATTAGTCATGATTTAAAGAAAAAAAAACAAAAACAAGTATGACAAAAAAAAATCCAAATTAAATGTCATAGTATCTGTGTCAATATAATCAGTAGAGCCATCCATCTGAACGGTTAGATAATAGTTCACAGTGTTTCAGTGATTCTCCTTTATCATCAAAGCATCCCTCAGACTACTGGGTTTCTGAAATGTCTTTTGTCCATTCAGTGTCATGTTGAGGCGGTGCCTTCTGTGGTCTGTTTCTGAACCATCTTCATCTCTACCAGAGTTCTGTCACAATCTTTTCATATTCTTCACAGCAACATGTTCACTTTGTTTATGACACTCGTATGAAAAATGATTCAGTCTATGGCATATGTAGCATTCTTTACCCCGGGCTGGACAAACAGTGTTTCTATGGGCGTGTTACCTGCCACAGCATCTATGTTCTGGAAGGTTATTGTCCTTAGTTTGTTCTCTGAAATGTTTCAACGACGATCTACAACTACTTGTTATAGAGTTAATACAAATGTCTTGATTAGACGTAGACGACTTCTTCTTAGAGTCAATCTTCTGTGCAAAGTGGTTAATCATTTGACAGTTGAAACAAGTTTTGCCCAAGCTGGTCATGTGTCTTTCTGTTGAATTCATGTCTACCTCCACAAAATTTGCAGTCCTTGATCAATTTTCTTTGTGGAGCAGTGTGGCTATCTGCTTTCTCAAGCTTCAGAACATAATCAGTTTGACTAGACTCCTTATTCATTTCCTTGAGACTCTTGGACTTTTGTTCATAGACCAGGCAGATTTCTATAGCTTTTTCTAGCTTCAAATCTGAACACAATAGTAGCTTCTCTTGTAGACATTGATTAGCTGAAAAAACTAGTTTATCTCTTATCATTCGGTCTTTGTCTTTAAAATTGCACTTATCTGCCTGTGTCCTCAAAGTAGTAATAAACAAATCATATGAAGAGATACAAGTCATATTCCAGAACCTATAAGCTTCAAGTACTTCGTTCTTCCTTGGATGACAGTATTCTTGCAGCTTTTGTAACACTATGTCTGGATCATTGCTATCATCACGGTCTTCATAAATAAAATGATCACGTACTTCTTGAACCTGTGCTCCTACACAATGAAGGATAATGTCCTTCCTTTGACATTTTCGTTTCTTGTCGGCGCCTGACGCTAGGAGGTAAATCTCCATCTGTCTCTTCTATATCCGGTAATTTTCTGAAATATTACCGTCTACCACATTCAACTCTGTTGGTGGATTTAACAAAATTTCTGGCATTATTTAATAAGACTATATCTACTCTGCTTTCTTAAATGAAACTTCATACAGTTCTTACTTAACTAATATGTTTCCGCTGCCACAATGTTAATGTTCTCATAAATACAATTAGAAATGGATAAACGACAACGCCGATTTACAAAACACACACAGGCTTTATACAACTATATTAGATAACAAACAGCAACACACATTGCCTAATCTGCTAAGGAAACTAACTCTCAAGCAACATTACATCATATATCAACACTATGCTACATCAAAAATGTCCCTACTATGATGTCCATATTTTGTACTATGTCTAAAGGGAGTCAATATTAACGATGTAAAGACTCTTTTAAGAGCTTCTTTAAAGAATGCTGAATACCTGATTATGTTACATACTTGTGTTTATCACTGGGTTACTTGGAAAAACAGTTGAGGCACTTTCGTTTCAAAATGGTGGCAGTAGATTTGGTTGAAAAACATTTAGACATTTATGGATTTATTAAATCTTGTTTTTTTTTCCATGGTTAGTAAGTTTTGGCATTCCATTTTTTAATGTCACTGTCTCATGCAACTGTTAATTATAAAATTCTTTGACCTTAATTTAACTTTTTCCACAGGCTAATGAAAAAGGTGTTGGCATTATTGGTGTAGCAGAGCTAGACTTTTTAATACCAACTCATAACAAACAAGATTTTGTTCGAGATGAACATTACAAGTAAGATCTAATTCTAGTTTTATACTTTCATTTTAAGATGTAGCTTGAAAAATGAATAATATTAGTTCAATTTGAACATTTAAAATATGCTTATATCTATATTTTTGTTTTCTAAAACAAAGTATTTTTTACATTTTTCTTGTTGTTGAAATACAGTTAAATGTTGTCAATCATTTAATGCAGCCCTTAAACTAATAGCTTACCTATGCTATAGATTCAGACTATTTCAAATGACCATCAGTTCAAAACTGTAACATTCTAAAAGTATTAGGTTACTTCTATGAAACCCACTATTGGCTAATCCTTTCTCTCATTCTATTATCCTGTAAATGATTAGAACAGTGATGCCCAACATAAATCAACCTGCAGGCCATTTTAATTCCCAACACTAGTGTCGCGGGCCACATAGGCCTAAATGGAAAGGTAAAAAATGAAATGAAATTGACCTTGAACTATTTGGTTAGAAACCTGTGGATCTAGTATTTACATTCATATTTTTCATGTGTCAAAAAACGGCTTCATTTCTCTACTAAAAGTATGAGCAACAGTGTAGCTAATTTTACCGACTCATTTTCCTGTCTTTTTTTGGTAAAATTCTCATTAATCTTCCAATCTCTTGCCGTAGTTTAACAATCTTTTAATTCGTGGCTCATACCAAGAATGACATCAAATATTTTTTAAATCAGCCACACTTTATTTACTAAATAAATACGTTGGCTCATTAACATGTTCCACATAGAAATAAAGGTCCTTTTTCACTTTTTTGGTAGATTCTACGTTAAGAGTCCCATTTCATAAACGCACTAATATTAAAGGTCATGGTACCAATTAATTGGAAAAAATTGAGGTCCCTAACGTAGTTAAAGAGACATCTGCAGAAGCAACAGATCCATATTTTGTCTTCCTCTTTTTCTTCTATGTTATTCTGTGGCCTACGGTATGGTTATGCAAACCTAAGATCTAGTTTTTTTTTCTATTAACAATGTTGTTGAAGTCATTAGAAGGGCTTAGTATATTTCCAACTTCCTTTTTGCTGTCCTCTTTATTTCTGATAATTGTTATGGATTTATAGAAACTTCTCTGTAGTAAAACTTAAAAGCTTGCATTCATAAAAAAAAAAAATACACAATACAATTGACTTCATTTATTTGAGTTTTGATGTAAAATGAGGTCATGTCCACAAAATAACAATTAATATTCACATAATAAGATCAAGACTGATCTTAAAATATCCAAGGGCTGTACTAGTCCCACAAATTGTGATCAACAGTGAATCAGTCTGTCTTTGTCAAATGTTTCTAACAATTACCTTATCATAAACTATGATAACTAGATCTACATACTTTTGCTACTTTACAAATTTCTGGGGAGCAGAATGGAATTTTTAAAAGTTAGTGTGTTTTGCCTTTTGTTGTATAGAGTTGAAATGAATCAAGTGTTAGTTTGAATAATATGTGACTGAGTGGAATAGCCTATATAACCATCTATAATAAGATTAGCTAGCTTGAGTTTGAATCCCACCTCAAGCTGAGTTGTGTTTGCTGAGTGACTAAAGCAGCGTGGAAACCTGATACCATATATATCCCTGCCCTTCACAAAAGAGTTTGAACCATAGTAGACAAAGCATACATACAAATGCAATTAAAAAAAACCTTCATTAGATATCTTTTTCTTAAAACTAAGGTTATATGGTTTTGAAGTAGTTTAAAAAAAAAACAGATGCTTATATGAAAAATAATTTTTGTTTTCACATATCCACAATTATTAGTATACCTGTGAATCTACTAAATTATATTTTGCTGCTTGGAATGTTTTTTTTAGCACTGTGTTGAATACACTATCTTTTCGACTCAATACATATTTAAGTGATCAAAATCAAGCTGGTGATGTGGCAGATGTGTATGTATCTTTATGAGTTCATTATCTATTTTATAGCATTAGAGATTGTTTATTCAGTCACATTGAATATACTAAACATTTAGAAGGCCTAGAGTTCATTTTGTCTGTGGCGATAGTTATGTTATAAAGTGATATGTTTTTACTTAATCAATCCTTGACACAACTTCAGAGGGAAAAAAAAGTATTTGTGCTTGCTTATAAACAAAAAAACAAAAACAAATATGACTAATTATTCAATCTCTAAAAATGATCTTAATAAATTAAAGATTTCCTTGAAATGTAAAATTCAATGTAGGCCTATATTCAGTAAATAATTTAGTAAATAGCTCTTTTGCTTCAGTGTCTACAACCTTAATATGATATAATAATAATAATAATAACAAGGTTACAAAGACAGTTTGTGTGGAAACACAAACTCAAAATCGACCCTGGAAGTTGTCCACCCAGGCAGGTAAAAGGCAGGTTTCAATATTTTCAGAAAGAACATCATAATGAAATTCTATTAAAGGCAAATGACAGAGAAGAATAGAGAAAGAAGGTTGATAGCAGACCAAGGGATAGGTGAAAGTGAAGGTGAAATTAGATGTGAACCTGGACTAATTGATTTCATATTATGATTATCTTATTGATTATCTTATTGATCTGTTTTGTATAGGGTCAATCTTTTATTCAAAGCCTCTTAAAAAAAAATTTGTTTAAAAAAAACAACCATAGTTAAGTGTCTTGTTAATGGATTACCACCCTGCTGTTCATGCAATAATATTGAAAAACTACTTATTAATTGTTGTTTTAAATTATGTTCGACTTATATGTATATTAAATAGATATTTTTAAAAATGTTCTGTAGTAGTTAGTGTGACAGAACTTACTTAACTTAGCAATACATTTGTATAAAAGAATATTTTTTGACAAAAAATCTAAAACTGTTTGCATAAATGTGTTAAAACTATGGTAAATAGTCATCTCCCTTACTAAATAGCCTTCTGTGTCTGTTACTATTAATAGTGAATAGTTGTTAAAATGGTGTATTTTTATGAAAAAAAACTGCTTGCATAGTTGATTTAAAAAATTAAATTTTTCATTTTCAGAAAAGAAAAAGTAGCCGTTGCGTCAAAACTTTGAAAGGTCTAAAATATCATGATGTCGGATTTTCAATAATCTTTTCTAGTTTATAAGATCTAAATGGGATGGAAGGACAGACATACAAAACTAATAGCGTCTTTTCCCCTTTCGGGGGCGGCTAATAATTTTATTTATAAAGCGCTGTTGACAAACAAAATGTAAGCTCAAAAACACAAAGACGAGAGCTAAATTGACAAACTAATCTAAAAAAATTTTAAATTTAATATTAAACAGGTAGGTCTTAATGTTCTTCTTGAAAGTAGCGTAAGTACTAGCATGTTGTCTGTCTGAGATCAATGGGGAGTGAGTTCCAAACCTTAGGTCCGTGCACTGAAAAAGCCCGCAGACCGTAGCTTTTGAGGTAGAAATGCAGTGACATATATATAACTAAGTCAATTCACTTTTGTTTATTTTAATATTTGATCATTTTTTTTTTTTTTTATTATTTCTTCTTTTGGTTAGTGAAGTAGAAATTACTTTGTTCATATCAACAAAGTTTAAATGCCCATTGTTTAAATCATAATTAGTCAACTTATACTTCAGAAATGTTGTGTTAGGTTCTAATTAACCACTTTATTATTTACATGGAGTTAGGGTTATTTACATGGAGCCCTCAATTTGATAACTATTCATTGCCACCTCCTATAATTTTACTCTAAAAGCTTTTGATTAAGAATGTTGCAATGAAAAGATAACAATCTTTTGAAATGTTATCAACCTCTGTTGTCGCAGCCCTCTACCTGATTGGACTTGGGCTCAATGTGAGACCTGCCTTAAGTGGCGCCGCTTACCAAAAGATATAGATCCAGCATCACTACCAAAATTGTGGTATTGTCACATGAATCAGGATGTTTACTACAAGTAAGTTGAACTGGAGTCTTTAACTTTGGTTTCAATTTAACTTTTTTGCAATATTAATCAGATATTTGCAATACACTTTGTGTCAGCATTTACAAACATATATGTTTTGTAACTATTTCCAAAAGTTATTTTGATTTTTATATCAATTCTTCTCACTATCAGCTACTTATAGTCCATGTCTAATCTTATAGTGTGACCATCAGCTAGTTATAGTCCATGTCTGATCTTATAGTGTGACCATCAGCTAGTTATAGTTGATGTCTAATCTTATGGTGTGACCATCAGCTAGTTATAGTCCATGTCTAATCTAATAGTGTGACCATCAGCTAGTCCATGTCTAATCTTATAGTGTGACCATCAGCTAGTCCAAGTCTAATCTTATAGTGTAACCATCAGCTAGTTATAGTCCATGTCTAATCTAATAGTGTGACCATCAGCTAGTTATAGTCCATGTCTAATCTTAAAGTGTGACCATCAGCTAGTTATAGTCCATGTCTGATCTTATAGTGTGACCATCAGCTAGTTATAGTCCATGTCTAATCTAATAGTGTGACCATCAGCTAGTTATAGTCCATGTCTAATCTAATAGTGTGACCATCAGCTAGTTATAGTCCATGCCTAATCTTATAGTGTGACCATCAGCTAGTTATAGTCCATGCCTAATCTAATAGTGTGACCATCAGCTAGTTATAGTCCATGCCTAATCTTATAGTGTGACCATCAGCTAGTTATAGTCCATGTCTTATAGTGGGTGTGGGAACAGCTGTGTGTGACATGTTTCTGACCACACCTAATGCTCAGGCTTTGATCTTGTCACATTGGCTCTGCGAAATGAATCATTGTCATTCCATGACTGAAGAAACAAAACAATTAATGTTTGGGTAGATACAATTTAATATATAGAAACCTTATAGAAAATTCTCTACGTTGCCCAACCATGCGTGACAAGATGCACGCATGCTGACTCTCTAACCCTCAATGAAAAAGTAGGAAAGATAACTCTTTTTATTTCTGCAAGTTGGACTAGAGTTACCCCACTTAACTTTTGTGGTGACAGAGAGCGTGGCTCAGAAACAAAAGAGGGGGGATATGTTGCCTAACCATGAGGGACACCACGCATGCAGGCCAACTTTCTAACCCTCCTCCAGCCCGCACCCTAGCCTTCCTTGCTCTCTAGGTATGCGCACACAGTCGTTTGCCCAAACCCAATCCCCTTTAGACAACTGTGTCTTTCAGGAAGTGTTCACCCATCACTAAATAGCGGGTCAACTAGTGTTATTAGAGTTAATATACTTTCTCCTTAACCTGAGTCACCTGTGTATAAAGGAAGGAAGTTTGGAAAGTAATTGATAGAAATTAGACATCACATAAACTGTTTAAAAAAACAAACAAAAAAACCTAAAAAACTGCAAATCATCTAAAGGTGTATAACAGGAAATGTAATGAAGTGTTAACTCGATTAGTTTTCTCTTAAGCATTGAATGAGCAAAAACTTGAGATCCAGAGATCAGAGATCCAAATCAACAAGGCTCAGTTTTTAACTAAACCATCAAATTACTATATATTGAAATTAGTGGATATAAAAATTATGAATGAAATAAAGTGAAACATATTTAATATAGCAATAATAAAATTAATGTAATATTAGCATAAATAATTCATGTAAAATATTATTTAATAGTTTAATCCCATAATCACAACAACAAGGACCAGGTATAAAATCTTTCTATTCTTTTCTCACGCTATATTAACATACCAATTATCTCTATGACATTCTTAAAAAAAAAATTATTGATATACTAAAGAATGCAAGCATATAAAGTAGAAGCACCCTCCGGACTTTTCCTTTTCCAATCTATTGATCTGTTACGTAGACTGGAAAGAAGAGTCAATTAAGTTTAGCAAACAATGTTACTGACTACAATTATCAGGACAATTAATAAAATCAGTTCAAGAAAAAACTTGCCACAGTAGAAAATAAAGAACTAGTTTTGATCAAGAAAACATTAAGAAACTGGAACAGACACAAAATAGAGCAGTGAGATTCATAACAAACGAATATTCACATTTAACCAGATTAACACCTTTAGTAAAATCACTAAATTTAGAAAGCCTTCAGGACAGAAGACTCAAAAGTAAAGTAGCAATTATACATAAAACACTGAACCATAATCTTCAAATACAAAAACAAAATTTAATAAAATACTCTGAAAGACACAAAGATAAAGGCACATTCCTCGTCCCATATGCTAGGACAAATTTGTACAAATACTCCTTCTTCCCTAGTGCTATTAGAGCATGGAATGGGTTGCCTGAGCTAGCCAGGAAAACCAGTGACTTGGCAGAATTTAAGTCATTGGTTAATATGCATGACTAAATGCATGACGCGTAGGACGTAATCATCTTCTTTTTTGAAGTAATGTCTGTATTATATAAGATAAGATAAGATGATCTGCCATCACAAAAAGTAAGCAATCAATTCTACAAATACTAATGTCATTGCTGGTATTTAATTTAATACTGATACTAAACCATGTTAATTGGTTGTTTCAGTCGTTGCTTTACTGAACAAGAACCAGAAGAAGAAACACTAAGGAAAAGGTAAAGATATACTTTTTGCTTCCATTTAGTAAAATCTCTTTATATTTAACTGGTCGTGTAGATCACTTCTAACTTTCCTACCATATGTGCTAAAATAAACAAAATGAATAAGGGAGTTTGTGTTACACAAAGTTACACAAACTCTTTGGCAACCCCTGTGGGTAATAAGTTCTCACATACTACCTTCATCTCAACAGTGAAATAACTTGTACAAACCATGCTTCTAGGTGTAAGTACAACCATAAGTGATACAAATTGCCATTCTCCTGTTTTACCAATAGTTACAATCATTGCTTACATTAAGCCTATTTAAAAGCAAAAGGTTTTCCTGAAGGCTAAAAGTAAGTTGTATCTATTTTTTTTACTATGAAATTGGATTTTTAAAAGATTTCATATGTAAAATAAGAAAAAAAATAAAACAATCTGCCTTATTTTTTATTTACTTTGTTAAAAAAATGCATATATAATATCTAAAAACAAAAAGGTATGCTTTTGGAAGACCATAGTACCTATGTATTTCTCGTTTGCCATTTCATTACATTATTAAAACCCAATTAGTTTGTAGCTAGCAAGATTTGAGAATTGAAGAATTACTTTTTTTTTTTATGATCTTGCACTTGTTCTTTTTTGACCTGATATAAAGTTATGGCCCTACTATTTGGAATTAATTTGTATTGATAGAATTATATCACAAAAACGCACAGACTTTAACAAAAATAAGCTATTTAGAAATATTTTTTTTTAGTTCTTTTTTTTAGTTGGAACAATTTAATGACAACATATTTAAAGAATCTTCAATATTTTCTATTTTTGTGTACTGATAGACTTCTAATAAGATTTTTTATCATTCATACATGTGTCTTAAACTTATTTAACTTTCATCATCATCATCACTCCTTTGAGTTCCTCGTGGAACATAGGGCCTCGACAAAAACACGCCACTCTCCACGGTCTCTTGCTAGCTTTTTGATGGTGTCCCAGCTCTTCCCCGTCTTCTCTGCTTCTTCAAGTACACTGCGTCGCCATGTTCTTTTTGGTCTTCCTCTGCGTCTTGTTCCCTGGGGGTTTCACTCTAAGTCCTGCCTAGCTCTGTTGCTGGTATCTTTTCTAAGGGTGTGACCAATCCATCTCCACTTCCTCTCTAAGATCTGCACTTCTATATTTTTCTGTCCACTCATCTCCCACAGTTTGGTGTTTTCTACTTTGTCATACCAGTGTATTTTTAGGATATTTCTCAGGCATCTGTTGATGAAGGTCTGTATTTTTTTTGTTGTGGCTTCAGTTGTTCTCCATGTTTCAGAACCATACAGTAGGACAGCCTTGACATTAGAGTTAAAGATTCTTAGTTTAGTCTTGTTTGAGATGTAAGGAGATTTCCAGGTTGGTTTTAGCTGTGTAAATGTCTGACGCGCTAGATTTATACGGCGTTTAATGTCTCCATCTGTTCCACCTGATATACTGACTACACTCCCAAGGTATATAAAATTTTCTACTTGGTCTATTGTCTGAGAATCCAATACTATGTCTTCAATTTGTTTATTGTTTACTTTAAGTACTTTAGTTTTTTGGTGGTTTATTTTGAGGCCTACTCTTTTTCCTACTTCGCTTAAAGCTGTGACCTTTTCTTGCATATCCTGTAGTCTGTGTGATAATAGGGCTATGTCATCAGCGAATTCCAGATCTTCCAGCTTTTGTGTGAGAGTCCATTGGATTCCTTTCCCTGCGTTAGAGTAGGCTTCTTTTGTGACCCAATCCAATACTAGAAGGAACAGGAGTGGTGAAAGAAGACATCCCTGTTTGACTCCTGTTGTGACTGGAAATTCCTCTGACAGCTTGCCACAGTTGGTTACTTGGCAGGTGAAACCATCATAAAGGTTCTTGATTATGGTTATTATTTTATTGGGGATCCCATAATGTCTCATTACAGTCCAGATAGATTCTCTGTCGACACTATCAAAAGCTTTTTCAAAGTCGACATAATTTGCATAGTGTTCAGGCTTCCGCGCGGTGGTGATGCTTGTAGATATATCTAGTGTAGATCTACGTCTGGCTGGCGGTAATACCGAACTCAAAACTACTTCAGTAACACCGGCGAAAAGCCGAAACAATCAAATAGGTAGTCGACGCTGGTGCTGTTTACAAATACATTTAATAACTAAGAAGGGAATCGTCCGATGTCAGCTATGTCCGTACATTCGTATCTCTATTCTACTGCTCTACACAAATCATCCTCTTTCTAGCGTCACTAAGAGCGTTCTTCTTTTTTAAAGATCTGTCACGTCATTTGTCGCTAAGTAAAACTTTCCCCATATCCCCGAAACAAATAACTAATTACTAATCATGTCATAACAATAGATAGGAGATTGCCATTCGACACATTGTTCTACAATTATCCTGAGTGTAGCTATTTGGTCAGCACAAGATCTCCCTTTTCTGAATCTGGCCTGTTCTTCGCTCAGGTGTTCATCACATGCTTCCTTTATTCTGTTTAGTAGGATTCTGCTGAAAATCTTGATTGGTACTGACAGCAAAGTGATGCCTCGCCATTTCTCACATTGTGATAGATCTCCACTCTTTGGTATTTTTATTAGCACTCCCTTTTTCCACTCACCCGAGGTGTTTCTGTTAACCAAATTTTGTTGAATAGTTTGTGCATTTGGTCAACTATTTCACTTCCTCCTTCTTTTAGGACTTCAGGTGGTATGTTGTCAATTCCAGCAGCTTTACCTGTCTTCATTTGTTTGAGTGCATTCCTTATTTCTTCTTTTGTTATTTCTTCCATGTTTATGTCTAGTGTTGGTCCTGCATTTAGATCTAGTGGATTTCGTGGTTTAGGTCTATTGAGCACTTCTTGGAAATATTCTTTCCATCTTTCAAGTTGTTCATTATTGAAGAAAGTAGTTTTCCGTATTTGTCTTGGACTGGAATATTACAATTAGCCTTTTTTTGTGATTTTGTACAGTTGTTTTATATCTCCTTTACCTGCTGCTTCTTCTGCCTGTTCTGCCAGATTATTGTAAAATGATCGTTTGTCTTGTCTAAGCATTTTGGTGACTTTCTGTGAAACTGCTTGGTAGTCTTGTTTTGATTGTTGCTTGTGGTTTCTTGGTTTTGCTAGGTTAACTGCCTGTTTAGCGCATTTCCTTTCTTCGATTAATTTCCATGTCTCACCACTGTTTTTTCTTCTTAGGGTTAAGGCTTAGTACTTCATGGCTTGTTTCAGTAATAATTTCTTTGAAATTTTGCCAAGATTTATCAATGCTTTGTTCGGCCTCATCTAGTTGTAGCACAGCAAATCTATTTTGAAGGGATAGTTCGAATTCCTTTTTAATCTGGGTGTTGTGGAGCTTGTCTAGGTCAAATCTTTTCCTTTTGTTTCTTTCTGTTTTATAGCTGGCCAGCTTCATTTTTAGTTTGGCAACAACTAGGTGGTGGTCTGAGCCAATATCTGCTCCTCTTCTGTTTCGTACATCTAGTAATGTGCTTCTCCAGTTCCGCCGTATGGTAACGTGGTCGATTTGATTCTCTGTTTTATTGTCTGGTGAAACCCATGTCACTTTGTGGCATTTTTTGTGAGGGAAAATGCTGCCTCCTATCACTAATTCATTAAATGTGCAGAAGTCTGCAAACATTTCTCCATTTTCATTTATGGTGCCAAGTCCATGGGTGCCCATACTTTTCTCTCTCTCTCTGTTGTCACTTCCCACTTTGGCATTCAAGTCTCCTATGACGATCAAAACATCTCTTGTAGGTATTTTGTCAACTATACTTTGCAGTTGGTCATAGAATGTATTTTTGTCAGTATCACTTGCAAGGTTGGTGGGAGCATAGCACATAATGATATGAACATTTTTGAACTTAGACAAAAATTTGGCTCTAATTATTCGTTCTGAAACTGGTTCCTAAAAGACTTTTGAAAGCTTCCTTGTTTAGTAGTAGTGCTACACCATTTTCATGTAAGTCCTCTTCTCTTTCCTTTCCTTTCTCCTGATTGCAGTCTTGTTTCACCGAATGTGTTCCATCGAACTTCACTCATTCCCAGGATCTGTAATTTGTAGTTGGCCATTTCCTTGGCAATTTGTGCACATCTTCCTAGTAAAGTACAGACATTCCATGTTCCCAAGTTAAATGATGCCTTCTGAATAAGGAAGTGTTTCTTTTTCATTGGTTTAAGTAGAGTGGACAGTCTCACAGGATTCGTTTGCCTTTCCCTGCATAGCTTCATAAGTCAACTTTGTGGAGCTCTACGTTCGCCTCTGACAATGTTTAGTGTTTGTGCTTTTGTTCTGGTTTCTATAACACTATTTTTTTTCCATGGACAGGTTGTTAGCCTATCGCTCAACCCCTGTGTTTCGGGGAGGGGGTGCACCTTTTGTCTGGCCTCTTTCCTAACAGACCTATCCGGCTTGGTAGTACCTGCCAGGAGTGATGAGCTCCCGCCGGTATAGCTCTGTGGGGTCTTTGAGGCACTCAAGCTGTCACACCACGGCAAGGTATGTGCATCAGGTGACAGTATTTAACTTTAGCTTTCTGCAATTATAGGCAGGCTGTATTAGTCTAGGTGTCAGGCTGTAGTAGTCTAGGTGTCAGGCTGTAGTAGTCTAGTCTAGGTGTCAGGCTGTAGTAGTCTAGGTGTAAGGCTGTAGTAGTCTAGGTGTCAGGCTGTAGTAGTCTAGGTGTCAGGCTGTATTAATGTAGGTGTCAGGCTGTAGTAGTCAGTCTAGGTGTCAGGCTGAATGTATTGTTGCTTTTTCTCTATGAAATGTTCTTTCTCTTGCCCTTCTCTTGCCTGTATGTCTAGTATATGCACTCAGTGCATGTCCATTGGTGGCCAGTTTTACTTGCCTTATATCCAATGCATTCTATTCTTTGTTCCCATTATAAAGAGCAGATGTGCACTATAAGACCAGAATACTCTATTTTGTACATGCCTACTTTGCATGGAAAATATTTGTACATTTGTGTATATAATGTATTTTCAGCAAAAGAAAAAAGGGAAGCTCACAATGTGGAGACAAAGAAAATGGTATGTCTTCAAAAAAACTATTTTCATCTCAGCCAGAAACCTTCCAAGAAAATTCAGAAACTACAGTAGGTGGTGGAAACACAAGGTCAAAGAGGAAAATAGCAATGCCTCTTGAACCACCGAAACGTAATCATGATGATGATGATGCTGGTGATGATTTTGCTAATGGTCAAGAAAGCTCAACTGTTAAGATACCTAATAGAAAAGCTGCTAAACGAAAACTTAGAATTTCTGCGACTGAATCAATTACTAAAATGTCAAATATACAGAAAGAATTGAGTAGTTCTAAAGGTTCTAGCTCTAATCTATGTAGTTCTTCCAAAGGAAAGTCTCCCAAAAGAAAAATAATATCTTCTGACACAAATTCAGAGCAGCCTCAGTCATCTAAAAATATCTGTGTTAATGGTGATGATTTACAAGCAACAGGCATCATTAAGAAATCTACTCAGAGAAATATTAAGTCTTTACAAAAATCAAGGAACATTGAAACCCAGTCTCTGAATGCTTCCCAAACTGTAAACACAAGATCTTATGTAGCAAAACATTGTACCAATGACACTGGCTTTAGTGATACAGACAGCAACACTTTAGATAATTCCCCTTTAGAAGGTATGACACAAAATACTGGTGATGACACAGGCACAGAGACACAAGAACCAGAGGTGCATGATGTTGTTGTTGTTGATGATGATGATGACTTTGATCTCAACAATTTACCCTTAAAATGTAGACCTATAATAAAATCAGAGCCTGTGACTAGTGAAGAGTCTAATCCTAACCAACTAGCTGAAACAGAGGAGATGGAAAGAGTTGCAGGCAGCTTTAAAGATAGAGAAGAAGAAAGTTAGTGGTAATATTTACTTTTTCTTATGTATTTATGTAACATAAAGAAAATAGTTTAGTTAAATAGATGAGAATAAGGGAAGTCATAAAATAGAAATGACATGAAAAAAGTTGATTATATGAAGGGTAGTATTAGATTACTTTTAGATAGAGAAGCAATCGTGTCCTAGATATTGTATAGTAAATTACTTTGGTTCAAGTTGATTATATGAAGGGTAGTATTAGATTATTTTTAGATAGAGAAGCAATCGTGTCCTAGATATTGTATAGTAAATTACTTTGGTTCAATCAAGTGTCATATTGATATATATATATATATATATATATATATATATATATTTATAACTATTATGCTTTGGATTTCGCAGTTGTTAATATTAAGGTTATCATATCAGGAAATATCATAGAACAAAATCTCAAGTATTAGCAATGGCTAAGGATAAGTTTTGTAGACTTTAAGAAAGCATTTGATAGTGTCCACTGAGAATCACTATGGAAAATACTAAGAGAATTTGGCATCCCAGAAAAATTTGTCCTGATTCTATGACACATATATAGTAAATCTAGCTGCTGCATTAAAATAGAAGAAGGAGCAACCGAGTTTTTTAACAGTGAGACAAGGGTGCATCTACCTTCCTCTTCTTCCTAGCCATCAAGTACGTAATGAGGAGAGCAATGGATCAGACTGCCTTTGGTATTCCTTGGCGTGAACAAAACTGAATGATGGACTTGGACTTTGCTGATGACGTTACACTATTGGGGCTACAAATAAATGCATACAAGAAATGACGGAGAGCCTAGATAGAGAGTCACACAAAATTGGCCTCCGCATAAACTTGGATAAGACTAAAATTTCGCGAGTGAAATATAAGGCAAAGGGTGCCCCTGTCAGACTTAGCGAGTCAAAGCTTGAAGAGTTGGACAAGTTCACATACCTTGGCAGCATCATAGCAAATGATGGGGATGCCTACCATAATGTAGCGTGCCGAATAGGAAAGGCAGGGAGCATTTTCCAAAGGCTGCAGCTTATTTGGACAAGCCAAGCCATTGGACTTGAGACAAAAATACACCTTCTTAACACAATTGTCATGCCAACAGCAACATATGCATGTGAGACATGGAAGTCACACTTTCATGGAGGACCTCAGAACAGTAGACACCAGGTGGGAGTAGGCTTCAGACATTGCCAGTGACAGATCTTTGTGGAGACAACTTGCCGCCCAATGCGCTAAACGGCACGGGATGACCTAAGTCTAAGTCATTAGGTTTATTGAAGTCAAGTTATCTATACACCATATGTAAAAAGGAGTATAATTAATGTTGAATAAAGGTATTTGTGGCTGGAAATAGACTTGTCTCTCAATCATTATGTGAAACATGTCAGTCTGGCACTATAGTCTTGAAAACCTCTATTAAAATATAAATTGTAGCAGACTGAGTCAAAATACAGGCTGTTACAGTTAATATAAATTTTCTCAATTTTCCTTGGAATGATAGCACACAAGGTGTGAAAAAAAAACAGGCTGGAGCTTGCTAATTGATTTAATAAAGGAGGAATGGAATGGCATTGTTATTTGTAGGATGGGATTACTGGGACAAAATAAGCTCCCTGTAAGGAGCCCCTCAGGTTTAGTGCTTGTGGCAATAGCTCTCTTTGGTCAACTTTAAAATCCACCTCTTTTGTATGCTTCCAGAACTGGTTGATAATCTGGGCGTACAGTTGTTATTTTTTTCTTGGATTTACATTTAATAATGTTCTGGCACGAACTATATTTTTGATAACATAATTAATAACATTCTTAAAAATAAAATTCGTATCTCTACTATCTTACCATAAGCTAGATTCATCAGATCTGAACTTAAGAAACTGGGGTAAAGAATGCAATAAATTGTCTGAAATTGTTGTTATCTTAGATAGTTGTGTAAATAAATGCTCAGAATAAGGAAAAGAAGATACAATTAATAAAAAAATACAGACAAATATGATGATCTTTCAAATTAAGAATACCTGCAGAAACAGTTACAAATGTGAATATTCCTGATAAAGGTATTAATATGTTATTATCTCTTGAATATTCTATCAATGGCTACCTACTGTTTGCTCTGCATTTAAAGCCATTCAATGCAACACTGTATCTTGCAGTTATAACTTCATAAATCATATGAAACACAAAATTTATAACCTTAATATTTGGTATAAAAGAAATAGAAATCAGCTTATTGGCATTCTAGAGCTTTGTCCCCCTTTTTTTTTTTTTACTTTGGTCTTTATGCAGTAACAATAAAAAAAAAAGTATTTGAATATAAACTTGTTATGTACAAAGTATTGTCATCTAAATACTGTCATCTACATTGTTCATTTCAATGGAAGTATTTAAAAAAATTTTTTTCTTTTATTTAGGTGAAGACTTAGCAGAAGTTTCAAGAGATTCTCCCCATGGAGAGATAAAACTGACACCCTTTCACTACAAAGTTTACAGACTTTTAAAATATTTAGCCCCCTCTACAGATTTTGGTGACACATCTGAGGTGGAGGATATAGTGAATAAGTTGCTGGAAAACTTTGAAAATTCGGAGATTATGAACTAGATTACTAGACTTAGCTTTAAACATTTGTTTCAACTTCAAAACAGTCTAAAATATTTTTGTTATGAAGAAATTTATTTAAAAAAAAACATTTTTGATAAATGGTAAAAATTTAAAGGAGGATGGCTGCCTGGTCGTGCAGTTTGCGCGCTGGACTGTCGTTCGAATTTATCGACGGTAGAGGGTTCAAACCTTGCCCGCTCCCATCCCCCGTCGTCCTGCGGGAGGTTTGGACTAGGAAGTAAACTATCTTCAACTCTGAAGGAACATCCGAAACATGTAAAACATTTTACAAACAATTGTAGCTCAAATTAGAATTTCTTATTTACAAATGTAAAACATATTCACTCTTTAAATGTAATATAGGTTGGTTGTTTTATCCCCGAGATTGTGTGATCCTTGCTAGGATACATTCTAGTGGTTTAGAGCTTCTGAATACATCAAGAGCAGGACACAAGTCTTGTTTTATTTGATTGTCTTCCGTTAAAAGATATTTCTTTTAGATATTTAAACATTGTGCCTTTATCATCTATTTTAAGAAGTATTTAATCTGATTCATTTATTTTAAAGTGGTTCATTTTTATTTATTTAATGACAAAAAATTGTTTTTTCTAAACATATTATTTGCTTTTAATATAATTTGACCCAGTATTAAACGTTTTGGGCTCTAATGTTGACTCTTTCTTTCACATTATTATGCCATTAATTTTGGACCTCTGCTGTTTTTAATGATTTGCTCAAAGTAATGCCTTAAAGTCATCCATTCATGATCTACCATTTCCAATGTCCCATGTAGCATTGTCTTTTGAAAGACAGTTTAATCTTGTCTAATGTCCGTGTTATTTAATCTTATATGTTAAGAATTCTCGCGCAGATATTTTTTGATGTTCCCAATATGAAATCTCATTGTTATGGCATTCTTATTTTTTTTTTAAGTTTGAAATGTTGAAACTTTTTTGGAAATCTTTTTTTTTTTAAGTGTTATTTAAATGAGTATGAAACATTAAATGAAAGCTGACATACCAAGCATGGTGGCTGAGTGGTTAAGTGCTTGGCTTCTGAACGTAGGGTCATGGTTTCAAATTTTGGTGAAGAGTGGGATTTCGAATTTCAAGATCTTTAGGGTGTGTCTGAGTTCACCCAACTCTAATGGGTACCTGACTTTAGTTGGGGTAAGTAAAGGTGGTTGGTCTTTGTGCTGGCCATTGTATAGGTCAAAGAAACAGATGACCTAAACATCATCTGCCCTACAGATTGCAAGGTCTGGAAGGGAAACTTTACTTTTTTACATACCAAGCAAATTGTCTCTTTTGTTCCTAGAAATGTTTTGCAGTCATGCCCAATGGTCTTGAAATTGCTTTCACATGGAGTTGAGATGTTCTGGCCTTGTTTTGTTTTATAGTTGGCAAATTGGTGCCAACTTTTTGAAAGAGTAGACCTCTTCAAAATGTGTTGTTATTACCAGTATGTCAGCCATTTTACAAATAGATTTTCAGTAGTTTTTTTTTTTTTTCTGATTTTTCAACTAATCGCTGACAATTTCCTCTAGATCTTTAAGTTCATAATTGTCTACTTTGCTGCCTATTTAATATGGTTTGTGGTCATTTTTTCACTGATATTGGAAACATAAATCTATCATTTTATAACCATAGAAATAATATTGTTACTCATACCATTGGTAAGGCTATTTATTCATGCTAATTGATTTTTTATTTTGCTTCTATAAGTTTTAGTTTTTTTAAAGATTGTCCTGTACAATGTGCAATATTTACTCTCGTATATTAGAGTGTTACAGAGAAATATAAAAAAAATATAAAGAAAACCCCACGAGACCAAAAATTAAGACAAAGATTTTTGTCTTGAGGATTTCCACTGTTTCTTTTATCTATTTATTTATTTATCACTGCTGAAGGAAATATGTATAGGCCTATGTTAGATTGGGACTATAGTTATTTTGAAGAAATATAATTCAGAATTAGATTCGTTTTGTTTTTTTAAGGATAAAATTGTATGCTTTAGAGATTTAAGTTCTTATAATTGTGAACCTTTATTAAACAAACCACTTTTAATTTAGGTTGTATGCAACTAGACAAAAAAGTTCATGAAAAGAATATTCTACACATCATTTTTATTTCATAATTTTATCTATCAACATTGCATTTTGATGTTGTTCTGATTTTACATGAAATATACAATGTATATTGTAGAAAAATTTGATGAAAGTGATTTTTAAGGGAGGTGTTTTTATGAATTGAGTAATTTTGTAATTATAGTTTGGTGTTTAGTATTTATAACTTTGCTTTTGATAATGTAGCACCAATGAAAACTTGTATGTTTACATTTAATAATAATTATTATGATTATTATCCATAAGAAATTCGTCTTACAAAGTGTGCATTATACCAAACAAACAAATAGAAAACTATAGAAAGCCTAAATATACATTCACACCCAATTCACAGCAAATTTACAAGTGAAATGTTTATATTAGATAGTTAAATTGTAGGTAATGATCTGATTGCCAGGTAAACGGGTGTGTGCATATTCAGGTTTGCCCCTCTGTGTGGGGAGAGAGAGAGAGAGTGGTTGTACTTAAAAGGTTTTGAACTCACTGGTGTGCCTATTGGCAACTCTTGCAACTGAGTATTTGTCTAATGTCATATCTAGTATTTCTTTCAATAACACAAGAAAGGTCAAAGGGTGAGGAGGGGGAGCAATAACAAAAAGTCAACTTTTAATGTTTAAAAAATGTGTAATGTGATTCCTTATTCAATAATTATTCATACCACTAACTGGCTCCAATTTGTCTCCTTTACCCATTCTGTTATTTTTGACTTTCCGGGACCAACATCTCAGCTAATTTAGACTGGTTGTCACCATTCCATTTCATAGGCAGTGGATTGTTGATAACCACACTACCATTTTCGGTATCTACTATGTTACTGAACGATATTATTTGATTACTATATGTGGCGAACTTGTAAAACAAAAACTATACGTGGTGTGAACGTGCTGAGCAATGTCTGAAGTTTTTGTTTCTATTTTTTTGATTTATTTCATTATTTAATGATCATTCAATGAGCATCTGTGTACCACTACATATTTTTTCTTTTCTTTTTTTTTAGAAGGAAACCTCAGAGTTTGCGCTATTCAATTTTAGCTTTATCATCATAGGAATCCTTGGGCCTTAGGCCTCTTTTCTTCGCCACTTTTTTGGGCTTTATGTGCCTCTTTTATGGGCCATCTTGCCTCTTTTGTAGGCTTATTTTTTTAAATATGTTTTTATTTGTAAGTTCTCATAATTCACAAGTATTAAATCATAAACAATTGAAAAGTGATTAACCTAAGAATATAATAATAGTTATGGAAATATTATTTAATATCAAAGACATACTAACTAACCATCCTAACCATTATACCCACTAGAACATGGGACCATCGATGAATCCAAACGACTGTACAGCGCGCAAACCGCACTACCAGACATCCATGATTTAGACTAGATCAAGATCTATAATTTTAATTTCTAGGCTTAAAGTGTAGATTTTTATTTCTAAAATCTAGATTGTCAATATTGCAATGTTATAAAATACTAAAACTAATCTACTATTTTAATATTTCATATTGCAATTAGTCTATTAATTGATTACCTATTGTTTTTTTTTATATATAAATCTTATCTAAATTACATCTACATTATCCCAAATATATATTTTAGATCTAGATCTAGTAGATGTAGATATTGAGAGTGCTAAATTAGTAGTTTAATTTAGGTAGATCCACATGCTCATTCTAGTTTCATTTAAATGAAAATGCTCAATACCAAAAGATTATCTAAAATCGCTCTTCTGACATATTGTACATATCCGGTAGTTGTCATTCCGTAATGTGTAGGTATATTATCAATAGTAGGCTATTAGTTTGTAACAAGTTTGTCATTAGATTAAGAGCAATGCCTGGTCGTGCGGTTAGCGCGCAGGACATTATCTCTACGGTCTCGGTTTCATACCCTGCTCGATGCCATTCTCCGTCGACCATCGAATATGCGGATCCGACAGGGATCCGTCTCCCACGGGGGCCGCCTCCGAGTTGGTGTGATAACACAAACTCTCTTTGTAATCTTGTTTCTTTTATGTCAGTGTCAATTTTGTATCTTACCAAATTGTTTTGGCCTTTTATTGCTTAAGGTTTTTTTCCATTCCATTAAAAATAATGTCAAGACAGATTTTGAAAGGGAGGCACATGTTAATAACTTCATAGGACTACAATTTTGATACTAGACTGATAAAAGTGATATTTTTGTGTTACGAACAGCTTTTAAAAAAAAAAATGCAAAAACAGATCACAGATCACTTCAGTCGATCTCGCTAAGTAATCAAGCAAAACCCTCAGCTGTTTGTTTAGCCTGGCTTTCAGTTTAGAAAATCTTTTGAAATTTCCCGAGTAGAAAATAATTATAAATGAACACGTAAGTTCCTTTTAATTCGGCTTCCAAGTTAGTTGGTTTGACGTGTCCCATCTTACATTATTATCTTTCGAGTTGCACATACAATGTGTGTGTGCATTCAGTTCAGGGGTAGAAGTTCTAAACCTTTTCAGGTAGGTGTAGACGTCAAAGCGTTCGTGGCTCTGATTTATATATATATTGTTATGAATCTCACTATCCAGGCTCTCTGCAAACTGCACCAAACACCACCAACAAATATACAAATACAAATATCTCTCCGATAACACCATACCGCCGTATCAACTCTTGCACTGGCCTCTCCGTCTCGTTCCGGGCTTGCACGGGGTTCAACAGTTCAGGAATGACTTCACACACTAGGCTCGTTGTGTCGGACTCGATCGCAGACCAAGATTAAGACGCCAGTCGTCTCAACTGTACTTGACTGTACTCCGCACTGAACCGTCGTAATGCTCCGTACAGAACCACACCGTTGAACTGTGCTGTAGTTGACCGTGTTCTGAGCCCCTGTCGTGAACCCCTTTTCTGAACCGTCTTGACTGCGACACCTCCGCTCTTATATAAGTCCCTACTGGCCTTCTCGAACCGGACAGAACGCCGCTCGACGTTTCGAGGTGGTCAGATGACTACAACTCTCGTGACTCTCCTGAGCTCTGTTCACGACGTCGATCCTTCCCGAACCATCGTAACTCGTCACGGTTGACCCCTCGTGTAGCGCTGGCCTGGTACGATTTGCGTCGGCTGACTACACACACACACCACTACCCCCATCTGTGCCACCACCAGGTTTATAACAATATATATATATATGATAGGTTGTCTTAAAGAGTCACGCAGAATGAATGAAATATTGTCCTATTGCTAGTCAGATGGGACCTGTCGTCCAAATGATTGTACGCAATAAACTAATACTTTTAAGTATCTTTTTTTTAAACTGTGGAGCGTCATCCTCCCAAATAAAATGTAGGCCTAATAATTTAGGTAAAACCTACACTGTGTTCGTGAGAGGCGTCTTTAAATATTATCAACTTAAAACTTATTGAAGAAGACATTTCAAAAAGGTCTCTGATAACTCCATTCTTCTCGATTTTCTTATGTCTGGAAGGTCGAACTTCTCCCGACTGTCGTCTGTTATGGTGCCAACTTTTAGGTAACAAAACAACGTCCAAGAGAAAAGAGATTTCTTGAACACGATGATCAAGTAGATGCCTGAGTCGCACACAAAAATTAACCCTATCGCTCCGCCGCAAGAGTGACAAGAATACTTAGTCAGTCTAGTGTTGATCAAACTTAATTTTGTAATAGATATAATTCTAGTGATTAGCTCTTTGTTCAAATTAAGGCAAGCATTACGGAAGGGTAAAGGGTTATAGATTGTGTATACACCAAAAGTAGAAAGAAGGTAGACAACTCTAGCACTGACCTCTCCGGGGGCTCTCCGTCTTGTCCCGGACTGTAGGCCTACTGAACCGTCGTACTGACCCCACTTGACTGACACCAGCTCTGCTCTACATGTAGGGTCCTTAATGGCCGGACGGAACATCGCTCGAACATTCTGATTGATCACACGACGACATACCTCGTGACAAAGCAGGACGTTTTGGCGCCGCCGTTTTGGTGCGTAGGTCGTTTTGGCGCAAGGGACGTTTTGGCGCGAAATACATTATGTACGTTTATTGTATTATTTCTTTAGAAAGAATTATGCATAGCTATGTTTTGCATGAGTGTTTGTGTTAAGACATATTTTTCACATACAGAAGAAGAAATATTTGTGTCCACTATTTTTGGTATTTAAGTTTGTTATGTAATTATTATTAAATCTCTCACATTACACAACACCAGGCTGCCATCCATACTTCACAGTATGCATGCATGAAATAGTCAAAATTATTAAGTTAGTAAGACTTTTTTTTTTCGTGGAAGCGATGTAGAGGGGGGAAGGGTAGAATATAGATATATTCTGTTTGTCTCGGTATAAAATAGTGAAAAATTCTGTTTGTTATAAATTTTTAAACACATTTTTAAGCGAAAGACATTAGTAGCTTTTGTACATTGTATATGTTATTTGAGTAATTATTTTTATATCTGCTCCTAAAACCTTTTTTTTTTATGTGAGCTATAACAAGTCCATTAATCAATGTGACTTATTACTTACTACATGTAAATGTGTGTTTGTGTTTCCCATCATTTTCTTTAATAAACATTTTGGCTTGTGTATGCGTGTTTATTAAGAGGCACACTTTTATTTCATTTTTTTGTTGTTCAAGGAATTAGATCTACATTCAAATTAAAAACAAAACAAAAAAAAATGTAACGATGATAGACACAACATGGATGCAATTATTTGTTAACATTAACATTGGAGTGAAATGTGCACAGAGGAGAGGGGGCGGGATAGGTGTCACAGGTAATGATCAGTCTCAAGGAGATGATCGCATGACGCCAACGACCAGGGCTCGGTGCTGGTCTTATCTTCATTTGTTTAACTATACCTGCGCCAATGCGAGATGTGTCACCCAAATCACCCCTACCCAATTTCTCAAAATATATCTTTTCAAAGTATCTTGAATTTGTTTCTATCTATTGTCGCCCCTAGTGTATGTTTACATTGGTGGATTCACGTTAGAGTTTGTACTGACCACATTCCGTGTCTTGATCTTTACTATGTGTGAAGTTATTGTCGTCATTCAGCGTTATAGAAAACATGGTTTTTGTTTTATTACAGTGTGTCACTTAGCTAGTTCGTATATTACACTGATGTCAAATACAAAAAAATGTCTTTTGGAAAGAAATCCAAAAATGTCCTCCAGTGCGATTAGCAGAACTCACATATAAATAAAGTGGAGGGGATAGCATGTCATTACCATTCAGGAATCTGACTTATTATAGGCCTAAAGTCATGAAATAAGCGAAACCTTTATAATTAAAGAAATATTCGCTGAACGATGTTAGAATTCATACTATACATACAATATTATAGTAGATTGAAATAAACATTGCTATAAAAGCTAGGTGCTTATTAAATTATCGTCAAAACGTCACGTATCGCCTCGTGACGCTCCTGAGCGCTATTCACATATTCTTCCCGAACTGTCGTGGCTGACCGTCTCAACTCGTCACGGTTGACCGCTAGTCCAGCTCTGGCCTGGGGCGATTTTCGTCGGCTGTCTACACAAACCACTACCCTCATATTTGTCACGACCAAGTTTATAACAATATCTATCTATCTATCAATCCACGCGTACATGTTTTAATCTTTAAGACCAAAAGAAAATCAGCTGCCGTGGACAGGCGCAGATGGCGAAAAGAAAATCTTAATCGACCACAGGCGGACAATGGTTATGCATGCCCTGGTTGTGGCAAGATATGTAGGTAACAGCTGGGGCTGCGTAGCCACGGAAAATACTGCATTCCTCATTATTCTTCTGGTTTGAAGACAAGCCTTATTATTATTATTTAATTAAATGTCTTATTTAATCATTTTCACTATGGATCTATCACAGACCTATATATTTGTATGTACTTCTAAAATTTTGGGAGACCGCCTTATACTTTGATAACGGGAGTCGTTCGTTTCGGGTTTTTGCACTTTACTTTCAAAATAAAACACGTTATAACTTATTTCTCCGAAACCGAAAGATCTTTTCTAGGAAACAGAATAGATAATGGCGTTCAACCAGGACTCGCTTAACGGAATATCACTGAGTAAGGTAGGCCTAGATCTAGTCTAGTCTAGAATATAAGTTGCTTTTTTATTTATTTGAAGAGTCTAGTTTGTAACATAGGACATACATTAGAATCTACTAGACTTTTTAATTTAGATAATTACATTCTAGATCCACGGTCCCATCAAGTACCAACCACCCGCTTTCAATTTATATTAACTAATGATTTAATTTTAGATTAGAGTGTGGTGCGATATTATATACATATGAGTTCAAATATCAATTTTTATCTTTACCTATCCCTTAGTCTGTTGAACCATCTTTCTCCTGTCCTTTGCCCTGTTTAGAATCTCTTTCAATGGCAGGCCCGCCCATTTTTTTATGTTGTCCTCCCATCGCTTTCTCTATCAGCCTCAAATATCAATACATAGCTTATTACATAGATATTCAACTAATTTTGTTCACAAAGTATGATTTCCGCATTAAAATTGGATTCCCCCCCCACATTAAAGGGTATGGGTGGGGAAGGTAGTAGATGTAATCACCTCCCCCCACCCCAATGAATCGGCCAACATACCAGAAGGGGGTCGACATAACATGTAGATTGGTTAAATATCAATAAGTAGCCATTATATCCTAAGTAATTCTGTTAACAAACTGTGATATCTGCAATAAATTGGATTGTACCCCCCCCCCCCCACACACACACACTTGAAGGTTGGGGTGGAGGGGGGGGGACACAGTGGCTAGTTGGAAAACTGATTAATGTGTAATCAAGTTATTTCGTCCAGTTTTGGTGCCTGGAACCTCCCAATCCCATAGTTTACGCTCCTGACTGTAACACATTCACAGATTTAAAACAACACTGTCGTATATTGGTGCTCTCTTTCTTTCTTGTTTTTTTCCAGATCAATCCAAACTATCTCCACGCAAATTCAACTAGTCATGTGTGGGCTTTTGGTGCTATAGCGGAATTAATAGGTCTGGATTCTGTTGATTTATAAATGATTTGTGTGTGTAAGAATAAGTCTGCAATTTCCCCCTCCCCCATTAAGAAAATCACATCTAATAATAGCTTTTTTTGAGTTACGATAATATTTTAAATTTAAAAGTATGACAAAGGTAAATAATTTTAAAAAGGCCCCCTAAAGAACATCCTGAACGTAATGGCAAAAGGCCCAAAAATATTGTTAGGAAACCTGCTTTTTAAAAGCTCTAGGCCTTTGTCTGGGAAACCAAAAGTTATTAAATGCGTACATTGTACTGGCTTACTGTATGTGGTGACTAATTGCGGTCTGAGCTATACACATAGAAAAGGGCCCCAGGACTGAAAACATCATTCTACTTTTATAAATATGGCCCATTTAATGAATAACCTTGTTCAACCATGTGATGTCAAGATGTGATTACATTTTTTAAATGCCATTATGATGTTCATGTCAATGTTGATGTATTACTGTCTGACATGTCATGAGGTGCCATTTTTGCTATCAAAGGCGATTATTGACATCAATTACTACCCTATCCTGTTCACGCTTCTATTTTTTCGCAATGCCTTTACATTTTTTAATATTATTTTTGAAGTATTATTTTAAAATATCATCGCATTTTTTTCGTATAAACAGATAATGCTTACGACCCTGATGTCAAAGCATCTCATATCAGCATAGATAAGATTGATATTAATAAAATACCATGTTTGGTATTTGTAGACAATGGAGCTGGAATGAACAGAGAACAACTTTTGAAAATGCTAAGGTGTTACATTTTTTAGCTTAAATATTTACATTTCAATGAACAATTTTATCAATACATAAAGAAGTTATGTCAATGTTCTCTTCACTAAAAATATTTGATCTTCAGTTTTAAGAATTCGAATACAGCAAAAACAACACAATGCCCATATTTCCCAAATAATCTCTCCTTTATCTTCCGCTCTCTCTCTCTCTCGCTCGCTCTCTCTCTCTGATTAAACAAATCCCTTTTTTTTAATGAAATCAAATTGTTCTTTGTATTCTTCTTATCTTATAGATTACAGAAGTGGCTTAAAAAATAATAATTAGATCTACGTCCTACGCATTTCACGTGTCAATCTAGTCATGCCTGTTAATCAATGACAATAACTCTGCTAAGTCGTCTGTTTTCCTGGCCTGATTCAGGCAACCCATTCCATTCACTAATGGCACTAGGGAAGCAGGGGCACACGCAAATTTGTTCTTGGGTATAAAATAAGAAATGTGCCTCTATCCTTGTGTCTTTCTGAGTATTTCATTAGGTTTAGATTTTCCGTTTGTAAGTTAGTGTTCAGTGTTTTACGTAAAATAGCTACTTTACGTCTTAGTCTTCTGTCCTGACGTGTCTCTAGGTTTAGTGATTTTACTCATGGTGTTATCAAATCATATTTAAATATTTGTTTGTTATAAATTTCACTGCTCTATTTTGTGTCTGTTCTAGTTTCTTTGTGCTTTCTTGAGTTGAGGGATACCACACAGAGGATGCATATTCTAATATTGGCTTATCTAAAGTTAAATAGAATTTCAGTTTTATGTTCTTGTTTGATTTGTAAAAACTTCTCTTAGACCTAATAAACCCTAATGTTTCGCTTGATTTTAAAATATTTTCTCCAAATGAGAATTGTATAGCGTGTGTTTACTTATTATAACACCTAGTCTCCCCAGATATTTGAGTTTTTAGTCTGTGTAACTTGTTTACCGTGAATAAAATAAGTAGTTTTTATTTGATTAATGTTATTTTGTTAGGCCCTACTCTAAATAACTGGCATTTTTCTAGGTTAAAGACTTTGTAAAATTCCAGTAACTTGTGTTGTTTTTATTGTTTTATATATTATGCAATCGTTTGCAAATAATCTGACTTTTGTTCCTAAACTAATGCAATTTGGTAGGTCATTTATGTAAATTAGAAACAGTAGCGGGCCTAAAACTGTTCCTGTAGGTACTCCTGAGTTTAGGCCTACTATTATTGGTGTTGATTTGGAGAAATTCATTATTACAGTTTGTTCTCTTCCTATTAGGAAATCCTGAATCCATTGATGTAATGAACCATTCATGCCAAAGCACTTTACCTTTTTTTAAGAAGGCTTTTGTGGTGAACTTTGTCGAATGCCTTAGAAAAGTCTAATAAAATTTCTTCTATTTGCTCATTATTATACTGACACTGTACTCAAATATTTGATTACATGTTCAACTCATATGTAAAAAGAAAAAAAAATCGTTTTTCTAATTTCTACAATGATTTATCTCCTCCAGCTTGGGGTGTTGTGACAAAGATAAATATGACAGTCCAAAACACAAAACCATAGGGAAATATGGCAACGGCTTCAAGTCTGGATCTATGCGCCTTGGGAAAGATGTCATTATATTTACCAGACGTATCGAGAAGGCGTGTGTGGGACTGCTGTCTCAAACCTATCTGAAGGCCATAGACGCAGACTCAGTCATTGTACCAATACTAGAATATTCCACATCAGCTAATATCCTTTTTTATATGCTGGCTAGAAAAGAGTACATCATCAGAGTATAAGAGCTGACCATGTAGTGCTGGATTTATTAGTTATAGATTGAGTGGTTTGCTGGAGAGAGATCTCCACTTTGACATTTTGGATACCAGTACCAGTACTCGTAGATACCAGCACCAGTAGACACAAGTACCAGTAGATATCAGTACCAGTAGATACCTGTTCTAATAAATACCAGTACAAGTACATACCAGTTCTAATATCAGCTAGTATCAGCTGGTCTAGCATTAGAAGCATTAGAAGAATATGGAATCTATTGGAAAAAAATTGATAGGTTCCTTGAAGGAACATCGGAATGTTTTGTTTCCAAATCTTAAAGTACTTTTCGGAACTGCCAGTCAGGGTCGGCCTTAGATAATTGTAGGTCCTCGGCGAAGTGAATTTGGTGGCCCCAAATAAAATAGAAAAATATAAATTAACAGCGAAAAAACTAAAATTATGCAGCCTATTAAAAGCCTAGTATACTTCAACAATAACAGTGAAGACAAGTTTCACTATCTCTTCTCCAACATAGTAAACTACATATCTTTGGCTGGGCTCCCAACAATCGTAGGCCAAACAGCTGCATAGTTTATGCTGCATAGTTTATCAATGCTTAAGGCGGCCCCATGCCTTTAGAATAGTAATTTATTTGTTGTACCACACTTAGTGATTGGTATTCAATGCAGATTAGAGTTAACTTTTCCGTAACGAGTTTATGGTTGAGCTTATTTTTATTACAAAGCCTGTTTTTTTTCTGTCAAAGCACGGTTACATCATTTGTTATTTTGTATAAACCAACTCAACACTTTCAACTCAGTTCATCATAGCATTGAATAAATACTGTCTTGTGCTTGTGTCTCTGACTGAATTCTTCGAAATATTGCCATTTAAAATAATCTTTGTTTACTTCGAATGACGTTTAGGGACAATGTTTCTTTAGCTTCTTTATTATCAGTGATAAGAATCAAAAGTTTCAATAATGTCTATAGATATTTACAATTATTTATTTTTAATATATTTGTATATGTGTAATGTAATTTCTTTAGGTGTCCGCAGGCCGCATAAAACACTTCGGCGGGCCGCATGTTGCCCGCGGGCGTAATTTACCCACCCCTGGTTTAGAATATTGTCCTTCTCTCCTAGCATTAACATTGTATGACATCAGTCTTAGAAGAGAAACTTCAGTCTATGACTTTATCACCTGTTAGAGTAAATTTGCATTTAATGACATGCAGCTCCAATATAAGATGAGAAGATAATCTCATCAGGTCTTATAGAAATTGGAGGCATGATTTTTAAGTAATACCATTTTGATGCATCTTAAAAGTTTCCATTTTTCTGTATTTTTTGTGCATTTATTTCCTTAAATTTACACAATCTAATATTGTGTCATACCAGTTGTTTATTACTTCTTTATTTATTGGAGTTAAAACATTTAAAACACTTATTAATTATTCAAGAACTATTGTTGTTTTCTTTAACTGATAAAACAAATGCCCAGAAGTAAAGACATCACTGAAAACAATCTACATCCCATTCTGAAATATTCACCATTTAAAAGTGAGGATGAACTTAAAGATCAAATTGACAATATGAAAGACTCAATAACAGGGACAAAGATAATTATCTATAATCTCTTCAGGTTAGATAGCCATTTTTAGTAAATAAATCCATTAACATATTTGTAATGTAATTTTATTGATCTTTTATCGATCAATTAACATTTTTGTCACATCACGTTATAAACATCAAGATATTTTCATCGACGTATGTTATTATCTTTGCCAAAAAACAGAGAAAAGGGAGAAGAGGGAATAGAGATAGGTTAGGTCCAGTTTCAGATGGAGCAGAGATAGGTTAGTTCCAGTTTCCGATGGAGCAGGGATAGGTTAGTTCCAGTTTCCGATGGAGCAGGGATAGGTTAGTTCCAGTTTCCGATGGAGCAGCGATAGGCTGTATTCAGTATCAGGTAGAGCAGGGGCAGGTTATATCCAGTTTCAGATGGAACATGGATAGGCTGTATTCAGTATCAGGTAGAGCAGGGGCAGGTTATATCCAGTTTCAGATGGATCAGTTGTAGATTTTATCAGATTATGTACAGAATTTCTTGCTTTGTTCCTTGTCAGATTTTCATATTACTTGATTTGAAATTATTTTTTTTTGTTAATACATGTACTGTTAAAAAATATGTAGTTTTCAACAATTATTAACTCCTGATAGTCCTAGATAATTTACAAGACCTGAAAGTGGTATTTTAAAATTATTTACACCACTACTCAAGCTTTTGTATTGTGGAAGTAACTTTCACTTTGCATTTACATTAACATTTTAACAAATTACATTGCAAAAAGTATAAGTGCAAGATTAAAATAGATTAAAAAATTTGTCATAATTTTTTCCCTAGGTTAGAAGATGGGACAGAAGAGCTTGACTTTAACAGTGATCCTGAAGATATTCTTTGTCCAGAATCTTATATGAAAAATGATACTAATGCCGACTTTCGCCCAGTGGAACATGTTCCTGAATACAAAAAGTCTTTAAGAGTGAGTTAAGGATTAAGTAGGCAAAAACACTTTTTTAAAAATTAAAGTTGTAAAACTTTTCTTTTTTTTCACTGCTACTGTCACAAGTGTTATCAATGTGTTACCATTTATCTCGTAATGCTGATAGAGAGCAGAAGAGGGGTTGATTTAGACTTATTGGAAGCTTTTTAAACTAAAAAGTATTGGTGTCGAAATTATAAAAAAATTAAATCCATTCTTCCTTTAAGAAGCTGATAGTGGTTTTATTATATTGATTTCTTGTAAATACTTTATCATTGCTAGAAGTCTTTCCAGTGTGATTAGCACAATCAAGTTATTCTATTTATTTATTTAGCTAATTTCTACACAAGACGACATGGAAGAGGTTCATTAACATCTATCTATTTAACAACTCCTTACTGAATGCCATTATGTATTTATTTTGTTTTTTAAAGATATTCATTCACTGTCAAAATTGTAGGAAAATCGCTAGAACCGTTATAGAAATACGCTTTCAGAGTGCTTCCAGTAAGAGCATGCAAGCTAATTTATAGCTCCTTCTTCATGGTCGAAGATGAGCACATTTCTCATTTCCCATGGACTCGAAGATGGCTGTAAAGTCCAATCCTCGCTTTAAAAAGCCGGCCGCATATGTGGCATGGGTGGGTTATGTCAATTGCAGATAGGCCTGCTTCTTCTCTCATCTTTTTGTTGATTCGGCGCTCTTTTGCCCTGGCCACTCTTCTTGCTTCAAATCCTAAGACTCCGAGACTCACAGCTTCGCGCCATGAGGAGCGATCGAGAGCTAGTGCTTCCCAGCCGTGAATGTTGATATCGCATTCCTTAAAGGAGCTCTTGAGAGTTTCTTTGTAGTGCTTGTATTGGCCTCCATGGGAGCGCTTTCCTGCACACAACTCTCCGAACAGAAGTCGCTTGGGAAGACGATTGTCTGGCATGCGGACTACATGTCCCGCCCATCGAAGTTGGGACCTTTTTATTGTCGCATTGATACTGTGCATGTTGGACAGCTTAAAAATTTTTGTGTCTGGTATGTGGTCGGACCAACGCACCTTATGGATACTCCTTAGATAACCTAGATGGAAGGAGTTTAGCTTTTTGGTGTAGCGGGAGTATAGGGTGAACATGGGAAATGAGAATGTGGCTTGCGCGCTGAAAATTTATTAAAGTGAGGGAGATTTGCGCTGCATCAGCCTCACTCTCTCGCCCCTTGCCAGCAGAACAGAGTCCAGACAACTGGAGCTGGTTTGGGGTGCATTGGATGACCAGTGTTCTACATGTCCCACAGTGCTCCAAAACGTTCCACGGCGTTTGCTAGGTCACGCCTGATACAAGCTAATAAGAGGAATCGTAAGACTATTTACTAAGTTTTCTGGATGTTCCAGGGATATGGAAAGTAAAAGCAAAGTGGATACCCTACTAGTTGAGAAAGTGGATTCAATACAAATTAATTTCAATAAATGCACTCATTTTACATTGAATCATTGTATTTAGAGAATCCTAAAGCGTGCTTGAATAACTATTTTGTTTCATCGAATAAAAGCTTACGTAATTATTTTATTGACTGAGTTTCAGTGTTTTATTTAAAACCAGAAATACATTTGAGTGAAGAACAAATAAAAGCGACAATCCCACTTACTTTAAAAATTACTTTAGGCTAATAAACAAATGCTTCATCACATCAACATGTAAATAGAACCTGATATTTCATAATATGCATTCTTTGCTTTTCTTGCACAAAATATTAAAGGAGACCACACATGGCGTTGAACTAGCTATTTACAAAAGCATACAAGATTACATCTGCTCTAAATTGCCATACAAATTTTTTTTAAAAAGCTTTTATTAAGTGTAATTGTATCAACTAGTAATTGCATCATCCATGTAATTAAATTTGTAATAGATCTAGACTAACAATAATTTATATGTATTTGGAACATTGTAGTAAAATAATGAGACAGCTGTTGGTCACACTAAAAAGCGAGTCATTTTTGTCCATGTCCACTTGTATTTAAAAGTTTTTACAATGTTGTACTGTTTTGTAAAACAAATAATTTTAGCCAACTTTTTTTCAAGGCCTTCTGCAGTATTTTATACTTGTGCCCGAAAATGAAAATATCAGTCAGAAAGGTTCTGGTCAAATCCAAGTATGTTTCAAAGATGTTAAAAAAGACAGCTCAATTTATGTACAAGCCCCAGTGGTTGGTAAGCTTCAATTTATATTCAGCTCTCGAAGTTTTAATCTACAATAAAAAGCAGAAAATAAGGTGAATCTATGTATGTCCCAAATAAAAATCAAAACCGTTTGACCAATCTTGATAAAACTTAACAAAAATGTTCCTTAGATCATGATAGAGACGACAGTGTATGTTTTATGTCCCTAGAACAACCCAAAGGCCCTAAACATAGAGAAAAAGTGCCTTAATGTATCTTTATTAAAGAATGGAACTTTTTAACAAATCCATGTTCACATTCTACGTTTAGTTTCGTGGCAAAATAAAAAAAAATGTGAAGGAAAATTTCTCTCTGTTTGACATAGATCTAAATTCAGTAGGTCAGTAATATTGACGTATTTCACTTGCCGGGAATTATATTATCAAACTTGACATTTCAATGAAATGAAGAAAGAAACATCTCTCTGTATTTTCTTCAAACTTCTTTAATAACTTCTTCAACTTTCACATCAAATTAACTTCTTAATTCAATAACAACTTGACTTGATACTTCATAAATAAAACTTAAATGATACATGAAACTTCATTTAGTATAACTTCAACTTCAACTATTAAACTTTACTTAATGGACCCTCTAATATCATAAAACTTATTACTAATTGAGGACTGTGTGAGGACCAACGCTCTACAAGAACTACTACTATGCGAGGATCCCGTCTAACTCACTATCCCTTAATTTATACTTTCTTTGACTGTACGTTCCAGAATCATGGAACCTTCTCAGATAATTATTTTAGTAACTTTGACCTTCTAGAAGCTGACATGTGCTATTTTTTTCCCTTAACCTCTTTCTTCGATTGGATATCTAAAATTAACTTGTTTACACTGGACACTTGCACTGGTTTGTACTCGAGCTTCTAGAAACTGGTCGAAATAGGTCACAGACTCGACTCGTGACAGTAATACCCAAACTAAGGCCCACAGGACACGGGTCCTATCCGGCTAGTTGAACATAAGAAAATTCTTTCATCATACAGAACTATGCTTATTAAAACAATCAAATTGTAAAAATCCATTGAAAAAAACAAAACAAAGCTTATCTAAGGGTGAGAACTACACACTTATAACTATATATATGTCAATAATGTAGAAGGTAATATCGTTTTTCGTTGTCAAATTAATTAATAACCGATATTTCCTTGACGAACTGGTTTTTAATAAATTCGTGTTTTGTTAGGTACAAGAAATACTTGTTTGAAGTTGATCTGAGAATGGATGTGGGAGAAATAACGGGTTCAAACTTTTTACAACACAGACTAAATAAGCTTTGTTATAACCTTTAAAATAGCCAAATGTATTGTCCCATTATTCCAGAAACATAACAAGAAAAGTATCAAGATAGTTTTGGGCCTTTCATGTGAGAGAGACTGGAATAACAATTATGGTTTCTTCTTATATTACAAGAACCGAATGATCAAAGCTTATGAAAAAATTGGCTGTCAAAAACAGGTCAGTTAGGCAATAATTTTTCCATTAAATATCGATTTTGTTCTAAAGTATTTTTGTTTATTTATAGATAACAATTAGTAAGCTATTAAAATATTCAGCTGTGGTTCCCATAAGTAACATCATAGACATTATGTTTACAGTCCAATGGCAAAGGTGTCGGGGTTATTGGTGTGGCCGAGCTAGACTTTTTGACACCAACTCATAACAAGCAAAACTTTGTTCAAGATGGGCATTACAAGTAAGATATGACACCGAGTTCTCTTTTTAATGAATTTTTCATTGTTAAAAAAACAGTTCCGCCATTGTCTCTAAAAAAACTGATTCAAGCAAATCAAGTAGTACTGCCAGTGACCTAAGTGGGTATAATGACTGACTGTACACTTTCCCCTTATAGCATACGTTTTTTTTAGCAGCACGTTTCAGGGAAATAATCGCTACTAGTTTTGTCTGTCTGTCTTTCTGTCTGTCCATCTATCTTGATATTTAACTCTCCAAAACTAAAAGACCTATACAATATACAATATCGCCATTTGTTGTGTTTTATGCTGAAATTCGTAATTCTAAAAAGATATCAAAATATGCAACTGCAGTTACCCCACAAGAGCCGCATACAAAGTTGTGTGAAAACTCCAACTCCGTTAATTATCAATTTAGCGGCCTCCGAAAGGGGAAAAGATGCTATTAGTTTTGTGTGGTCTGTCTGTCCGTCTCCTGTCCCGTATGGATCTCGTAAACTAGAAAAGATATTGAAAATACGACATCATGATATTCGGGGTCCGATTTGGAATTTGTGTTTCCACACAAAATGTCTTTGTAACCTTGTTTTGTTTTGCTTAAGAAGTATAGATGAAAGTCACAAGAAAAAAGTTTCTAAGAATCGGCTGCTGTCGTGGTTCACTCAAGCAGGAAAAAAGTCAGGTTTCTATATTTTCAGCAAGAATATCAGAATTTATGAACTGCAAAGTGCATGTATCACCAACTAAAACCCTATCTCCACCAATACAAAAAGAATAGAAATGTATGTATTGAAAGTGTTGCTGATATTATTGTAATCTTATGCAGACTGACGATTTGTAGAACCTAGCTGTCTGGTTGTGCGGTATGTGCTCTGGACTGTTGTTTGATCGTCTAGATCAGGGGCGGCCAACCTTTTGTTTCCATGCGTCATTTTGTTTTTCACTACTAATGCAGCTGTGCCACACAAATATGTACTCTCTTTTATACCTTTGAAAAGTGGTCATTTGGACATAATTGCAGTTTTATAAACCCAGTAAAATTGTTTCTATAGAAATCATAAACATTTATAAGAAAAGAAAATAAGAAGAGGATATGGACAGAATTAGAGGAAAGGATCTCTCTCACACACACACACACACAATTAAAATTTTATTTACTCTTTGGACATTTTTGAATTAGCGTTATTTAATTATTTTTGAATATACTTCTAATTAATTGTAAGGATGAAAATGTTTGCTCGAATCTGTATGTTGATCCGAATTGATAGGCATAACTTTGGTTACTGTTCAAGTACCTCTCCCATTCATTGGCGATGCTCCATCAGTACAGACACTTACGTTGACTCAACTGTAATTGAACATTTTCCAAACATTGACTCTGATTTCTAAAATATGTTGGCTTCTCTTATTTTTTTAATGAAATGAATCAAGGCCCGTAAGTCCTTCAAAGATATTTACATTATTATCAGTTCCCCTTATAAAATGCTCAACTGGGCAAAATTACAAATATCTGCAGATTTGTTCAAGGAAATTGAAAATTAAAGAGCATTATGCTGAGATATATTATGACAAAGTTCCTCAATGTGTCTTCTGTCTGCATTGAGAGAGCCATTTCGCTTATCTATTTTCAATACTTTTATCACTTTTGAGCCAAAACAAGGAAGAATTCGTAGGATGCTTCAAGTATTTCTTCTTTTACAGCTACTCTTGAGTCTTGACAAAGTGTTTTCACTTTTAAATCCTCTTTTTTTCTTGACCACATTCTTAGCAAAAATCAGAGTCAGACTTTATCTTCTGGTTTTCTTCTAGTTCAACTTCATGTTGTATATAATGTCTGAAAAGATCTCTTCTATTATCCGAGAAACTGCTCTCACAAACAATGGATATTGATTTTCCTAATGGACTTGAAATGTATAAGAATTAATGTACCATTTCATTCAAGTGACGCTCACTAGCAATGTTTGCTTTTCTTTTGTTCATGTTTGTGCAGTGTTGGAAGAAGGGGAAGAACCTAAGGTAGTGTTGTTTTATATCACAATGGATAAGGTTTCAGGTTTCTGAGGACTCGCCACCGAATAAAAAATAAGAAATATTTGGTTAATTGCGAGAAGAAGCATCCTGTATCTTATTTTATTGTTTAGTTTGTGTTTTGTTCTCGCTAATGTTTATGTTAACAGAACTATTTTCGTATAAAGTGTCCCAGTAGTTCTTTTTTCACTGCGTCACACTGGATCACAGTATAACTTCTTTTTTTCCATTCTTAGGGATGACTAACGCATGTAACAACCTTTCTACCAAATATACGTTTGTAGTTGAATATGGCAGAACAATCACTCTTACTAATTTAGAGCAAATAATAAATAGCCTTATTTAACAACTGGTTTTAATTACAAATTTATGTACACCGTTTCCAAATGTGAAGCATTGACAATGTTCCATTACCCGTTCCACTCTTGTATCAACTCATTTATGCAATTCTCGTTTCAGCACAGTGATGAACGCCTTATCCGCAAAGCTACTTACTTACTGGGATAAAGAACATAATGGTGCTAATGGAGATGAAGAGTATGTACCATTATTGTGTGAATCATAACAGCAGTTACTGGTATATTTAAGAAGTTTTTATCTTAAACGTTGGAACAGTGTCACTATGTTGAGGAGACAGGCTTGTGATGTATCTTCTCCTCACTTCATCTGACATGCGGGGGTGACATTATGATAAATCAAACACTACTAAAATGCGACAAAATGACAACAGTGTAGATAATTTTTTTTTAGTTTCTTTTAAATTCGAACTTACAACAATAAATATACACATTGTAAATATGATTCAGATACAGAATAATATCATATTAATAATTATTAAATAAACTAACTTGCTAGACATCTAGCTCTCAGTCTCTGAGTCCTAACTCTAATTGAACCTGACTGTAACTGTCAACAAATGACGTCAAAACCTTAACTAGTTTCTTATAATCTCGATCCCAAAACTCTTATATTTCCTGCCATGCCCACACTATCTTCAGCCTTCACCTCTAGTTTCCCGTCTTTTCTTTGTCTTTACTTAACTCATGCACGTGGAATCACACTCATGATCACCTCATCATGCGACGTCACATACTTGCGGCTAACCTTGACCTACAAGCTTGATCGTGACAAACAGTAATCTGCTCACTGTTTATTTCTTTAACATCTAGATCTAATTACTTAAGATTAAAAACAATGGTTCAAATATCTTTTCTTGCCGTAGTAACCTACCTGACTGGACATGGGCTCAGTGTGACCGATGCCTCATATGGCGACGCCTTCCAAGTGACACAGATCCTAAATCCTTACCTAAAGCTTGGTTATGCCACATGAATAGTGGTTCCTACTACAAGTGAGTGTTACTTTTCCTAATTAAAAACATAACGTGTCAAACATTAAATTTCCATTTTGTGTTTTAAATCTTAAATATTTATTTACAAAATCAATATGGTATCTCTATTAATGATTGTTATTTATGAATTGTTTTTTATCAGTCGGTGTTTTATGGATCAGGAACCAGAAGACAAAACACCCAAGAAAAGGTAAAATAAATGTTGGTTTCATCTGTTGCCCTAATGCTTTGTAAAAGTTCATAACATAATTTTTTTTCCTTGATCATTCTCCCTTAAAGTATTTGGAAGGAATACCAACTATTTGTACTGAACTGTGCAGTACTTGCCAGTACTAATACATCATATTGTTTGTGATTGGAATAGATTTAGCATGTGACTTATGGAAACCAGTTCATACAATATGCAGGTTTAAAGGATGTATTGGAATTCTCAGGTGCTAGTCTTAGTGGCATTGTTTAGATCTTCAAACAAATAAGTTGCTTTAGTCTACTATGACCTGTCCCGTGTTTTCACTCTAGCAACATATCTTGTACATAAATAGTGTACGTAGCGTATTTTTTAAAATAAAAAAACAAAAAATTTGCTGAATTGGGAGGTATATAAGTCTTAGGTATAGGGGAATAAAAATGAATTCTTTTTTTTTCTTTTCTCCTTAATTCCTTAAAAAAGAAATGCAAATATGCATTAAGTATTTTTGTTCAGTATGAATGTGAATAAATTTTTTTTTCGTATTATGCCACCTTCAGTCTGATGTGTTAGGCTTCATTATAGGGAAATGCAAAGGTATTAATTGGATGTCCTTGACCCTGTCATGTGAATTTCAGACCATCAAACAAATAGAATGGTTTATTGATAGATGTAGATAGAATGCCCATCAAATTTAATGATTTGTTTTTACAGGAGGTTCATCAAGAATCACACAATTATTTCAAGACTAGAAAAATAAATGACAATCTGAACACTTTCGTTTTTACTATACATTTATAACTTTATATTTGTATACTTCAATTTCTTGATCAGGGGAAGAAGAAGTTCCAGCAGAAATAGCACACAAAGTGCCAGTACAACACCGAGCATCAGATTCTTTTTATCCCAGCCAGAAACCACTCAAGACAACTCTGATGATGCAGTGGTCAAGTGGAGTACAAGATCCGTGGACAATGAAAAAGATACTTCTGAACTAGAGGACCTTAATGATCAGTGCAAAGAAATGACACTTCCCAAAAAGATAGCTTCTAAAAGACGGCTCACAACTTCTTCAACTGAATTAGATAGCTTGAAGCAGTTTCATTCTATTCCTACAAGTTCAAATATACTGCAATCAATGCCTTGGTGTTCCAAAGACTTCACGGATTCAGGTGACTATGAAGTAGCTCATTCCCCCTCAAAGAAACATAGTGCAGCTATAACCATTCCAAGAGCAAGCTTTAGACATTCATCAGAGCACATTCAGAAAACAAATAGTCAAAGCAACACAGAAAATGAACCAACTCAGCGGGTCTCCTCTCTTTCAGATATCAGTAATGACACTAATGAAAAATTTAATATACCCTCATTAGAAAAGAGCAAGGCGATGATTGAAATTCTGACTGAAGAAAAGAAATTATTGGACCAACTAACAGATCAATTACCAAACAGTGAAATGCGTGGCACTGAAGAATGCATTACAGAGTGTGGTGAGAAAGAAGGTAAATATCTTAGCAAATATAAAGACAGATGAATTACTCATACTAATTACACACAGAACTTTCAGAAAACTTACAGGGGGATGTATAAAATAGTACTTACAGTGTCTATTCCATTATCCTTAGCATTCTAAATGACGAAACATCATTATAAAATGCAGTCCGACAATGGCACAAAATCACACTTTTAATGAGTGCATCTATCATCTATAAGATAGCCATGGACCCGGGTTCATGAAGGTGATGTTGCCCCCCCCCCCCTCCAGAATCTCGAAGGATAAGTGTGACACAAAAAAAGAGGAAACATTTAAGTCATCATATATGCATCAGTACATTAACTAATAGATTCTTTACAAGTAATAGTGTCGCGACTTTGTAACGACTTCTTACAAAGCTAAAACATTTTCTGTGGACCCTATTAGTCATGTGAAGTTTAAAAAGATTTGCAAAACAATCGATTTAAAAATGCTTTGTAAAAATTGTATTTAAAAAAATGCTTTATGCATAAATTTTTGCTGGAATATAAAATCTTCTAGTTGGTAATAACTAGCTTTATTTTCATTTGTAGGCAGTAGTCAACTGTACGTGACGTTTTGCAGCAGACGTTTTGGGGCGATGAAATGTCTGGCGATAATTCATAAAACACAAAACATTTATAATAAACATTTTTTATAACTATACAAAGCTATAGACCTATTATATACAATATACATTCCTATCCCCTCTACCTACTTACAAAAATGTTTGAATAAAGGTTGTGACTATTTCATCAATACATATTGCGAGCTATGAAGTCGTGCTCGGGACTGTCTTCAATTGTTGCGGGTTCAAAGCTACTTGCAGGCATTTGCCACCGTTCTTTGGTAGGTTTGGTCTAGGATGTAATAGTTTTCAATTCTAAAGGAACATCCGAAACATGTGAAACTTACAAAATATGAACGGTCTAAAATACTATATTAAGGACGCCAAAACATTCTGCTTCGCTCGTCTGAAATTCTTGTGGTTAACGTCACTGAGAATTGAAACACTTCATTCACAATGGACCTCTTTCACAAACAAACGGTCACATGTCAACATTGATAAAACAAACAAAAAAACGGTCACGTGATGACCATTGTTGGTTCGAATTAGGTCATAAATTGTATAGAAGAGATAGGGAAGTACGTGGCTCAATGTTGTTTATTTACTATTGGTGAATGACGTCTATTAGAAAATGCTTTTTTTTTAATTTGAATATTTCAAAGTCTTATAAACAAAGACCTCTTATTTGCCTGATTTCTAACAGGATGTAATATTTTAAATAATAGGTCTTCTTTGCATTTTTATAAGGTTTACAAATATTGTATAAATGGTAGACCTATTGTATATGCTATCGTTAAGCTGCATTGTTTCGTGATAATGTTTTTCCCATTTCTAAATATTTTAAGAGGAAAAAATCTTTCAAGACAAGGAGGTTCAGACAACCTTGACCTACGATGACCGTGGATTCACTCCGTTTCATATTAACGTTTACCTACTTCTGAGGCTCCTGGGCCAAGTGGAGACTGAGCTAGAGGAGTCGAACATAGAGGAGCTTGTGAACAGTCGGTTACGCTCCTACTTAAGTTAGGACTGACAATTTAGAATCATTTTAAAGATGTTGCTTACAATATTTTGTTATATTTTTATATACTATATTTGTGCATATTGCATTTATTTATATTTCAAAACACAAGAGAATGTTATAATCATTTAGTGCACCTTCCTTCTTATTGCTTAAGTATATTACATAAAGGAAGCTTTTTTTTTTTTTTAAATTTTTTATTTCTAAGAAAAGGTAAATCGATCAAGTCATGAAAAATGTCATAAAAGATTTCCTTGGTTTGGTTGAGTGACATATATTTACACAACTCCACAATAGCTGCTAACACTTGACATGTTACACTTGACATGTTACATTTTACATGTTACACTTGACATGTTACACTTGACACGTTACATTTTACATGTTACACCTGACATGATACACTTGACATGTTACACTTGACATGTTACACTTGACATGTTACACTTGACATGTTACACTTAACATGTTTTGTTGATCAGATATTAATTTGTGGCAATAGAAAAAAAAGGTTTCATTTAACTTTAGCATTTACCCCTCTTAAAGTCTGAGATTTTTAGCGACTCCCATAGGGGAATAGCCGCTATTAGTTTTGTCTGGTTTGTCTGTCCGTCGGCCGTCCCGTCTAAGTCACAGAAACTAGAAAAAAATTGAAAATTTGACATCATATTTTAGACCTTCAAAAGTTCAGGTGCTACTCAATATTTTTTTCTGAAAGACAATCATTTAATTTTTAAAGGTAAATATAAAAGCATTTTCTGTCATAAAAATACACCATTTTTACTACTATTCACTATTAATAGTTAAAACACGGGAGACTATATTATTAAGGGAGGGAGTTTTCCACTCTATTTTTTTAATATTATTTATGTAAAGGTTCTTGTAATTTTCTAAAAAATGTTATAAGAAATGCTTTTCTACCTATACTGCATGGGCGTAGCCGGGGGGGGGGGGGGTTGGGGGGTTCAACCTCCCCCCCCCCACCAAAATGAAATCTCCCCCCCTCCCCCCCGTGGAGGGATCGGAATTAAGTAACTGATTTTTTCCTTTGATTTTGTTTATTTTAGGTGAGATTTTAATACTAAACCATCCCTTGCCCCAACACAGCGAATGGTTTTTTAGTTTAAAACCCTTTCCAGGGGGTTTTGAGTTTAAAACCCCCTAACAGGGGATTTTGCAGTTAAATCCCCTCTTCTATAAAACAAAACAAAAAAAAATGCAAACGACAATCCTCAAATTCCAAGAGCACAGTTAAGGAAGATTTTGATTTTAAAACCACCTCCTAAATGTCCGATAAACCCCCTCTTCAATATAAAAAAGCTAATTACGCACTCAAAATGTTATGAGCGTAGTTAAATGGATTTTGACTCAGTTTTGAGTTTCAGCGGGGTTAGAAGGTAAAAAATACCTCTTTAATATTAAAAACGAAGCAAATTATACACTCAAAATTTTATGAGTGTAGTCAAAGGGGTTGTGAGTTTAAACTCCCTTCCTGCGGAGTTTGAAGCTAAAAAATACCTTTCCAATATAAAAAAAAGCAAATTACACACTCTAAAATCTAAGAGCGTAGCTAAAGGGGTTTTGAGTTTAAACCCCCGCCAGCGGGTTTTGAAGATAAAAAATACATCTTCAATGTAAAAAAAAAAGCAAACTACGCACTCAACATGCTATGAGCGTTCCTTAAAGGGGTTTTGAGTTTAAATCCCCTTCAGAGGGGTTTGATGCTAAAAAAATAACTCTTCAATATAAAAAAAAAAAGCAAATTACACACTAAAATTATTTGAGCGTAGCCAAGCCGTTGGGGGTTTTGAGTTTAAACCCTTCTTCAATAGATGTTTTTTTTTAAAGTTTAAAACCCCTCCACATGGTTTTGAGTTTAAAATCCCCTTACAGAGCGTTTTGAGGTGGAAAACCTCTATCTTCATTATCATTCTAAAGCAAACTACAGTTACCAAATTAAAAACAATAACTCTTAGAGATTTTTTAGTTTGAAACCCCCAACATGATTTTGGCAATAAAACATTCATTTTCGATATAAAATCTTAAGCAAACTACAGTCACCTAATTCCAAGAGCGTATTCAAGAGAGGTTACACATTTCTACCAGTGATGGTGCTCCATCTGCCGAAATTGAAAAACACTAAATGTGGCTCAACAAAGATGGCTAAGACAGATTTTAGGAGTCAGTTATAGAGATCGGGTCTAAATCAAGGAAATCCTATAACGAACTGGGAGTCGACCCCTTAGTAAGATTGTGACAGAGCGTCGCATGAGGTTTGCGGGACATGTTCTCCGACAAAATAAATTACGCATAATAAGAGTTGCGATGACATCCTAGTACACCTTGGCTCCACACATTCATGGAGATCCTCAGAGCAGGTAGGAAGAGGCTTCAGACATTACCAGTGACAGATTTTTATGGAAATAACTTGACGACAAATGCGCCGAAAGGCGCGGGAGGGTCTAAGTCAGTAAGAATAGCACATTAAGTTTTTGCAATAAAACTTTCTAATAGCAGGAAAATGCATTTTGTTGGCTTTTAATACCAGGAATAGTGCATGGCGGCGGGGCTTCGCCCCGCGCTGGGGGAGCTCCTATCGCTCCCCTGGACCCCCTTGCTGGCAATGGCGGGGAGTCAACAATTTTTCCACTGACTCCAGGAAGAACCTATTCTAGGGCACAATAAACGTCTTACGAAAGAATGAAGGGTCAGAATGTAATAAAGATTATGTACACACATACATACATATAAATATATTTTTTCGCGGAAGGGGGGGAATCCCCCCCCCCTCCCGAAAAAAGTCCTGGCTACGCCCATGACCTATAGTATGTGTGTGTCGTTATTTTCGATTCTCATATTTTAATTAAAATGTTTACCTTTGTTTTAAAAGTGAAAGGATGCATTTAGCCTATGTATATGAGTTAATAAATCGAATATAATTTAAAACAAGATTTAATAAACAGTCTTTCATGTTATATACTTCAGGTGCGATTACACCATTGAAAGCAATGTAAGAGCTAAAAGTTTCTTGCTCGAGGCCCTTAATGAGAGAGGAGCCATTTAGAAAATGATCAATTAGATCAAATACGCGTCTTCTCAATCATCAGTTCATTGAATACATATGAACATTACCTGCATGAGTTGACGGACCACTACGAGGCCCGACTCGGTGTTTCCACAAGTAGGCATAGTATGGTCTATAGTCATCAAGGTCTATAGCAACGGATCCGCGAGAAAAGTCCAAAGCAGAACAAACTCGGGCTACTGAGCGGTAGTCCGATTCCCCGGTGCAACAGAAAGCGACGAACTGGTAGGCCCATGTGCTTGAGAATAAAATTATATTGCAGAAATGGGGGGAATCAAAAGCGCTGTAGAGCATATTGAACAGCGTATTGAGGAAGGAACTGCGGCACTGGCAATTTTACCCTTTTTACAGACTCACTCTCCTGCCTGAAAACTCTCAAGAGCTCAGAGACATGACCTACCCCACTGGTAAAAACAAAGGTATGGAGCGCCTGGAAGGAAAACAAGGTGATGCAAATAATTTCCTCACATTGTGGAATCAGAGGAAACGAGAAGGCAGACAGTTTGGCGAAGCTAGAAACCCCCTTAGGGTCAGCAGAGGAGCCACATACATACGAGAGTGCAAAAGCCAGGAGTTGTGAATGAATCAAGTCCAAGTGGTAGGATACCTGGGACCATTGTAGCATAGGACGGGAAGTTTGGAAGGTTCTCAAACGCCAAAAAATGGAAGGACGAATGTTGGCAGTTAGAAAGGATCAGGCAATCTTGTCAAGGTTTTGCACGGACACTGTCAGATGGGAGCCTACTTCTGCGTATACCTGGACCGCACTATAAAGGATTAATCTCAGCACGGAGTCTTAGCTTACAAATGGTTCGCATCTACTCTATGTGTAGTCTTTTTATACAAGTTTCATTGTGGTCGTGAATGGATGCAGGTAATTTCATGTCGCTTATTTCTTATATTAGCTTATAATTTTACTTAGTTCTTTATATAGAATATCACGTTTCACATGTCTATATGTGCTAGATCTAAAGTACTGGATCTATCTAGATATGACTATAATTGAATTGTTTAGATATATTCGGAAACCTTTTTATTTTCTATGCACTGTATATTCATAATTGCTTGAGCTGGAATATATTATGCAGTTTTCAGTATGTGTTTTAGAAGGAAAGCTCACTCTGGATGGATTTTTAATCCATAATAAAAGTTTGAGATCGGCATACACCTTGTCTTAGTGTTGGTCATTCATTCAATTCTGTGCCAACCCAGCACATATGTATTGTATTCTTATTAATAAATACATTCAATAGATAAGTGTATAGAACTAGTTATGTTTCTGGAAGACGAGAAAATGGGAGGGAGGCAAAAGAAATATCATGTACCGGGCGGCACATTTGGTCATTACGCCTCTGTCTTAGCCTTAATCCAAAGATATATCGACTTTCTATCCGGTCACCTACAGCAGTAGATATCATATTGCTGGTTTCAATTTCATATCAACAGTTCTTTTATCAATGTAAAACTTTTAAATATAATTGTTAGGAATGGTTACTACCACTTACATATAAAGTAGATCTAGCCTTAATATAACAATAGTATCCGTCAGGGGCAGGTATGGCGAGAGTGAATGTGTTACTTCTTTGTTGCTATTTCAGCCTACATAAGTTTTATCCCTTTGTTTATAACACCAGGTATGTATGTGAACAGTATACATGTAATGGTTTTGAATGTGAGTGTTTCCTTGTATGAGAGAAATAAGTAGTCAGTTGTTATCATCAAGTAGAAGAGAACCGAAATCCCACGAAACTTTTTGAGCGCGTCTTTGCGTACCGGCATGCTCAGTCCACTTTAATGCAGAGGCACTCACACATTGGGCTGGACATTCTGTACTTAATCCCACTCGTCTGGCCTTTAAAACTACAATTGGGGATTGGTGTATCTTAGCAGCTGCTAGAGACGATTGCAGAGCTTCCAGGGCCGCCATGAGGAGGCGGATATTAATTAAGATCCCTGCATTACGAGAGCGAGCAATACTGGGATGGATTCTTAACTTGGCACTTACTTTCATGGAGGACCTCAGAACTTGAAAGAGGCTTCCGGCATTGCCAGTGACAGATCTTTGTGGATATATATATATATATATATATATAATTACTGTCAAATTTCTAGGACAATTGTTAGAACCGTTACCGAGATCCGTGTTCATGAAGTAGTGAATTGAACATAATTATTTTAACAAGAAAAATTAAACAAGATATTTAAAAATAAACAAAGACTACTAAGAGTAGTTGTATCAATTAGTTTGGATCAGTCATCAGTTATTAATCTTTCTCAATACGCTATGATCCTTTTAATTGTCTATACCACTAGAGAAAGGGGTGGAAGGAGAAAAAAATGAGGCATTTAGGTTAATGTGATCGTTTTATAAATGCATTTATAACAAAAAGTTGAACGACCTGAATTCGAACTCGAGGGCTAAAGCCTCCTCGGGCCAATGCGCTAACCACTGTTCTAGAGAAGTGCTTATGAAAATAGAAGATTTTATAGTTATCCAATGTTAGTTTAAAAAATTTCTCTCATAGTATAAAGTAAAAAGGGGTTAATTTAACTTACACCACCATATCAGTCAAGGACAATGTCTTTCCTTTGTTCTTGAAACAGTAGCGGGCAAGTTAATTCCATAAAAGGAGCAAGGCTTTTTGTTTCTACTCGAGTGTTTCTAAATATAGTATGAGGTTATTCGAAAGAATATCAGAGAACAGAGGAGTAAAGATTGCTAACTGGCAAAAACCAAAAGGCAGGCGCCCCAACGAAAACCAAAAGGCAGGCACCCCAACGAAAACAAACTCCTCGGATGGGTAGTCGTTTCTTAATTGCACATATTCATCATTACAGAAATGTTTCCGAAAGGAAATAAAGGAAAATATCATTTCTCACAACCTAAAAAATCATTGAACCGAACTGTCATATATGACATATGCATAGTTTCAGAACCCCTGTAATATTTGGTGACTAGTAATCACTGAACCATTTCGTGCACGTTAGCACGAGATTTTTCCTGGTCGGGGACTGACCACGAGGTGGACACCTCAGTTGATCTTGGATTTCGTAGAGAGAAGTATATTATGGATATCTTGTCCAGTGTAGAAAAGTATAGATATAAAAGTTGATTTTCGGAGCATGTGTGATATCAAAGGTATTCCATTGGATTTTAATGTACTATGTTTATGAATATTTCTTGATGGCTGGACTTGCCAATATCTGTTATTAATTATATTATATGTAATAAAAACCATGTCTGCTACCAGTGAGTCACTAATTATTCTAAACATTGTGGTTAGAGAGTTCAGCATGCTAGTGTTCTCACGCACTAGCAAATCTAGTGCGCTAGTGAAAGTATTTAAGTAAGAAGACAAAGAATATTATATTATCTACAAGAGGTATTTACAACACACAACGACGTTCGAGAAATCTGGCCTTTAACAAAACCAGGCTGTGACTCGAACGAATCTAGGTCAACTTGTATTGTTTGTTATTTAATTTGCCACACGTTGGCTGTGTTACATTCTTAAGCCAGGAAGTTACAGCTTACAACACAAGACGCACTTACAAGTCTATTGATCTAAATGTTAAGTGCTGTGACCGTCAACTACGCCAAAACACGAGTTACAGTTTAAATGTTTCAAAGTTAGAATTCATTAAGGTTTTTTTGAGAAACAGGATAAATATGGCGTCCAGTAGTCAGTTTGGAAGGAATAACACAAAGTCAAGTAATAATTTTCATTGATTTAGTAGTAAGGTGTATAAATGAGATGCTTTCTTATAAAATGTATAGTGTAGCGTGTAACATACAGTATTAGATTATAAAAGTGTAGATAAATACCTTAACCATTGCTATCGAAGACATTGTTATTGTTATTAACGACTACTTTTCGAATGGCTTAGAACGGCGATGGGCAACCTTTTTCTATATAGGGCCGCATTAAAAAAATTTTCGGACTAGGTGGCCGCATATATATATATATATATATATATATATATATATATATATATATATATATTGTACTCTCAATTGAGGAATTACAACAAGAGTTAGCAATTTCTTGAACTAATTTTACGAAAGATTTTTTTTTAAATTTACCATGACCTGTTTACATCACAACATTCCACCACAAATGTATAGTTGTAATTAATATCAAGTATATAACTGTTTACTCTCGTGAATAATGTTCTGGAACAATGGAACTATTTTACTAGTTGTTATCATTGTGATTGCTGTCAAATTAGTCAATGAGCATCGACTTGTTCTAATACTTGATAATTTTTAAACAATAAAAAAACTTGTTCACATATGAATGTGGTTCCAAATAATGTGAAAATTTAGCAGCAAAGTTTTTAAGTGCGGATATACAGCTTTTGGCACCCATTCAACTCCCACGACAGAACTGACTTGGAACTTCTCTTTCAGGTCATAATTTGCTTGGAGGTATGTCATCTGGAGCCGAGTCAGCTTCTGCATTAAATGGTAAGCTGAGGGTATAGAAAACTGGTTCCAAGTTTTTGTCTTCAACTTCCACAATCAAGGAATCGAAAAGTCTTCCCCCAGCCAATAGTTTCACATTTCAGCAAGGAAAAGGACAAAACCTGTTTTTCACTTGCTGGCCTCAAGAAATGGAATAGCTTTGTTTCAAAAGATTTAAAATGCACATACATTTCATGTGCAAACAACATGTTGCAATACCTCCGATGATAAATATGAAGTCTGTCTTCAACTCTTCATTAGAAATATTGGTAAAAAAAGTGACATGTTCTTCTAATGCTAGACCAGAGGATATTACTGTGTTACTGAACATTAAAATGTTTTGTTTCCAAATCTTCAATTACTTTTCAGAACTGCCAGTCAGGCCGGCCTTAAATAATTTATTTAACCTTGGTTAGGCCAATAATAGAATAAGCACCCTCTGTTTGGGACTCCTCAACTCAAGAAAACATTAAGAAACTGGAACAGACTATTAGAGCATGGAATGGGTTGCCTGAGCTAGCCAAGAAAACCCAGTGACTTGTCAGAATTTAAGTCATTGGTTAATATGACTGAAGCATGACACGTAGGACGTTATCATCTTCTTTTTTGAAGTAACGTCTGTATTATATAAAAAAAATACGATTTTTATGTGCATAACTCTTTTTCAAGAAGTAAGGGAAGTCGCCCCAATCAATCTTTTCTGTCTAAGAAAAGTAATGATCTTAAGTTTTCAAAGTTTAGAAATAATGCAAAATCATTTCTCGGATTTTCTTTACAATGGGCTATTAATTACAGAACTAAATTATCACGCAATAATATGAAACAAAGCCATTTCCTGTTTGTTTCCATTGAGATAATGTTTCAAAAATCCTAGATCTAAATAATTCATGTCTGTTGATTTTAATCATCTTATGTACATTTAGATAGATTGATTACCTAGATCTTTCTAGATTATGTATCTAAAAATTGCAAAATAATAATTATGAGACGAGAGTACTCTTATTTTTGATGTCCAATTACTAGATCTAGATCTAAAAATTAAAGAAAAGATAGAAAGAACAATGTTAAGTTTAACAAGAACAAGATACAATGTAAATTTTCTGGTGTTAATTACCTCGAAAGACAAATTGCATCAGGTGGTATTCGTCCAGATCAAGCTAAAATAAAAACAATAATAGAAATGCCAGCACCAACAGATCGCACAGGAATTCAAAGACTGCTAGGGATGCTGAACGTTCTGTCAAGTTTTATTCCAAACATGTCAAAAATCACCAGTCCGTTGCGTGAATTGCTAAAGAAAGATGTATTGTGGCAGTGGAATGCAGAGCTAGAAAATGCTTTCTAACTAATAAATAAAACACTTAGTGAAGCTCTAGTTCTGCAACTATTTAACCCTGAAAAACCAGTTACTATTGAGTGTGACGCATCTTCTAAAGGGTTGGGAGCATGTTTAATGCAAGAAGACAAACCAGTTTTGTATACGTCAAGATCATTGACAGAAACAGATATGCACAGATAGAAAAGGAAATGTTAGCTATAGTGTTTGCAGCTGAACATTTTCATCACAAACCGTGGCTGTACAATGAGATCACAAACCTTTGCAAACTATTGTGACGAAGCCTTTACACAAGATTTCACCAAGACTTCAGTTGATGATGTTAGAGATATCAATTAACAGTAACTGACACTCCAGGTTCAAAAATGCAAATACCTAATACGTTATCGCGTGCGTACATCAGTGGTCAAGAACAATCAAATTCAAATGATGACAGCAAAGTTTCCGGGCAGTGTTCAGAAGGTTATTGAAATTAGACAGAAAACTGAATCTGATGCTAAATTAAAACTAATAACTAATTATGTCAGAGAAGGTTGGCCAAAGTTAAAAACTCAAGTTCATGAAACAGTAGAAGGATATTGGTCATTTAAAAACAGTATTCATGAAGAGAATGGAATATTGTTTTATGAGAAGAGTACAGGGGCGTAACTAGGGATTTGGGGGCCAGGGGGGATTAACCTCTTTGGGGGCCCCTTGCATTTTGACATTCGACATATGACATGAGATAATGTACGCAAAAATATATAAGCCCCAAATCAAATTGGTTTAGTATATCAGTAAACTTAACAAAAAGTAATCATCAAGACTCTTTTAATGAATAATAGCGTTGTTTATTAGTTACATAATGCACAAGTGACAAATCTAAATTGATATCGCTTCACGTCGTGCATTATGTGCAGCAAAGACATCTGTAACATCATGTACATCGATACTTTCTAGTATTTATGACTTCACTGACATTAAAGTCATGATAAGCCTTTCTTGCGTCATTGTGCTCCTGCGATAGTTTTTAATGAACTTGAGCTTTGAGAATGATCTCTCACTTGACGTAATGGAAGTGGCCTGAGTTATCGGTATTCGGAGAAGGTTGCAAAGTTTGAGCACACGTGATTCCCATATGAAGCCTGTTTTCTCAATATGTCTCATCTTATATATTACAGACGTTACTTCAAAAAAGAAGATGATTACGTCCTACGCGTCATGCATTTAGTAATGCATATTAACCAATGACTTAAATTCTGCCACATTAAGTCACTAATTTTTTTGGCTAGCTCAGGCAACCCATTCCATGCTCTAATAGCACTAGGGAAGAAGGAGTATTTGTACAAATTTGTCCTAGCATATGGGACGAGGAATGTGCCTTTATTTTTGTGTCTTTCAGAGTATTTTATTAAATTTTGTCTTTGTATTTGAAGATTATGGTTCAGTGTTTTATGTATAATTGCTACTTTACTTTTGAGTCTTCTGTCCTGAAGGCTTTCTAAATTTAGTGATTTTACTAATGGTGTTACTCTAGTCAAATGTGAATATTCGTTTGTTATGAATCTCACTGCTCTATTTTGTGTTTGTTCCAGTTTCTTTGTTTTCTTGAGTTGAGGGGTCCCAAACGGTGGATGCATATTCTATTATTGGCCTAACCAAGGTTAAATAACATTTTAGTTTTATGTTCTTATTTGATTTATAGAAATTTCTTTTAATAAACCCTAATGCTTTGTTGGATTTTTTGTATAGTTTCATCAATATGTGGATTCCATGACAGTTTTTCATTTATTATAACACCTAGGTATTTTGCGTTTTTAGTCTGTGTTACTGGTTTGCCATGGATAAGATAAGTGGAATTAATTTGTTTTAGTTTTTTTGTTACTCTTAACAACTGACATTTTTCTGGGTGGAAAGACATGCTCCAATTTGATTCCCATTTCTGTAATTCATCTAATTCTCTATGTAAAATATCTGTGTCTTGTGTTGTTTTTATTGTTCTATATATTATGCAATCGTCTGCAAATAATCTGACTTTTGTTCCTGAACTAATGCAATTTGGTAAATCATTTATGTAAATTAAAAATAGTAGTGGACTCAAGACTGTTCCTTGAGGTACACCTGAGTTTACTGTTATTGGTGTTGATTTAGAGCCATTTATTATTACAGTTTGTTCTCTCCCTATCAGAAAATCTTTAATCCACTGATGCAGTGGACCATTAATGCCGAAATATTTTAATTTTTTAAGCAAACTATGGAGGTGAACTTTGTCAAAAGCCTTTGAAAAATCTAGTACCATAGTAATTGGGCGCAGGAGCTATGACCAACATTTCAGATAGGCAAAAAATTCTTTATTTTCCACTGCATGAAGAAGATTCTGTGTTAATATTATATGGTATTACGTCATTGTTGGTTGTTTATGTTTTGTGCGAAAGCAAAAGGATTCAGAGCATACAAAAGTGGTAAGTACCATATCTCGTTATGCTCGAGTATAGAAATACTCCGATAAGTGGACTGCCGTATTCACCATCACAACTGCTGACGAGTAGAAGACTCAGGGAATCATTCCACCGGATCCCAAACTATTGAAACCATCGGTAGCTGAAATGCAGAGACATTACTCAACGAACGACAGATGAAAAGCAACGTGAAATACGATGCAAAGGCAAGACTATCTAAAGATTATTCTGTCGGAGAGTTCGTCTAGGTCAAACATGGCAGAAAGCACTTGTCATAAAAAAACATTCAGCACCCAGATCTTACATCATAAAGACAAACGATGGAAAAACATACAGAAGAAATCAACGATTTTTTAATAAGAGTTTCGATGAAGACATCACTGGGTACTATGATACCGATGAAGACAATGAACTGCTAACTGTTGGAACAAACGAAACAGACAGTTATAGACCAACATCTAGAAAACTTGTGTCAGTCAAGACAACTAGAAGTGGACGAATTGTTAAAGTTCCTAGTAGACAGGGCCGGCCACTGCAGCCTATGCGGTCGCCGTGGGTCCCGCGCTTTCATAGGCCCCGCGCTAATTCTAAGTGTACATTATTAAATTAAACCATTATAACGTATATAAAATAACAGGGTTTTCGCGACCTCCTGATTTTCCAGGACCTCCAGGAAATCTCATGAAAAGCAAAATATACGATAAAGTCCTGAACTTTTTAAAAATTTATTCAAATCTCCTGAAGAATAGACGAAATAGACATTTTGGGGTGTCAATAAATAAAAAGTGGCATTGCGAGTTTTCATTTGATAAAAATTTATTGCAAAGAAGAAAGTAGGCCTATTTTCTAATTCAAAAAAATAATATTGACATTATGCTTATCCCTACCCAGACTAGGCCCCGCGCGATCCGTTTCGCATAGGGCCCCGCAAATGCTAGGGCCGATCCTGTTAGTAAATATCACTCTTAAGAACTTTAAAAGAAGAATGTGATAATAACTTCAAAAGGAAGACTGTGCTAATATTATATGATATTACGTCATTGTTTGTTGTTTATGTTTTGTGCGAAAGCAAAAGGATTAGTTGAAAATTAAAAGAGAGTTTCCATTGGATTGAGGAAAGATGAATAGAGGGGTATAACTCGAGTGTGAAGTTAAATTCTGAAATTATAGACGCCAAACCCGAATAATGGACTATTTTAGCATTATTAAGAATAACTTTTAGATCTGTTATACTCGATTCTGTAAATTTTGCTTCAAGGTTAATTAGTGTAGCCATAAAATACTCGCCATTTAGATCTATTATTAGTAAAGGTAACAAGATACCTGGAATTCGCTGTATATCATGCAGTTTTATTCGTGGTAACAAAGTTTAAAATGTAAAACTAACTTTAAAAAAAACTTTGATCTCTTTGCAAAAAAATATTTTTAAAATGTCAACAAAGTCAACGTACTGATAGACCTAGATCTAGGTTTAGTCTTTGTGATAAATTTAATCCATAAAGGTTGAAAAAAAAGACACCCGTTGACACTATTTGTCAATCAAATATATTAATTTATGTATTTACAAATAAATTTCGGACACCCATTTGGGGGGGGGGGCCGGGGGGATTTTAAAATTCTCCTCCCCCCTTAGGTACGCCACTGTTTACTTTTTTTCTGTCTTGTTTTTTTCCAGACACATCCTAGATATTTATCCTCAAATTCAACCAGTCATACCTGGGCTTTTAGTGCTGTTGCAGAATTGATTGGTTTGTATAGATATTTTATAATATAATGTGTAAAGTATAAATTGGACATTTTCTGAATACTAACCATTTCCCATATTTGCCAATCATTAGACTAGATATTATATTTTTGAAAAGTTTTTTTGTTTTAAAATGTATTAAGATTAATTAAAACCTGATGATATTCATCTCTCTCTCTATATATATAATAGTCTATACGTAAATGCTAATGGCCCTTTTATATTTATGATATTTTAATGTTTTAATTCATATTCAAAAAATATAATTTTTTCATGATATTGTTTTTTGAAATTATTACTACAAAAGATGTGGCAGGCCAGATGAAACTTCTTCGCGGGCAATATCTGGGCTGTAGTTAACCCATCACTTGGGTAGACGATGTAATGGTCATCTGTTTCTGTATTTCAAGGTTAACACGGTGACCACCCGCCATTACTTCTCTCCAACTAATGTCAGGTACCCATGGAGTTGGAAGGGCTTCCTAAAAATTCAAAATATTCAAATTTCTTATTTCCATTCAGATTTGAACTTGGAGTTCCTCGAGCTTTTCTTTGGAGTAATGATGAATGAAATGAGAGACAATTCTAATTTCCTAGTAGAAGCGTTAGTTATAAAAACAAATGTACAAAGACATAAGCAATAAGAATTTTCATTAGAAATATCTTTATAAGTGAAAATATTTTTGAAAACCTTAAATTTCGTAAAATAGGTAAATTAACACTGTCACGTATTACGAATTGAATTTCTAATTTTTAAATGGCTTGCCTAGGGGAACGTGACAATAGAAAAAGCTGTTGTGTCACTTATCTTAAGTCTGAATTTAATCAAAGACTTACAATGAATAACAAAAAAAAATGACACAAGAAATCGGAAGGTAAAATATCAACTTAATGTTTAATCATAATATAACTCAATACAAAATGGAAGGGTTGACCAAAACCCTTTTACAAAAATGGCATGTAAAAATATTACAATACAATAGTTTGAAAATATAATTACAAATACAAGCAAGGCCTTGAAAAAAGAAAAATCTTAACTTACACGATCAATTGGTATACCACGCACGGGTCACGCAATGTCTCCGCTATTCTGTCTCACGGCTGTCTCCGTATGTCTGTCCGTCAACGTTACGCGAGCGGTCTTTATATAATCTACCGCGCGTCGATATCTAGTAATTTCTAGAACAGAAAGTCATCAACACCCAGATCTAGAACGCTCTTCAAAGAGACAGAAGAAAAGAAAAAAAACCACCCTCCTTTCAACCAGAGGTACACACATAGGTCAAGGACCGGTCACTGTCTGTGTGGCTTGACTCTTGAAGAATAAAATAAAAAAAAACTTATTACACAAAGGGGCAGACAACCTATAGGTCAAGAAAAAAAAACAATAGTATCTAGGCATTGTTACCTAGATACGTAACAACACGTACAACTTTTGGCTCAGTCCTTTTGATACTTTTTTCATTTATAGAATTAAAATAAATATTTTTGAAGCGTTTTAGTATAATTTTTTATTTTTATAAACAGATAATGCGTATGATCCTGATGTTGGGGCATCACATATCAGAATAGACAAAATTGTCATTAATGAAGAAACATGTTTGCTATTTGTAGACAATGGAATAGGAATGAACAAGGAACAACTGAAAAAAATGTTAAGGTTTTAAAAACTTTTTTTTCCATGATAATTTACAAATGCTATATATATTTCTACATTTTTGTTCCATTAAATCTTTTTTTAATTTTTTTTTATTTTGAAAATGATGGTTGGCTTTTTGGTAACTTTAGATATTTTTTTACATCTAAATTGTTAAATAATGAAGACTTGTTTGTCGTCAAAAAATACGTTTGAGATCACAGTTGTAAGCATAAATATTATTGATCCGATGTGTACAAAATGTGCACGTATTCTTATTATTAATGAACTCCATTAATGAAATAAATATTTTTATTTTATTTAACTAATAAAAATCTTAATTTCGTTTTTCTTATATTTCCTTCAGTTTTGGTTTTTGTGACAAAGATAAGAATAAAGATTATTACATGCCAATAGGTAGGTATGGCAATGGCTTCAAATCTGGATCTATGCGCTTAGGAAAGGATGCCATTGTATTTACAAAGAGTCGTGGCAGTGGCAGTGCTTGTGTTGGACTGCTGTCTCAGACTTTTCTGAAGACTCTAGAGGCAGACTTAGTATATTTGCCAATGCTAGAATATCTTACATTAAAAAATATCCTTTTTACAAAATCTCTATTCAAGTCAAAACATCATGGAGGGTGGGCAGAGGATAAAACTGGACACGGATCTCAAAAACGGCTCTAACGATTTTTTCTAGAAATTTAACAGTTAATGTATATCAATGAGAAAAGAATGTCTAGCTCTTTGGTCACATGGGGGAAACTGTAATCTGACCGTTATAACTTTTCTAAGTGACAAAAAGAGATAAATTTAAATTTGGCTTTAAGAAATAGCATGGCGTTGTCAGCCATAATGTAATGTACAGAGCTATTTCATACATTTAAAGTTGCGTTCAGTTTATTGATAGATTATCTACGCTTTGCATATATTTTTACGTAAATATAATATAGTTATTTTTTTTTCACCAAAAGTTTAGATTGTAAATTAATACATTTAAAAAAGGAGCATATAAGGACGTATAATTGGTCCAGATTTCAAGCTGCTACCTATCATGGTTACTAAGTTAAAACGAGTTATGACTAATTGATTTATCCATCAGAGTTTTTCAGATATTTTATTTAGTCCAGTATCATACATTTAAGACGCCCTAACTGGTCTCCTATATTTGAGTGTGTATGTAATCCTCACCTCAAGTTCTACATGACTAGATATTTTTTGGCTGATATATATAAATTTAGATTATTTTGTAAAGTTTTTAACTAGTTCTCTATTTCTATATCTAGATCTATCTAGATGATTATTGAGATTATTTAATGTCGTTTTCAGTTTATATCAGATTATAGCTTATAGTTCTAGTCCATTTTTTTCTACATATATCTAATGAAATAACTATTTCTAGATGTAAATCTAACTGTAAATATAAAGTATAGATTCAGATATACATCTAAATCTATAGTCTATGCCTATTGTGTATATTAAGTTTAGATCATAGACTATATATATATACAGGACTGCCAACACTAAGGGTAACTAAGCATAAGTTTCATTCAACTCCAAAATGCGAGTCGAGGTACTTCCGGTATAAACTTATTTTACAACATTCACGATGTTTGAATGATGATGCCAGCTTGGATAATATTTTTTTTCTCTTTTCATCACAATTGACAAGTACTTTTTACATTGTATACTAATTAGTTTGAGTTGAATACGCGATAAACGGAAGAGTCAATACATTTTCGAGAGTGTCGTTTTTTACCTAAATACTTTACCAACTTTTATTTACATCTATATCTATTTTTTAAATTTATTTAGAGTTTTGTTTCCAGATAGTATGCATTATACAAAGCCGCCGCGAGAGGTGTGGCCGCCTGCGTGCGAAATTAAAAAATGCCGCCCCCCTTTGTTTATTTATAGAAAAAAAATTCATTAAGACTGAGCTGGACACTGTACCAAAGGTGCTCTTTGATTTTTATCAATTTTTTTGCAGACCATTCCTTTTTCTTCATTTCATAGTCGCCTCGTTGTTGTGTCCCTAGAGTAGAACCATGCACAATGAACAATTTCAGATGTACGTGCATTCAGAACTCTTTCAACTTAGTTATTTCTTATTAACATTAAAAGCTGATCTCGTTCATTCGTACTCCCTTATATTTGCGACGATGAATTTATGATTTATGAGCTGCAGCGGGTATATTACAATGATCATGATCTATATACTATTCCTCGATAACCCTGACGGCTTAACAGAGTTACATGGTCTGGAAATGGCTATGTTAACTTGTTTGTTATTGGAAGCTGCAATACAATAACAATCGGAAAAAATAACAACACTAAAGCCATTGAAGAGGGAACTTTGTCAACTTTCCGTAAACTTTCATAATAATTATCACGATTGTATTGTTGAGACGTGCATGGAGATAAGCGGATTCGGAGGTGCCTACAAATTTATCCAACAAATGAAGCAACTCAGCGTTGAATGTTTTTTTAAGTTTAATACAAAGTAAATAATCTGAAGTACAAGTCAAGTATACAATGTCTTCAAATAAAACACAGTAAGGCTGTGTTTCTCACATACCGGATGGGGACCCCTTAGATAACAAAATTTTCGTTCGAACCCTCTTAGAAGCTGGGGCCCAGAAGAGCTACGTAGGTTTTCACAGTGAGGTCTGTAGTTTTTATATTATAGAATGAAAGGAAAAAGAAAAGAAACTTACGAGTATTCATAATTTTTAGTTGTTTTTTTTTCCCTTTAGGCCTAGATTAATTGAACACTGTGTATAGAATTCAAATTTACGTAATGAAATTTAATTAAATCGAGTCCGTTTTTTTTTTCGGAAATTATGTTGCCTACATAATTTTTAAGTGTTTTAAAAAGTTCTTCCTGGAGATAGAAATGAAGATGCGGCAGGTTTCCGTTCAAGTCGGCAAGGGGTCTGATTCCGAGCGGGACCCCGGCGCTGAGCGTATTTCGGCGTTTTCAGCTTCAGAAATTATTTTTCCTAGCATTTTCAACGCCTTTTTCTCATAGTAAGAAGAGAGAATATAAAAAGGTCAATCAATATTGATGTGTTTTCTTTCACAAGTTTAATAACAATAAAGAGGCAGCCCTGGTCAATAGTATTATACGAGAGACATTCTAGGTATATATAACGCACGGTCCACCTTGGAACTCTGACAAAGAAAACAGCCCAGCGAATTTTTTTCTCTACACAAACTCAATAGCTTTAAACTAAATAAGAAGATCCTATATACTTTTTTCGGCTCGACTATGCAAAATCTGCAAACATACGGAATAACTTGTTGGCAAGGCAACGCTCCATCTAAACATTACCATATTTAAAGGAACTTTTTGAACAAAAATGTCTAAGAAAAGTCGGAAAAATCTTGGAAGATAACGGCCACCCGCTCTATCAGAACTACGTCAGGTTGCCGCCAAGTGAGCGACTGCTGTCAATCAAGACAAACACAGAGCGGTACAAAAACTCGTTCGTATCTTACTCGGTCAGACTATATCAACGCCACTCGTTGATCAGGAAACATGGAAAGGACCAAGAAGCCTGTGTGTAGTCGCTGAATGAACTCTTTATATGTTGTGTTTATTCTATTTATGTGTATGTTTCTGTTGTGTTATCTTTATATGGGAAAATGAGTCCTTGTAATCACAACAAATTTCCATAAGGATCAATAAAGCAGTCTTAGTCTTAGTCTAATGGGCGAGATCATTTTGATGTTGCTCTATTTTAGTTGTTCCAAAGCTTCCAAAGTCATTTCTTATGTACGAATATCGTTTGCTTGTTTTGTCTTTGGTTAGGTTTCCAAAGGATAATGGAATAATTTGAATTTATAAAATATTTTTATTTAAAAAAATTAAAAAACAAAGGAACCTTGGAAATAACGATTTGGCCGCCCCCTAAATTCGGCCGCCTGCGTGCAATGCACACATTGCACAATAGGTAGCGGCGGCCCTGGCATTATATATATATTAATGGTGAATTAACCATTAAAAATGAAAAGCAATAATATATTTATGACTAAATGAAAAATATGCCTAAAAATTTTGGCTCTGCAAATTATTATTTTTTTAACTAAATAAAATCCCAAATAACATCCAATTCTTCTAAATATAAATTAGCCAATGTTGTGGCTGTCACCTGTTTATTATGTTTATTTGACTTGAAGATCTTGATGCTATAAACTTGTGACATATGTGGGTACGGAGGTGCCTTGATTATAGTTCAAACACTTTAATAATCAATGAAGTAACAAAGTGCTGATATGTTTTCTTCAGTTTTAATTATTTAAAACTTGAACTTGAAACAATAAATGTATGTACAAAGATATATAAAACAGATACAGGATTCAGTGAAAATAATCAATAAAATGAGTAAATATTTACTTTAAAAACTAGCGACTTCTAAGTCTAACTTTCTAGCTCTCTCTCAAGCTAACACTCCGTCTTTTATACCTTTCTTTAGGATAAAGAACAGTGACAATTCAATACCCATCCTTGACTCCTTGACCCGTTTACATTTAATTTTCCTTTTAATTGTTTTTGTAATTTAACCTATGTTAATTTTGTTTCCCTGCTGTAGCCTTGATCTAAGCTTTAATCGGCGTCTTTCTGGCATTAAAGCGTGAGTGCACTGACCTGATTTGAGATAGGTACAATGTCCTCATTTTGTGAACAATGAGGTGTCACTAGGAACTGTTTTTGTAATTTAACCTACGTTAATTTTGTTTCACTGCTGTAGCCTTGAACTAAGTTTTAATCGGCATCTTTTTGGCATTTAAGCGTGATTACGCTGACCTGATTTGAGATAGGTACAATGTCCTCATTTTCTAAACAATGAGGTGTCACTAGGACGTGACATATACCCCCCTCTTCCTAAGCGGGATGCATGTTGAGTAAAACGGAACTGCAACCGCTCAATCTTATATATAATTATGTTACTTACGTACAATGGTATTACAGATACTTCTTCCATGTGTAAAAATAATATTCAATAATATGCAGTATTCTAGTTTTAGAATTCTTCACACTAATAACATATGTAAGCATGGCGAATACAGAAAAAAATCAAGAAAAAAAATTATTATAGTAATAAAGTGAATGACATTTACATTTCATATATAATCATTTTTAGTCAATGTATGAATCAAATTTAAATCAAAACAAAAATGTACAAGTTTTGTTTTTAGATTAGCTGTAATCTAAGTACATCTTGACAGGGTGTCTGCTAAGACGTTCATCTTCCCTGGTATGGTTTTTACAGTAAACTGGTAGTCTGTTATCATTAAACTCCATCGTGTTAATCTGCTGTTAGCCAGTTTTCTAGTGTTTAGAAATTGGAGAGGAAAATGGTCTGTAAGTAGGTTGAATGGTTTGCCTAACAGATACTTGGTAAAGCTATTTATGGACCAAACTATCGCTAAACACTCTTTCAATTGTAGAGTATCTGGTTTCTGCTGGTAACAATTTCCTGCTAATATAAAACACGGGATGTAGTGTTCCATTGTGCTCTTGCATTAAACAGGCTCGGATCGCTTCTGAGGACGCGTCCGTCGCAAGGTGGAATGTTTTGTTTTGGTCTGGTAACTTGAGAATGGACTCGTTTGAAAAGGTGTCCTTGATTCTCGTTATAGTGTCTTCCAGTTCTTGTGAATGAAGTACTTTGTTTGGTTGACCTTTCTTGGTAAGGTTTGTCAAGGGTGATGTGAGAGTCGTGTAATTAGGTATGAAACATCGGTAGAAATAGCATAGTCCTATTATACTCCTGATTTGTTTCTTTGTCTTAGGCAATTGAATGTCTAATATTCTCTTGATGATTTCATCTTGAGGTTTTAAAGACTTGTAGCTTACTTTGTAACCTAAAAATGTTACTTCATTCATGGCTAGTTCCATTTTGCTTGGTTTGATAGTGAAGCCATGCTGTCTTAGTTCATGAAAGATTTCTTTTAGTCCTTGCAAGTGTTCTTCCCAAGATTTGTGAAAGATACATATGTCGTCTATATATGAAACAGTATCCTTTCTTTGTCCGAATAGTCGGTGTATTGCTCTGTTGAATGTACTACTTGCATTGACTAAACCAAATGGCATGTAGTTATATTGGAATAGTCCAAATGCAGTAGTGAACGCTGTGTATGGTTTGCATTGGTTCTTTCATTGGAATTTGGTAATATCCCCTTGAAAGATCTATTTTTGTAAAATATTTTGCTTCAGCAAACTGGGTCATGAGATCTTCTGGATTTGGCATAGGGTAAGAGTCTAGGCTAGTAATCTTGTTGAGTTGCATAAAGTCTACACACATTCTAGGTGTTGTAGAATTGTGTCGTTTCACAAGTACGATAGGTGCTGCGTAGGGCGAATTTGAATGTTCAATTATGCCTTGTTGTAGTAATTGGTTGATTTCTTTTTGTAGAAAGTCTCTATAATATATAGGGACTGGATATGGCCTTTGTTTAGTTGGTTTGTCGCTAGTCAAATTGATCTCATGTTCAATAACTAATGTTTTGCCTTGAACGTCGGTAAAAATTGATGAGTAATCCTTTAGTATCTCTGATACTTCTTGCTTTCTTGGACATGGTAGATTGTTTAAATTTATGTCTTTCCATGATTCTGTTTGTGTCGATATTGGATTCGGGAGTATGAGTTCTTGTGTATCATTTGAATCACTTTCTTGAAGAATAGTCAAACATGTAATTGTGTCTTGCACTGTTTCATTTTCTTGCATTTCTTCATTATATTTATGTAGCATATTGATGTGATAGACTTTCTTTTTGTTGTTTATTTCAATTTCATAGTCTACATCTGTGATTGTCTTGATAACTAAAAATGGTCCTTGCCACTGAATAAAAAACTTGTTCTTTTTATCTGGCAATAATAATCTCACTTTATCTCCTGGTTCTAATTTTCTCAAAGTTCTGCTTTTGTTTACTCGTCTTTGGGTAGCTATGTTGGCTTTTGCTGTTTCTTGTTTAGCTTTCTGACATGCTTGTATGACCATATTTCGAGCGTCTATGACATGTTGAAATGCTGTTTTTGTTGCTGTTGCATTCTGTCTTGGTGCCATTAATGATTCTTTTAGTGCTGCCATAGGTCCTCTCGGATTTGCGCCGTAGAGCATTTCAAATGGAGAAAAACCTGTAGTTTCTTGTTGACTTTCTCGGTATGCAAAAAGTGCTGCTGGTATTAAAAGATCCCAATTTTGTGGGTTGTCATTGGCTATTTTTGATATGATTTGCTTCAAACTAGAATTCATACGTTCGCAGAGCCCATTACTCTGTGGTTGGTAGGCCGTTGTAAATTTCATCTTTATTTTGTACATGTCCATGAATGCTTTCGTAATTTCCGCTTTAATTGTCCCCCTCGGTCACTTAGTATCACCTCTGGTAGTCCGGTTCTGGAGAAAATTTCTGACAAAGATCTGGTAATGTCAATAGCTGTTATGTTGACTAATGGTATTGCTTCTGGCCATCTTGTACATGTATCAACTAAAGTAAGTATGTATTTATGCTTTCTTGCTGATTCAATTGGTATGAGTCCAATAATGTCAATGGCGACTTTCTGGAATGGTTTGTCTGTGAGTTCTACAGTTTGGAGGGGTGCTTGAGCTTTCTTGTATAGTCTTGATAAAGTTGGATCTTTCTTATGTTCTTCTTTAAATTCCTCATTGTTGAATTCAGTCGGGATGTTTGGATTGCTAGTCATTTTATTTTGATTAGTGGTTTCTTGATCTGTAGTTTCTTTGGTTGCGTTGTCATTTTGTTGATTTGAATTTGATTCATTCTGTAGATTTTCTGATTCAATGTTTTCTTTTGTCATTGATCTTGTAATGACTGCATTACATTCTTGGCTTACTTTTATGGCTTTCGACCAGTCTTGTAGGTATCGTTGAGTGCAATCACGAACTCCTTTAATGTTGCCAATCAACAGATTTACAGGTAAATTGTCTGATACTAGTGCTTCTACATCACCACTGTAGAAAGGTGTTGTAATGTTAATTTCTGCTACAGGTAGATTGCTGACTGTACCGTTGAAAGCTGTAGCCGCAACATATTTGCCTGTGTATTGATGAGTCTTGACGAATTTTGAATGTACGACCACAGTCGTCGAACCTGTGTCTCGAATCACTTCCACTTTCTGGTTTCCAACTAAGCCTGGATAGTATTCTAGACCTTTAGACTTTGTAACTGTAGTCATTGTTGTGTGGTCAGATCTAGGTTTTCTGTTGTAGAATTTGTTTTGATTACCATAGTTTTGATTTTTTGTAGATTGTGGTTGGTATCTGGATGCTTGTTTTTCTTTGGATCTGTCATTTGAATTGTTTTGTTTCTTTCTACAATCGTTTGCGTAGTGACCCTTAAGATGACAGTAACTGCATTCGATGTCTCTTGTTTTACATTGTGAAGCATAATGTCCTTTGAAATTACAGTTTGTACATATTGGCATTTTTTCTGGTCTTGAGAATCGTGGTGTTCTGGTTTCTTTGGTATAACAGATGAAATTTTCTTCTGCAGACTGTTTAATAGGTTTGTTAGGATATGCTGCCCTGTATTGTCGTACTATTTGAGTCAAAGTTTGAATGTCTTTTGGTTGTCTTTCAATGATAAAGGATTGAATATCTTCTGAGTGTGCATGTGTAATGGCATCTATGATGACATGCTCTCTCAGATTTTCGTATGAATTTTCTATTTTTGACAAGGAGATCCACCTATCAAACCACATGGTCATGTTTGATACAAATATTAATGGATCATCTTCTTGTCGAGGCCTTTCTGTATAGAACTTTTTTCTGTATGCATCTTGTGTAGCGCCATACTGTCTCAGGAGTGCTTCTTTGACATTGCTATAGTTGTCTAGTTGAATGCAAATGTCTATGGCTTTACCTGTAAGAAGGCTCATGAGAGTTCTAGAGTATTGTTCTTCAGGTAGGCCTGATGCTTTGGCTAGTTCTTCGAAACGCATCAGATAAGAATCAATATTGTCTTTAGATTCTTGGAAATTTGCCATTTTTGACATTTGTTTATATTTGTCAAAACCTGCAGACTTTTGGGCTTTCGCTGATTCTCTTTGTGCCTGAGCTAATTGGATGTCTTTTTCTTTTATAAGGCGTTCTTCTTCTTTCATTCGGCGTTCATGTCCCATCTCTTCTATTCGTTGTGCTAATACTTTCTTTTCATGTTCTTCAAGCTTTTGCTTTGCCCATTGTAGTCTTTCTGGTTTAGGCATAGCTAATTCTTTGGCCATCTCAAGAAAATCTTGTAGTGTTAACATTTTGGCTGCCATGGTAATTCAGTAGCAAGTAGTCTTGTACTTGTTAACTTGATAGTTGAATATAAATGATTGTCGTTACTCGAAAGTAGACTTGAATATACTTCAATTAAAATGTTCTTGGGTTATTTTTATTTAGAATATACACAATAGTTCAATAATTCACCTTATAAATCGTTGTCATAAGATGATTATTGTAGATGATTATTGATAAGATGATTATCACTTGTAGGTGATAGTAAATAATAGTTGCCGCTTGATTAGGCAATTTGAGAACAATTACTTGTCGCTAGTAAGTAAATACATAAGGCGATCTAAGTTGATAGATCAAGCCTGTAAAATGACGTAAGGTTGTACTGACCTTGTCATAAAGAAATGTAGTAGACTTGAACATGAAGTTTTCTTCGTAGTGAGAGGCTGAGTAGTGACGTAGAACTATCATCTGTAGTTCTAGTTTGTTGCATTGTTTCGATGGTTGCAGGTTGGTTATCGTGGCATGAGCAATGCGTATAAAGGGACTTAGAAAACAGTAGATTTGAAAATGAAGTGAATAGAAGTGATTTGAAAATTGAAAAATCTATCTTATCTTATCTTTTATAATACAAAAGTTACTTTAAAAAAGAAGATGATTACGTCCTAATAAGAATTATTTATTACCCTTTAAGCTTATTTATTTTAATTTATCAGGAAAACAAAAGCATGTAGATATTTGTTAATTTAAATATTGTTAATGTTGCTTATAAAAGGATATTCAAATTAGGGCCTACTTCATAATATTAATAATGTTAGAACATAAAGCTATAATAAGTAGTATTGAAATTCCATCATCATCATATGTTGTAAAATCTGGCTTATTTTGTTAACACAATTATGATTAGATCTCTACGGTAAACAAATTTTCCATTCATCATTTGGTGTAAAATTAATTCACCGGAAGTCATTCTACTAACACTACCCTGCAACCAAGGACGCCTCGGTGTACGGGACTTATTTAATTGAAAAATATCGGCGTGGTGCGCACAGTTGGCAGTTCTGTATATATATATATATAGTCTATGGCAGGCATGTCAAACTGGGTGTTCATTTTCAGTGCATCATTTACCAAGAAACATTCTGCGCACAGCAATTACAGTTTCAACATGTCATAAGACTGTTTTCAGTCGCTTCTCAATTTTATTCGTGCCCGCGGTTTTAATGCTTGCCAATTTTTTATGTTTCTGGATGACATTGGACATGAATTTGATTGTGTTCCCTACTACACAGAAGTCTGCTGGCTCTCATGACATATAATATTGAAGAGATTGTTAGCACTGCGTGAGGAAATTGTATTGCTTCTGAACATGAAAGTTGAACCTGTTGAACATTTCCAAACTGACGAATGTGTTCAGGATTTGGCATTAGCAGTTGATCTCACTGGTCACCTGCTAGACTTGAATTTAAAACTTCAAAGTAAAGACTAAATTGTTACAACTGCTTGTGATGATGTGAAGTGCTTTCAAGCAACATTACGACTGTGGATAAATCAAATATGAAGAGAAAATCTTGTTCACTTCTCAACGTGTCAGGAACTAAACAGATTCAATACGGCTACAACATTTGGTAAATATGTCTTACACCTGGAATCGTTAGTAGATGCTTCCACATGACTTCGTTTGATACGAGCAAGAATTTTTGTTGTTTTTATAACCACTTTCATTTTCTTCTGAAAATGCTGCTGGAAATGTGCAACTAGAGCTGATAGAATAGCAGTCAGATTCTTAGTTGAAATCGAAGTATATTGAAATGGCTGTACAAAAATTGTACAGTTATTTACCCTGAACGGTATGTTAAATTGCGGAAATTTGCAGCCAGAATTCTAGCTATGTTTGTATTCACTGGTCTCTATGAGCAGTTCTTTTCCATAATAAAAGCTATAATAGCACCTCACCGTCCAAGTTTATCTGATCAAAATTTGTCATCTGTGATGAAAGCGTCAGTGGCAAACAAATTTCAATCTGACATTAATAAAATGGTATCCCAGAAAAGATGTCAAGCATCAGGACAAAGAAAATAATGCGTACTCAAAGTATTTTTTAATTAGCTAATAGTACTACAAATTTAGCTAAGGGACAGATATGCTATTACTTATTGTATTCTATTGCATTATTTCTAATTTACAAAAAAACTAGTAGGCTGTTTTGCAACTGATTTTTTTTGCTGCGGCCCCTCAGCTCATAGTAAGTTTTTTATGCGGCCCAAACACCTTAATGAGTTTGACATGCCTGGTCTATGGTTTAGATGTAGACTTAGATCTACAGGCAATAATATTGTTCATTTAGAACACACACATATATATTTATATATAGGTTATCGTGTATCTCTAATGTTTATAATAAAAAATATTATTTTCATTATTTATATCTAGATCTTGTAATTAAAACATTGTTATAGAACTGCTAAGTCAGCTTTGTTTATATAGATCTCAATTTCATTTATGATCTAATTCAACTGCGTCGCATACTAATAATACAAATAATCTTTTGTTATTTAATGTTTTATAGATTTATAATTGAAACGAATGTTTAGTCAGGAATCTTAAAAAAAAAACGGCATTAATATTTCAATTAGTATTTTACTAATTATTATAATTAATAAATGCCAAAAGAAAATCCGCTGCCGAGGACAAACTCAGACGGCTAAGGGAAAATATAAATCGACCACCTGCGGACAATGGTTATGCTTGCCCTGGATATGGCAAAATATGCAGGTCACATCTGGGGCTGTGCAGCCACGGGAAATATTGCATTCCTCACTAATCTTCGGACTCGAAGACAAGTTTTATTATTATTATTATAATTATTAAATAAAAAAAATATTTTGAGCCACCAAATATTTTTCTATTGTGACCTTAGGTGCTAATTGTTTTATGTGCGCGATTCCATCAAAGAAACCATAGTTATCAATGAAAAAGTCTGTGCCTTTTAAAAAAAATCTCACCTCCCTTAAAGTTGTGCATGAAAATGTGTATTTTTCTGGAAATAAAATGCTAGCATATCTATACAATAAAGTAGAAAGTAAGTTGTATGGTATGTATGTATGGCCCGTAGAGAAATCAAAACCATTCTGTTATTCTTGATAAAACTTGGCAGAAATGTTCCTTGGGTACTAACTGGAACCATAACGTATGTATGGTAGCCCTAAAACAAACTTAAGACTCTAAAAAAAAGTTGCTCAACTCTATGAAAGTATTAGTATCTTACAAATCTGGGTCACATGATGAGATGATGATGAGATGAAAATCTCTAGGTCTAAATTAGCTCTCATTCAAGAAAACATACTTTTTTACTTTTACACATGAACATATATATAAGTGTCTATTCATTTAATTATTTAATGAAAATTAACCATAAAATATTTGAGTTTACAAAGCATTTTTTACATAAAATCGTTCTCTTTAAATGTGAATAACTTTAGCCGTGTTGACATAGTTTTACGTAACCATTACACGCGCCGCGTAGTGATAGAAATGAGGTCATATTATCGCGATTTATAAAGGCATATTTTTTAACTAATAATCTACTCACACAATACAATTTACTTTTCAATGTGTTTTTTTTTAAAGCATTTAAGCCTACAACTAACGATTCGGTTTAATTTTAAGTCTTTTTTTTTTTCAATGTACTTTTTTCTTTCAGATTTACTTATGCGCGTTTAGACCTCTTAACAACTAAGTTTCATATATACATTAGCCGTGTTGACAAACATTTTCATTCATAATGTCGCGTACTAAAAGATGCGCGTGACATAACATCTCACAAAGTCTACATTTACTCTTCGCAAAGATAAAGTTAGATAAAAAAAGTTTTTTACTTTAACAAACGAACATACACAATATAGTATATTCATTTCATTGCTTAATACAATTAACCTTCAAATTTGTGTTTTAAAATCATTTCTACACAAATACGTTCGCTATAAATGTGAATGGCTTTAGCCGAGTTGACACATTTTCAGTCATCATATCGCGACGTGGCGTGTAGGCCTACTGATTTGAAACTAGGTCAACGCAAGTTAAAAGTGTTTAGTCATTTACTAAGCTCAAAGAGTACTATGGCATTCAATTTTTTTTTAGATTCTAGATCTATTTCTACATAAAATTAAACTGACAATGTTATACTAACAGTTACATTCACTATTTCGCTTTAATTATATAATATATTTGATTGCTTTTTTTGTCACCGGTATTCACAAAGGCGACGCTTTTTAGGTCATGAGCTTAGAGCGCAACAAAAAATTAAAAACAGATGTTGACTTTTGACTAATAAATTGAATAATTAAACTCTGTTTTGCGTTATTTTTAAATCATTGAGATTATTCTACTCTCTTAAATATAGATCTATATTTGATTGACTATACTTTGCATTAGCAATACCCATTTTAAAAATAGATCTAAACCCTACTTTCATTTCATTGATAGATCTAGACTCTAGATCTAATAAAGTATTTTCTTTTTATTTGGAGGCTGGAACTCAGTTTCAGGTATGAGTTTATTCAATAATTTATGAAACGTAAACAAGACAGCTAGATCTTTATCTAGATCTTTACTATTGTACAGAAAACATTTCAATTTCTATTGCTACGGACTATATGTCTTAAGGATATAGCTTACTTAACTGAAACCAACAAAAATAACTTATTTATTTTATAACTAGGTCTAGAATCTAGATCTGTACATAATCATTCTCCGCTTGGGTAAACAATCTATTTCTAGACTCTAGATGATACTATGTCTAGATCTACTTCTTATCTAAATCAGTTTTACAGAAGCGGAATGAATGCCTGTTATTTGTAGAAAGGAAAAAAAAAAACGAGCAAAGCGTGGATAAAAGTAAAGCTAGACTAATTGTAACATTCAAACGTTCTCTTTTAGTCAATACAAAAGTAACCGTTGCATCAGAGCTTTGCAAGATCTAAAATATCAAGATATCGGATTTTCAATATCTTTTCTAGTTTCCGAGATCTAAACCGGACAGACGGACTGACGGACAAAACTAATAGCAGCTTTCGTGTGTCGTTAAAACAAGCTAACACGATGTACACTGCAGTGACGACACGCGTGTCTTCTAGATATATCTATTGAAAAGAACAATACAATGCTACTTAGATATATTTTTTTTTGGGTGATATTTACAGATTTACAGATATTTAAACTTTTAAGACTGAAGAGTCGATTCCGTCATTTCTTTGGCACATAGCACCGTTAAAATTCCCTTTTCGCAACTTAAAACACCGTTTGGATTTCCCTTCCAAAACTACCGAAGTTAGCCATATTGCTTAGATGAAACCAATTGAACAGCCAGGGAAAAACATTCATAATAGTCAGGGATGAAATGTCAGAATTTATTGATGCTCTTCACACATCTTGCTATCATTAGTAAACGTTTTGTTATAGGAAATGAAGTCATCTCTGCCTGTGGTCCCTTCTGGGGCATAAGCCACCAATCAGCTTCCTACAGGGCATCTCGGTATTGGGCGAGTCTCTCCAACTGTCCCAATGTCTTGCCTATCAGCTTGGCATCTGCTCCCAGATCGCGGCGCCATGTATTCCTCTTCCTCTTTCCTTAGGAGTTCCAGGTTATGGTTTGCCTTGTTATGTTGGATGCAGGCTTGCGAAGGGTGTGAAGTAGCTACATTAAAATTAGCAATACGAAACGGCATACTTAAACTTAAAAAAAGATTTTAAAATAATTTTCTTTGTCATGTTAGGAACATATCCCTCAAAACAGTATTAGTTTTGCCAAATACATGGGCTCAGAATTAAGAATCCTACAGAAGTATTTAAAACTAGAAATAGATTCTAGGCGAAAAAGATGGAGGTTTTGTATTACCATACAAAAAAGAACCACAAAGGGAAATTTATTTTTCATTGGTAAAAAATGTACAGGAAATACTCACCATTATGATGTTACAGATAAATTGGAATGTTTACTTCTAAACTAATGAAACCCTTGATGGATATGTATTTATATAGTCTAGTATTTCATAATATGTTACGTAAATTGCTGTTTTATTTCAGGAGCTTAAACATTAAATTTGCTAAGAACAAATGTTTAAACAATAAAACGTAGAGATGGGAATCGAACCCAACTTTTAAAGCTGGGTTCGGTTCGGTGAGATTTAAGTTCAGGTTTAATTCGGTTCGATGACGAGTATAGTTCGGGTTCGGTCATATCTAAAGTTCGGGTTCGGTTCGATGCTATGAAATTAGGTAATAGCAAAATTATGGACATGTAATAATGTTTAATTCAATTCCTTATTCGGCCGGTGGGCCATTTTAGTTTCCACATAACACATAACAGAAAAATAAAAAACATTACATAAAAAAATAAAGCACTTCTATTTGAAATCTGTGGATATATATTTTTCTAAAGTTTTTCTTTCAAACCTTACGATGTATAGGGCATATGATGAAAAGGTCATACCAGCACAACGACCAATCGCCTTTTTCCCAACTAACGTCAGGTACCCATTAAAGCTTGGTGGACTCAAAGGCGACCTTAAGATTCCGAAATTAAATATCTCAGTCCTCACCAGGATTCAAATAATGGACGTCTCGGATCTCAAGCCAAGCGTTTTACCACTCAGCCAAGGCGTCTCCCACGTGAATGTAATATTTACACTAATTCATTGGATGTAGGAAGTTTATCCAAAACCAACTTCTGAAGATCCCACGGCATTGATGAGACACCAAGTTGAAGCACTGAATTTAGATGACGCCACAATGGTTTCGCCCCTTTCCGCCTGCTAAATGAAGAAAAGCAATTTTGTTTAGATGGCGCGTGTGTCATCCTGATTCTAGCCAAAGAGGTGCCTTACTTTTGGTGGTATCAATAGTCAATCCAGCTAATTTCTCCATAAGAAAAGAAGCCTCCTTCTCCATGAAGTCTGAAACTTCTTTGAACAGGTCTTTTACCAGTGGTACCAATGCATGTTTTTCATATCAGATATCCTTTCTGTGATTTAAAAATTACTTTCCGTACTGTGAACCAGAAGCAAGGTTGGCGCTAATGGTAAACATTTCTGTCTCTTCTGCTCTTTCTCTTAGTTTTAATTGAGATTTCTAATTGTAATACGGCTTCAACTGCGTTCTTATTTTCATGACTCATTTCTTTCTTCACTGATACTAACCCCATATAAAGCATTCCCCGAATGTGGAAAAAAAAGGCTTCATTTCACTACTTAAAATGTGCGCAACTCTGTAGCAAGCTCTTACCACCGACTCATTTTCTTGTCCCTTCTTGGTAAATATTCTCGTCAATCCTCTAATCTCTAGGCGTTTCTTAGCATTTTTTTCTTGGTAGCTCAATCTAAGAATGTCGCAATATTTGTTTATGTTTTTGATTTCATAATGCTGTTTAAAGTTACTTTCTTTAAAAACAGCCACAAAGATCTTTATACTGTTATAAACCTGGTGGTGACACAAATGAGGTTAGTGCTGTGTGTGTTTTAGACTACGCAAATCGCCCCAGGCCAGCGCAGACGAGCGGTCAACCTTGACGAGTTACAGTACACGCCAGTTCTGCAAAGACCCGTGTTGTAAATATTACGAACGCAAGTCACGGCGAATGTGATCAACCAGTGGTCAACCGACGTTCCATCCGATTTTAAAAGGCATGTAGGGACCCTATATAAGTGCGAGTGTGTTGGAGTCAAGATACTTCACGTTACCTCGCAATGTGACCAGTACGAGGCGAAGTCAAAACCAGCATGGTGTGTGAAGTCAATCCGGAGCAGGGGGCTACGTTTTCGGACAGTCAGTGTAATATTGTTGCCAACTGTACAGTATTTGTGATGTATTAGACATGAACTTGTTTTCAGGTTCTTTGAGTTCGTAGTGTTGTGTGGTGCAGTTTACAGAGAGCTTGTATAGTGAGATACGTTACAACTGGTGTCAAGAAGTGGGATCGGATCTATTATGGCTCGTCTGAAACTGCTGTACGAACTTGAATTGAAAAAACTGAGGCGAGAACTCCGTGATCGAGGGCTGAAGGCAATCGGAAAGAAAGAAACCTTGCAAGCCCGTCTCCGAGATGACCTAGCTGAAGAAGGTGAAGATCCGGACACTTACCTGTTCGAGTTAGAATCCGATGTAGTAGAACAATAGATCGCCTTTCAAGAATAGATGTTGGATGACTTTAAGAATGTGATCAAGGGTGACTTGCAGAAAGAGACAGGTGAAGAAACAACAGAAGAGGCCAATAGTTCAACCAACGCTTTTGCTGCAGATGTACCCGATATGAGTACTTCAGTTGGCCAGATAGATAAATACAACGTTGTGTCTTACTAAGGTTTTAGCTGAGGACATTAAAGACATCTGTCGATCTGCCAGTGCCGATGAGAGGAACTCAAATCTTGATGGCTGCACCCAGATGTTTGGCAAGAACTTTACGTGTCAAGCTTCGCAGGGAGAACGCAAACTCCAAAGAACCCATCAGCAAGGTCTGAACCAAACAGACACTTGTCCAGCCGCCCAAACCATAGAGAGAAGTCCTGATGGTGTTCAGAAGTATGCAACGAAACCTGATGCAGCAGTTAATGGACCCCTGCAAGTTGAAAGTCATCGACAGGGCCTGAACTCAACAGACGATTGGCACGTTGACGAGACTAGAGAGAGAAACCCTGATGGTGGTCGAAGAAAGCCATTGGAGCCTGATACCTTTGCACGTGGAGTATTACCATCCTGCCCCACTATAATGCTCTCCAGACAAGGCTAAAGATGATGACGTGTGACACAATTTCCCCTCCTGTAAACCTGAAACCTATCCCCTAAATCTTTCTCCTTAAAGCCCTAGGAAGAAACCTGTTAGACCAACTATCTTTGTGATCCCGGCCCTGGCATCCTAGCCCTTCTCATGTGTTAAGTGGCTGCTCTCTGTACTGAATTACAGGAGTAAGCGGCGCTTGCTGAATCCAAATTGCATGGCGATGCGACCACGACGTCAGTGCAACCAGGTGAAGGTCAACTGGAGGAGAAGACGAAAGCAACATTTGCTGAATGGGACGTGGATGGCTTCGTCTAGCTCAAGAGGCAAGCGACTGTCACATCCACCGATCGACCCCCACTAGTACGAGGCGAAGTCAGAACCAGCACTGTGTGTGAAGACTAGGTTTTTGGACAGTCAGTGTAGTGTAGTTGCCAACTGTACAGTAATTTTGATGTATTTGAAATTAAACTGTTACTGTTACTTTAGAACCAAGTGTTGCGAGGTTCTTTAAGTTCGTTGTGTCGTGTGGTGCAGTTTGCAGAGAGCCTGGATAGTAAGAAACGTTACAATACCAATAAAAACAATATACTCTTGTTTTCGTGCTCCATAAAAAGACAAAAATGTGTCCAACTTTTCTTGGTAGTTTCTACATTCAGAGTCTACTTTTTGTTTCTTCAACTCTCCCATTTCATTGACGTACAAATATTAAATGTTGCGGTACCATTCGCAATGAATCAAAAGAAGACGAACCAAAATGGCCCAGCCGAGTTTTCCAAAAATTAAAAACAACTGTCAAATCATTTCAATAAAAGTAAGTTTTTATTTTTCTTACTAAAAAAATATTGGAAAATCTTTGATTCAGTTCGGTTAAGGTAAGGACAGTACAGATCAGTTTTAAAGTTCGGATTCGGTTCGGTTCGGTCGTAAGTGAGGTTTGAGTTCGGTTCGGGTTCGGCTCTTTTCCCATTTTGAATAAAAAAGACGTTTTATGCTTTTGTCTTTCGCTCCTAGATATTAAACCGTATCTAAGAGAACCATTCTATAGTACATTTCTTTAACTTGCAACAAAAATGTCCAGAAGTTGTGACTTTGGTGCTAACAACCTTGATGTCATTTTGAGATATTCACCATTTAAAACTGAAAAGGAATTGATGAATCAGTTTGACAACATGAAATACCCAAGAACAGGCACTATGATTATAATTTATAATCTCAACAGGTTAGTTTGAAATTGATATATCTTCAATGACATACAAAACTTGTAACATAAAGTTTTTTTAAGAAAGACTATTCCTTTCTTATGAATCTTAGGATTTTTTGTAAGCGCGATTACATTGCTATTAATATCTAACAAAAGACATTAAAAAAAAAAAGAAAATGTGTAGTCTGCCCGCCCCCCACTCAAATAAAAACTTGATTATACCCATGTATAAAAAATTAGAGTTTGATTATATAGATCCATACCTTGCCAAACCTTAAAAAAAAATAGTAGTTTTGACTATAATACTAAATTTAGTTAGAGATATAATTGTGATCAGACATATCCATAAGTTATATAAGTATTATAAATATATGTATATTGTCACTAATTCTAACAGCCCAGGTAATGAATACTACATATATCTCATCTTATCTCTGCCTGTGGTCCCGTCTGGGGCATAGTCCGCCAACAAGCTTCCTCCAGGCGTCTCTGATCGGGGCGAGTCTCTTCAAATGTCCTTACGTGTTGCCTATCTACTTGGCACTTTTTTCCGAATGTCGGGGCCATATATTCCTGGGTCGACTACCGAAAATTAAATACAAAGGTTTAATAGAAAATGTTCGATTTTTCGCAAATTGTCGCGTTCAGTAGCTAACATCCATATTTGTTATAATGGTTTTGTACTTTTATATTTTATTGTACTTAGTCAAGCATATATTACATAAATGTTCATGTCATACTTTTTGGTTAGATTACAGGATGGAACAGAAGAGCTTGACTTTAACAGTGATCCTGAAGATATTCTTTGTCCAGAATCTTACATGAAAGAGGATACAGATGAATATTTTAACCCATTGGAAAATGTTCCGAAATATAAGAAGTCTCTGAAAGTGAGTTAAGGATGAAATGGGCATAAGGATAGAACATTGTTGAACTTTTAAAAATTTGCTATGGATATGAAAAAGTGTAGAAGACAATTATTTTACCTTTAATAAATGTATATTACTCTACGAGTTACCTATTATGTTCAATGTAATGAAAGGTTAAGTTATCTGTTTATATTTGTTCTAGTTCCAGTTGGACTCATTGCAGTTTCTTTTATTTCGAACATCTCATTCCAGCCCAGAACAAATACACAACGGCCTTTCACTTGTGATAGTTCCACTTAGTAAGACAAATACTCAACGGCCTTCCACTCGTGATAGTTCCACTTAGTAAGACAAATACACAACGGCCTTCCACTCGTGATAGTTCCACTTAGTAAGACAAATACACAACGGCCTTCCACTTGTGATAGTTCCACTTAGTAAGACAAATACACAACGGCCTTTCATTTGTGATAGTTCCACTTAGTAAGACAAATACACAACGGCCTTTCACTTGTGATAGTTCCACTTAGTAAGACAAATACACAACGGTCTTCCACTCGTGATAGTTCCACTTAGTAGGACAAATATCATGTTTAAAATTCTACGGCTAACATACATCGTTACGTTGCAGATTTTATTTTTCAAGTCAGCGACAAAAACGTCTTACATAACATGAAGACGATCTGACAATGATAGCGTCCAATTCGTGCGCTATATTTGACCATGAATGTCCTTTGCGTAATAGTATATCTTATCTTCTTCTTATCTTATATAATACAGACATTACTTCAAAAAAGAAGATGATTACGTCCTACGCGTCATGCATTTAGTCATGCATATTAACCAATGACTTAAATTCTGCCAAGTCACTGGTTTTTCTGGCTAGCTAAGGCAACCCATTCCATGCTCTAATAGCACTAGGGAAGAAGGAGTATTTGTACAAATTTGTCCTAGCATAGGGGACAAGGAATGTGTCTTTATTTTTGTGTCTCTCAGAGTATTTTATTAAATTTTGTTTTTGTATTTGAAGATTATGGTTCAGTGTTTTATGTTTAATTGCTACTTTACTTTTGAGTCTTCTATACAAGTGCTCCTTCCTTTTTTTAAAATTAGATCTGAGATTTTTTACAAAGCTTTATGTCAACTCGGTCTGTTCCTCTGTCTGACAGCCTGGTGAAAAAATCCGGTGCCCTCTTCTTCTTCCATTTCCCATTGTCGGATCAAGTTAAAACTTTGCACAATTATTTATTAAGTCTGATAAGATTTGAATAAATACAAAAATTAAACAATTAGTTTATTAATTGTTGGCGATTAGTTTGATTTCGAAATAAGGGAAATAATGAGAGATGTAAATATATATATATATATATATATATATATATATATATATATATATATATATATATATATATATATATATATATATGGATTTAGTCCCCTTATTACCTATCAATACGATTATTCCCCACTTCTCATTGTCAGATAAAGTTGAAATTTTGCATAGTTTCATAGTTGATAACAATTCACGAATCAATAAAAAAAAAATCAACCAATTAGTTCATCATTTAATACTAATAAATTCTCAATTCTTTATACAGCAGAAAGGGAGGTAATCCCCATAATTTTCAGATATGTAGCAGAACTTGGCGGTTTCTTCTTTTAGATAAGCTTTGATTTTTAAAACGTAGAAGTATGTAGGAAATTGTATGCTCCAATTTTAGAATTCGCTAAAGGTTCCAAGGATACTATACATACTGTCCAATCATTTTAAAGAGAGAACTAAAGAAAAATTGGCAGATGTTGAATTTTAAAAAGCAAATATAAAAGGTACATATAAATGATATAAAGATACTGTTTTACATATCCTTGAACAGAGAGATATGTCTAGATTATAAATACATGTAAAGAACTTAGATCTATGTTCAATTGAAAAAAAAAGTACAATGTGTAAATATCCATGAAATAGCATTTCACAATGGCTACGGCCATTGGTTTGTTCCAAGTTTTTTAAAAATTGTTTATTGTAGCCGCAACACCTCCTTCTTATTTTTAAAACTTTCAATAAAGGGGCCTTAATTTAACACCCCACCCCCAACATACTTTTTAGCCCGTGAACTTGTTTCTTAGGTCTGTGACATGACATGAAAGACTCGCTCTCTATGTCTTGTTCCATCTGTCTCTCTCTTTGGAACCCCAATTTGTTTTCACCTTGCGCATTATAATGTTCCCTGATTTGGAACGATCCGCTTTATAAGACCCCAGACACGATTGACACGAAACACTCACGCTTTTGGCCCGTGAACTTTAGTATCACTTTCGCTTTACCGTTTCCCCCCCCCCCCCCCGCGCCCACAACAAAGGTTATATCTATGTACCATCTCTTGACTTTGGCTTCTCAATTCAATATTTACCCTCTGTTGCTTTCCAACCGTAACGCATTGCTCCTCCTCCAAACAAACAAACTGCTTTCCCACTTTCTTCTCACAATACCAACCCCTTGTATCAGACACACCGCATATTTTTATTTAGACCCATTAGTTTGTACGGTATCAGACACACCGCATATTTTTATTTAGACCCATTAGTTTGTACGGTATCAGACACACCGCATATTTTTATTTAGACCCATTAGTTTGTACGGTATCAGACACACCGCATATTTTTATTTAGACCCATTAGTTTGTACGGTATCAGACACACCGCATATTTTTATTTAGACCAATTAGTTTGTACAGTATCAGACACCGCATCTTTTTATTTAGACCCATTAGTTTGTACGGTATCAGACACACCGCATTTTTTTTATTTAGACCCATTAGTTTGTACGGTATCAGACACACCGCATATTTTTATTTAGACCCATCAGTTTGTACGGTATCAGACACCGCATCTTTTTATTTAGACCCATTAGTTTGTACGGTATCAGACACACCGCATATTTTTATTTAGACCCATTAGTTTGTACGGTATCAGACACACCGCATATTTTTATTTAGACCCATCAGTTTGTACGGTATCAGACACCGCATCTTTTTATTTAGACCCATTAGTTTGTACGGTATCAGACACCGCATCTTTTTATTTAGACCCATTCGTTTGTACGGTATCAGACACCGCATCTTTTTATTTAGACCCATTAGTTTGTACGGTATCAGACACACCGCATATTTTTATTTAGACCCATTAGTTTGTACGGTATCAGACACACCGCATATTTTTATTTAGACCCATTAGTTTGTACGGTATCAGACACACCGCATATTTTTATTTAGACCCATTAGTTTGTACGGTATCAGACACACCGCATATTTTTATTTAGACCAATTAGTTTGTACAGTATCAGACACCGCATCTTTTTATTTAGACCCATTAGTTTGTACGGTATCAGACACACCGCATTTTTTTTATTTAGACCCATTAGTTTGTACGGTATCAGACACACCGCATATTTTTATTTAGACCCATCAGTTTGTACGGTATCAGACACCGCATCTTTTTATTTAGACCCATTAGTTTGTACGGTATCAGACACACCGCATATTTTTATTTAGACCCATTAGTTTGTACGGTATCAGACACACCGCATATTTTTATTTAGACCCATCAGTTTGTACGGTATCAGACACCGCATCTTTTTATTTAGACCCATTAGTTTGTACGGTATCAGACACCGCATCTTTTTATTTAGACCCATTCGTTTGTACGGTATCAGACACCGCATCTTTTTATTTAGACCCATTAGTTTGTACGGTATCAGACACCGCATCTTTTTATTTAGACCCATTAGTTTGTACGGTATCAGACAATGCAATATTTTTATTTAGACCAATTAGTTTGTACGGTATCAGACACCGCATGTTTTTATTTAGACCCATTAGTTTGTACGGTATCAGACACACCGCATTTTTTTATTTAGACCCATTAGTTTGTGGTGCATTTTCTGAAGACCCAAATTAAATGCCTCATAACCGTTTCTCACAAAATAAAATTGAAAAATTTAATGAAAGTTAAGTGTTTTTTTTTAAATTATAGTGTTCAGACTGTGAATCTTTCAATAGAGCATTTTAGCAAGCATCTAAAGGTTAAAAAGAACCTGTTTACGAAATTTCATGCGAATGTGTACGGCAAATAGTGAGACCTCTTGATACATAAATCAGTCAGTAGCATTTTGCAAATATAATGTAGATTAGATATAATATCAATAATTTTTTGTTTTCTAAAAAATTATACTAATTTAAGCTTTATTTTATTTTTCAAGCCCTACTGCAGTATTTTATACATGTGCCCGAAAATAAAAATATCTGTCCGAAAAGTTATCGTCAAGACCATGCAAATTCCAAGGATGCTAACAAATCATTCTAAAAGAAAATACAGGCCAAGGTGGTTGGTAAGCTTAGATTTGTATTTTTTTGCCTATATAAGCCTAAAGTTATAGCCTTAACATATATGTATGGAGAAAACACACACACACAAATATATATATATATATATATATATATCATGGGCGAAGCCAGGATTTTTTTCAGGGGTGGGGGTTGGGGTGATTTCCCCCCACCCCAACGCAATTTTTTTTTAATATGTATGTGTCTGTGTGTGTGTACAAAATCTTTACTACATTCTGACCCTTCATTCTTTCGGAAGACGTTTATTGTGTCCTAGAATAGGTTCTTCCTGGGGTTAGTAGAAAAACTCTAGACTCCCATTGCCAGCAAGGGGGTCTTGGGGAACGCTAGTAGCCCCGCCACCAAGCACTACTTCTAGTATTGAAAGCCAACAAAATACATATTCTGACATATCTACAGTGCATTTTCCTGCTATTAAAAAGTTTTATTTTAAAAATCCTAATGTGCTATTCTTACTTACTTAGACCCTCCCGCGCCCTTCGGAGCATTTGTCGTCAAGCTGTTTCCACAAAAATCTGCCTCTTCCCACATACTCTGAGGACATCCATGAAAGTGTGGCGCCTAGTTGTACTAGGATGTTATCGCAACTCTTATTATGCGTAATACATTTTGTCGGAGAACATGCGACGCTCTGTCACAATTTTACTAAGGGGTCGACTCCTAGTTCGGCATAGGATTTCCTTGATTTAGAGCCGATCTCTATAACTGACTCCTAAAATCTGTCTTAGCCATCTTTGTTGAGCCACATTTAGTGTTTTTCAATTTAGGCAGATTACTATTCACTGCACTTTATTAATGAAGACCCTCCACTGGTAGAAATGTGTACCCTCTCTGGAATACGCTCTTGGCTCAACAAAGATGGCTAAGACAGATTCTATAATTTTTCCACTAACTCCAGGAAGAAACATTCTATGGCATAATAAACGTCTTCCGAAAGAATGAAGGGTCAGAATGTAAAAAAGATCATGTACACACACACACATGCATACTATTTTTTTTTTCGCGGGGGGGGGGGGGGGGAGAGGAGGGGAAAATCTTCCCCCCCAAAACCCCCTCCCCCCGAAAAAAATCCTGGCTACGCCCATGATATATATATCATGTATCATATCACATATCATATATATATTTCTAAGAAAACAATGATTATTGTGTCTTCATTCCAGAACAAAAATGAAAAAAGTATCACAATAGTTTTGGGAATGGTTTGTGAGGATTGTGAAGGAGACTTCAAAGACAACTATGGATTTTTCTTGTATAATAGAAACCGAATGATTAAAGCATTCGAAAGAATAGGATGTCAAAAACAGGTTAGTAAGAGTTTATCTAGTATATTGTATTTATAATATTAATGGCATTTATTAGATAATACTGAACGTTTCAAAGATTATTCTAACCAAGGGTAAAGTAGGTCAATAAGTAATGTCTTACAAATTATGTTTGAAGGCTAACGAAAAAGGTGTTGGAGTTATTGGTGTAGCCGAGCTAGACATTTTAACACCAACTCATAACAAACAAAACTTTTGTCCAGATAGGCGTTACAAGTAAGATTGTTCCAAAAATTATTTTTTTCAATAAATTTTAATTATTGATTTTGTATAATACATCATTTGTGCTTTCATATCATGCTCTATGCACTGTCTGCTGATTACTTTTATAGGGAGATTAGATACCTTAGAGAAGGTTTCCTTACTGCCTTTAAGCATTAAGTGAACGCAACCTGGCTGGAGTAAAATTTTATACAAGAAATCTACAGTGATTGAAATCTAGAGCCGAGTTGGTTCGCCAAGCTGTTTTACCAATTAGCCACACATCCTATAGTTCTAATGTTTCCTTCATCTTAAAAAATGCTTCATCTTAAGTAGTATAAGCAGTGTAGCTGAAATGCTGATTGTATATTTTCCCCAGTATATTTTCTTTTTTTCAAAAAGAGTAAATGAAAAGCACATAGCTGCTCAAATGCATACCTTGAAAAATGTGCAGAATTAAAATAAGGCTTTGAAAAAACATTATAGGAATGAACAAACAGGCTTATGTTAATGAGGACCATGTACTGGTTGCTTTACATTTAGCACCTAATAAATGATAAGTATGAAAAATTATCTATTTATGGAAAAAAAGTCATTTTCTTCGAATAAAAAAATAAATATTTTAAATGTTTATAATTATTACATAACTATTATTTGTAACGGTCACCAAAAGGGTAGAGATACTATAAGTTTTGTGTGGTCAGTCCATCCGTCTGTTCGTTCGTCTGCCACACTGGGATCTCAAAAACTAAAAAAAAAATACATAAATCCGATCTCACTATATTTTGCAAATGGCAAAGTTCTGGTGCATCGGCTACCTGTTGTTTTTAAAACTAAACTATTTGTTTAAAAAATTTATTATGCAAGCAATTATTTTTATACAATACAACACTTTTAAATTAAAACATGACTATAAGGGAGGCTATGTTGGCTACGACATAAATTATTTTTTGTACAAACATTTATTCAAATATACTTGTGAAAAAAAAAAAAGAAAAACATACCTACTGTTATAGCCCCGCCATGCACACCGCCATCTAAGATAGTGAAGAAGGTGCGCACTATTAGAGACTAGAAGGATGTTGACAGTAGGAGAGAGAACGATTTCCGCCCAAGTCTAGAACCGATATGAAGATGCTGTGCTCAAGGCAGATGTCCTATGAGTTTGTCATTTCTCCATGGAAATAAACATCTATGTCTCGTTGAGTTGCCTCCCTTCAGTTATTATATTGGTGTCCGGAAGTGGGATTATAGGCGACTCAAGGAGAGGAGGTAGGATTCGATCTCAATGGCATCTTTGAAACAACTAGACCAACTCTTAGTTAAAGAGCTAAGGCAGGAACTTCGTTACAGACGCCTGAAGCTTTGTGGTAGCAAGGAGGCGCTTACAGCTTTGATCGATAAAGATCCGGAGACCTACATATTTGAAATTGAGCCGGATATGGTTAAGCTTTTTGGCAAGATACAGGAAGATATTGATGCAAATTAACATGATGGAGAGCAAGGTAGTAGAAAGTGCATTGCAAGTGGAAGGACAAACAGATCGATTTGATAAAATGGTGTCTCAAGCGAAAGGAGGAATAGACTCGTTGGTGAGGAACAGTGGTCTGTAGACTTGTTGGTGAAGAAGTTGCATGGTCAGGACTGTGGCTGCACAGACAGTGGTAACGAAGACGCCGGGAATGGGAGCGCCGTCTGTGGCTGTGTTGTGGCAAATCTTGTGGGAGTGACTTTTTAGACGAGAAGTGTGACAACGATTGCTGCGACGATCTCAACAGAATGTACCAAATCAAACGGAAAGAAAAAATGAAGAAACTGAAGTCTGTTATGTGCCTGAAGCGTTTGTTCCTGTTGTACTTGTTACGAGTACCACAATGAGCTGGACAGATCAAGACAACGCCAGGTCTGCGTCCTAGCCTGTTGCTGTGGACCTTAAAGACCTCTGCCTATATGCTGGTGCTTACGAGGGAAATTCGAGGCTCGACAATTGTGTCCAGAGGCTAAGCATGAACTGTACGTGCGGCGCATCACACAGATAATTTAGATGCCAAGAAAACCACCAACGAGGTATGTGTACTTGCCATCATCATCGACATTTGCATAGACGAATGTCAGTCAATCCAGGTTAAATCTGAGCAGGCAAGAGGAAGACATCTTCAATTTGAAGTTGAAGAGACCTATCTCCTGGACGTTAGACTGCTAGCTGAGGATGTGCATTGGACTTTGTTTGCAACGTGGCTGCATATGAACCTGAACCTCCCTTGATAGGCGTCTTTTGGGAGGGTCTGCTGAAACAGTGTGTCCGATCAACGGCTGTGTTGAAGAAAAAAGTGCTCGACACTATCTCTTTGTGTGTCAAACGGCCACGTCATCGCCTTAAGAAGAGCCTAGTCAACTGGAGAAAGAGAAAACGGCACCGGAGGAAAACAGTGCGGATGACTTCGTGGAAAACACGTTCCCTGCCGTCTGAGGCTCCCACCGATCGACCTCCTCCTGAACTGTCAAAACTCTACTGCTCCGTTTTTTTTTTTGGGGGGGGGGGACGAAAAGTGCAAAGAAGGAGGCATGCACACCGCCATCTAAGATAGTGAAGAAGGTGCGCAACGGCTACTTTTTTCTTTTCCAAAAGTGAACCATCTTATTTTTAAAATTATATGTGCAAGCAGATTTTTAAAAAAATTACACCACTTTTCAATGAAAAACTTCAGGGGAAGTAAGTCTTATTTAAAAGTTCACAAGCTTTTTCATTAATAAAACAACTTCATTCATAGATTCGCGCATTGGTACAAAACATTTGCATCTGAAGTCACAATGGTAAAAGTGTCAATGGATCATTATAAAATATATTTTCCATTAAGTAACTAACTCATTGAATAGAACACTGATTCAAATATTATTTTAAAAAAAGAATTTTGATACGAACTTCGTTCCAATTGTAAGTTTAAAAAAAACAACAAGAAAACTTTTTTGACACATCCTCATTAGGCTATACACTTGACAACAATCTGAATCTAAAATACTTTAAATAGAGGACAGTACTACATAGATCTATAAACGAGTTCTACTCTAAATATAGTAGATTCTATATCAAGATTCTAGATCTTCTAGATATAGAATAGACTTAGAGTCTTAGATCTAACTGTTTACTTAGACTTAGAATGTCTAGACCTAAATCTAGACTTTAGACTTAGTGACTGAGGTCTATTTTTAGATCTAGACTTAGACTTAGATCTTGAATCAAGATTTAGATCTAAAACTAGGTCTAGATCTAGCTATTCCTAGCAGGGTTCGTAGCCACCTTAAAAACCTGGAAAATACCATTTCGTAAAAAAACGCAGCGAAAACCTTGAATTTTAAAACTGGACCTTGAGTTTTTTCCCTCCCGATACCTGGTGTTTATTTTTTTTTTCTGGGTACATTGAGCTGACCAGTGACGACGCGTCTACACCGCCTTTTACCCACTTGTGAAGCGCGACCTCGTGATTGAAAACGACCTTGGCTCAAGCAAGCATTTTACTTAGCAGTATTTTTCTGAAGGCTGTGTAGACATGGTTGTTTCCTTTCATTGTTACGACTGAAGACGGGCTAGATCTTGTCTGTAGTGATTATTGTCTATAACTAGAGCAATTAGCAGCCTAATATGAAGGCTACACCCCTCCGGGCCCCCCTCGCCAAAAATCTTCTTGTTGTAACAGTAAGAGTGACTTCGCGTGGAAAGTTCGTATATCATCTAATCTTTGTGTCTTTCTGAGTATTTTATTAGATTTGGTATTTGGAGATCATGATTCAGTGTTTAAGTATAATTGCTACCGGTACTTTTTTTCTCTTGATCCATCCTTCTCATCTAGCTAGAAATAGTATCTAGATTTAGATCTAAGTTAGATCTAGTGAAGATAATTCACGCTAAACCTGAAAACTCCGTGAATTTGAGTCAATTTAAGGATCTAGTTACAGGTACATCTAATGTCTAGATTGCTCTAGAAATACGCTAGATTCTAGATTTACGCTTAATCACTAGAATCTAGTGAAGATAATTCTCTCACAGCCGTTAAAAGTCCACGAAGTTTAATGACATTGAGATAGAAACTATAGAGTCCATTAGTCCATATTTACGGTAGATTCAGTGAAGATAACTCGCACACAGCCGTGAAAAGTCCGCCAATTTAGTGACTTAGATTCTAGATCTACTGTAGATTGAACGAACATATTTCGCACACAGTTGTAATAAAGTCTGTAGAGGTATTTTGGTTGTAATTTACTTAAAACTGATGGAAAACAAGTCAACTGCTATAGTAAGAATGAAATTATTTTTTTTTACAAATCTTTGTCAATTTAAGAAAATTTCCAACTTCAGATTGTGACAGTTTTAGCTGAATTACATCTCATATTTTTTAAAAAAGTTATTCTTCTGTAGTGCAAGCTTGTGTGTGTGTTGTAATGTATTAAAAAGTTGCATTTAAATGCTTAGGAAACACTAGAGATGAATTCTTTTTTTTTTTTTTTTGGAGGTATGATTTCAACTTATCAGCATACATTTTAATGGGTTTTTTAATTTAATATTTATATATATATATATATATATATATATATATATATATATATATATATATATTGTTCTTTTTACATACTTGTGTCAACTGTATGTAAATATATATATACATATATATTGCTTGCTATGGTGCGATGCATACCTTGAAAATCTAAAACTCTACCTTAAAAACCTGGAAAATACCTGGAAAATCATTCATGAAATTGGCTATGAACCCTGTCCTAGGTCTAGTTTGTATCAAACTGAAAGTATAAGGAAAGATTTCAAATAGATTGTTGATTTAAATATGTGTTTCCGTAGTGTAGTGGGTCATATCTGCCCAACACGCAGAAAGTTCTCTTTTCGAAACCCATTTGAATTATTTTTTTTTAGTTAATAAATATTTCTACATTTTTTTGTGAGTCACATCCTGTAAAATAGATATGCATTTTTTGATTATTTTTTAAAGAATATTTTTTTACAGCCTAAAATGTTCTATCCTCCACCAATGTCTAGATCTGTCCGTCTGTTTCTAGGTGGACCACTTCGCGGGCCGATTTTAAGTATGTGTGTCCACACAAACTGTCTTTGTAACCTTGTGTTACAAATGGACTTTGTTGCTTAAAGTAGTAACAAATTTCATTATCAATAATAGGCTGTTCCAAATGATTGTTTCAATCAGCTCCTCTAACTTACTTTATATTGTAATAAACCTGGAGGTGACACAGATGGGGGGGGGGGATAGTGAAATGTGTGTAATCAGCCGACGCGAATCGCCACCACAGGCCAGCGCTTGACAAACGATCAAGTTTGAGTCAGTTCCAAAGTTATGAAAAATTGTATATGAAAGAGCCATTTATAAGATTATAAGAATTCATTAAATGTTCAGTGATTTTTAAAAGTGTCATAAAGCACTGTTAGGTTGCATTACAGTAGAAAAAGAATTGGTACGTGCCATACACAAAAAAGGGACGAGGGTGTATGAGAAGAATTGCTTATTCGGTACTCTAACCTAGCCTATATTGAACCAGTTGATGTGCTTGTACGGCTATTTTGGCCAATTAGCTTCCAGAAAGTTTGGCGATGACGTATTACGTTTTTTCCCCAATAGGCTACTGTGCATAGACATCGTGTGGCCGTGGGAAAAACCCGTGTCAATGTGTTAAAAACAAAACAAAAACGCGGGAGAATTTTTTTTTAATTATTGTTTTTAAAACCATGGTTCATCCCTTACGCAAAAAATCGGATCTGCGAAAGTCAAGGGAGACCACTGTAACTCTTATATAACACACTTTGTTCTTATAGGACGTCCAACTGGCTTCGATTTCCAGAGTGAGAGACGAGACATACTATTAGTAGTGCACGGATGTTTTCCTATTTATTTTGTGTAGTTCGTTTATGGGGCAGAGAAAGCCAGTGACCGCCCTGAGTGGCATTGGCAGAGACAGAGTCCGTCAATACAAAAGTGGAGCAGCAAAAGTCAAGAAACGAAAAGAGAGTTTCATTCAGAGTCCAAAGGAAGATACATTTGTTGTGGCGGTAAAGGAATCTTTAGATACATTTGTTGTGGCGGTAAAGGAATCTTTAGATACATTTGTTGTGGCGGTAAAGGAATCTTTAGATACATTTGTTGTGGCGGTAAAGGAATCTTTAGATACATTTGTTGTGGCGGTAAAGGAATCTTTAGATACATTTGTTGTGGCGGTAAAGGAATCTTTAGATACATTTGTTGTGGCGGTAAAGGAATCTTTAGATACATTTGTTGTGGCGGTAAAGGAATCTTTAGATACATTTGTTGTGGCGGTAAAGGAATCTTTAGATACATTTGTTGTGGCGGTAAAGGAATCTTTAGATACATTTGTTGTGGCGGTAAAGGAATCTTTAGATACATTTGTTGTGGCGGTAAAGGAATCTTTAGATACATTTGTTGTGGCGGTAAAGGAATCTTTAGATACATTTGTTGTGGCGGTAAAGGAATCTTTAGATACATTTGTTGTGGCGGTAAAGGAATCTTTAGATACATTTGTTGTGGCGGTAAAGGAATCTTTAGATACATTTGTTGTGGCGGTAAAGGAATCTTTAGATACATTTGTTGTGGCGGTAAAGGAATCTTTAGATACATTTGTTGTGGCGGTAAAGGAATCTTTAGATACATTTGTTGTGGCGGTAAAGGAATCTTTAGATACATTTGTTGTGGCGGTAAAGGAATCTTTAGATACATTTGTTGTGGCGGTAAAGGAATCTTTAGATACATTTGTTGTGGCGGTAAAGGAATCTTTAGATACATTTGTTGTGGCGGTAGAGGAATCTTTAGATACATTTGTTGTGGCGGTAAAGTTCGCGGATAAATGTCTAAATGTTGAGAACGAAGATTTGCCCATAAGCAACCGCCGTGATGTGACAAATCGGGCTCTGACGCCAAGTCGTGGGTCTAAAGAAAAATACACTAGGTAACCGGCAACGAAAGTGTTTCTGCAGCCTCTTGTAGTGATTTGCTACTCTCTGACAACTTGAATGATGACACAGAAAATGAGTATCTCTTTTGTGAAAGCGGAAGTGAAAATGAAAACATTTCATACTTCTTCGAATACTCTTCTTAGTCGAGGACATGTGCGATCCAAGTAATTGGAAACATGTTAGCTGTGATATTCGTAACATATTAGTGGAAAAGGGTCCAATCAGGTTATTGAAAGACTCAGAATACCTAATGAACGAAAATAACAGCCATTTTTTTAATACTTTTTTTTTTACACGAAGGATGCCGAACGGAGAAACAGTGGATAGACGATGGTTAAGTTATTCAAAAAACAAAGAGTATTTTGTTTTCCATGTAAGTTGTTCAGCACGACAGCTACTGGTGGTCAATTAGCAAACGAAGGTTGCTGTGACTGGAAGCATCTTGGTAATAAAATTTAACAACACTAGGTTTCTGTAAATCACGTTAAGAAAGAAAGATTCTTTTCCCAACATTGTTTTTGCATACAGAATTATGTTAACAATTCCAGTGACCGTTGCGAGCTCGGAAAGAAGCTTTTCAAATTTGAAACTTATCAAAAACTATTTACGATCAACAATGTCGCAAAGAAGACTGTGCAGTTTAGCTATTTTATCAATCAAAAGGGAACTTGCATCAAAATTAGACTACGAGGATCTTGTCAACCAGTTTGCACAGCGAAAATCCAGAAAAGTCTGTGACCGTCAAAGGAACTATTTAGTAAGTGTTCTGGTTCTCCTCCGTAGTTTAGTTACTTTTCGACTCCAGTTTAGAAGAAATTATTGTTATTTTAGTTTTTTGATTTATTATACAAAATGTTTCTGTATCATTAGTTACTTTTGTTAACTTAAAAGAAAAATATTTTATGCAGAACACTTACAATACAGTCTATAATGCACTTATGCGGCCAATAGTAAGCCAACCGTACCTACGTCATGTTCTATGTTTTCTAACAAACATAAAGCCCATAGCGTTAGACCCCATATAAGAGGGAATTTGTCACGTTACCTCGCAACTTTACAAGTACGAGTCAGAGTCGGAGTCAACAACCAGTCTAGGTGAAGTCGGAGTCAAGAACCAGTCTAGGTGAAGTCGGAGTCAAGAACCAGTCTAGGTGAAGTCGGAGTCAAGAACTAGTCTAGGGGAAGTCGGAGTCAAGAACCAGTCTAGGGGAAGTCGGCGTCAAGAACAAGTCTAGGTAAAGTCGGAGTCAAGAACCAGTCTAGGTAAAGTCGGAGTCAAGAACAAGTCTAGGTAAAGTCGGAGTCAAGAACCAGTCTAGGTAAAGTCGGAGTCAAGAACCAGTCTAGGTAAAGTCGGAGTCAAGAACCAGTCTAGGTAAAGTCGGAGTCAAGAACCAGTATAGGTGAAGTCGGAGTCAAGAACCAGTGTAGGTGAAGTCGGAGTCAAGAACCAGTCTAGGTAAAGTCGGAGTCAAGAACCAGTCTAGTGTGAAGTGAATCAAGTGCAAGTCTAGGAAGAGGCGGAGAGTTGACACAGCGTTACAGAGCTCATACGTCGGAGTGTGAAGCTTTTGTAACTCGGTGTTAAATTGTTGTCAATTGTACAGTATTGGCTGTGATTTATTGAACATTAAACTGTTACGTTAATTGGGAGCCCTGGGTTGTCAAGTTCTTTAAGTTGGTAGTGTCGTGTGGAACACTTTGCAGAGTCTAGTTGGTAAGAAACGTTACAATATTTAGTTTGCTGTATAAAAAAAAGACATTATCGAAAGTCGGATGTTCGGGATTTTTTTTGCAAAATATTTTATTGCTAAAAGATTGTTTTTAATAGCTTTTTGACATATATTGACATTTAATTTCCCTCCTAAATTGAGAAAATCCTATACTCTTAAGCGAGCAATTCTTGTATGTATGTATATATATTTATATATAAATTTTATTTCGAAAACGGCTCTAACGATTTTTTTTTTTAATTTTACGGTTTGTGCATAATAGTGAGAAAAAAATTCTCAACTCATTGGCCACATCGGGAAAACTTGAGGTCGACCGTTATATCGGTTTGAAAATGGCTCATTATCGAAAAATTAATTTTGGTTAGAATGTTTTATGAATGAAATTTTCTATATGACGCCAATGGGAAAAAAAAACTTGACAACGCTTACGTCACTAGGCTCACAGCAGTACAGTAAGACATTTCTTCGCAAACAAGAAAAAGTCTTAATGATTCAATTGGCGTTATTAAACATTTGCGCACCATCTAAATGTACATTGATCCATTATGAAACTATGGAAGAAAAATAATGAAATTAAATATCTTTATGTATGATTAGTTATTGTGTTTTAAAGGCTTTATAAATTGTTTACACTTCAATTGCGTACACCTATAGGTAGCTTTTACTTTGTTATTATTTTGCTGGTGAATTATTGCAATGTGTTTAAGCTTCGAAGTCTACTGTCCCATACCAAAACATAGGAAATGGTCATAACACAGTTTATCTATTCCTTACTTGCACACACTGAACATGATAACCAGGGCCAGCCCTAACATTTGCGGGGCCCTATGTGAAATGGATTGCGCGCGGACCAGTAAGGGTAGGGATAAGGATAATAAGTGAAAATAAAGATTTTGTATTATAAAATAAATTCGTATTTGTATTACATTTTTATTTAATGAAAGCTGACGATGCCATTTTTTTATATCACGCGTAGGAATGGCGTTTACCATATTGATTGACACCCCAAAATGACAATTTTGTCTCTTTAAGGACATTTTTATGAGTTTCAGATTTCTAGGAGCTCCTTGAAACCAAGGAGACCACGGGAACCCTATTATACATTATAATGGTTTAATTTAATAATTTGCACATAGAATTAGGGCGGGGCTTTTGAACCTTCGGGGTCCACTTCGGCAGCATAGGCCCAAGGCCTGCCCTGATGATATCCAGCCCGCGGTCAACGAATTTTCATCACGCTGCTGCTTTTTTTTGGTTCACCTATAAACCTCGGTAACCTGAAGTCATGTTCCAGAAGTCACCCAATAAAACCTACTCTAGCCCAAAGATCACCGCACATAGACATCCCTAAAAGTGGTAGACAACTTCACATTATCTGGGGAGCATAGTATCAAATGAAGCATTCCTTTACAGAGAGATTGATATGTGATCAGGGATAGTCGTGCTTTTGGACGCCTCCAAGCGAGTGTGGCTCCGCCTATCTACAAAAATCAGTGTCAGCCAGTGATTCTCTCAACCCCTCTATGTGGATCTGAGATATGATTACTTTATAGAAAGCAGAAGTCTTGAACGATTTCACCAAAGACCGCAATACAAACAGCGATATTCTTGCAAAATGGAATGAACTTCTTATAATCCGACAGTCACGCTTTGCAGGGCACTTATTCCGTATGGGGGACGAAGCGACGAGCATATTTTTGGCAATCTTTTTTTTAGTAAGCTGGAAGGTTGTCGGAGTAACAGAGATGCTTCACAAAAACTCTACTTTAGGATACTAACGCGATGTTTTTAAGTCTCTTAAGAAAAAATGCGCGATTTTACTTTGTTACTAGGAGCACGTTTTACACTATAACGTAGAGATTTTGCATCACTTGATGATTCTTACTAACGCCATAATAATAAGGCAGTTCGAAAATTAGTGAGAAATGCAGTATTTCCCGTGGCTGCGCAGCCCTAGCTGTGACCTACATATTTTGCCACATCCAGGGCAAGCATAATCATTGTCGCAGGTGGTCAATTTAGATTTTCTTTTCGCCGTCTGGGTTTGTCCTCGGCATTAGATTTTCAATTGGTCTCAAATGTGTATCCCGCGGCCTTTGTGAGTGACCTCCAGCTGTCTCGTTCGGAGGTCGCATACAACCAGGTGCTCTTTCCTTGGCTGACATAGAAGCTGGTCTTTGAAGCGTTTTTGTGGGGCGCCTCTGTTACGTCGACCACCTTTTAGCTCACCAAAAAAGACTGTCTTTGGCATACGTTCGTCTCCCATACGGGATACGTGCCCTACCCAGTGCAAGAAGTTACACTGCAAAGACTTTCTTCCAAGCCTATAATAGCCCAATAGTTTTACGCGAAAGAAGCAATGTAAAACGTTAAGACCTGAGCTGTGGTTTTCTATAGGCCTACTATTGGGGGGGGGGGGGGGACTCTCTATTCTAATCGCCATGTACAATTACATTGAGAACTGACAGAACGAAAAATCAACTCTTCGGATTGATAGTCTTTACCCGATCGTTCATTTTCGTAATAACAACACTATTCCCAAAATGACTTCGGGTATATATCCTTCCTTAACAAATTATTCATCCGAGCGAGGCTCGGTTACCTGATATTTATCCCATTAACAATGAAAGGTTGTGATTTAAAAAGAAAAAAAAAATGAAATTAAATTATGGCTTTTATATAGCGCTACTTTCATGCTTATAGCATGCTCAGAGCGATTTGGTCCAATCTCATTTCTGGACCAGTGGGGGGAGGGGGTATTTAGGAGAAGGTTTTACCGTGCTGCCTTTAGGCACTCAGTAAACATAACTACGCCCGAGTCGGGTGTCGAACCTTGAGCCCCCTTCATAGGTAGCCAATGTAAAAAAAAATCTAATTATATGAAGTTGGCTATTTCCGTTTCTTTTTTCATATATACAAACAAAACTTTTTTTTAACAAGCTAAAAAGAAATTGAAGACAAAAGATTCATTAAATTTTCTCTTTTGAATTGTATAATGATTGACTGTTTTGTTAGAAATTCTAAAAGTCAAATGATCAATAAGTACCTCGTCGCTCAATGGGTAATATATAGAATGCAACTAAGACTACTTGAAAGCTATAACTAAGTTGTTTGCGCTCCATCATGGGCATAAGGTGGCAAGACCGCACTACAGACAGCGATGTCCTTGCGAACGCCTGTATGAACAGTATAGACTAGTATAGAGGGACTTCTTATGGTCCGACAGTTACGCTGGGCAGGGCGCGTATTCCGTATGGGGTATGTACGTATGCCAAAAGCAGACTCTTTTGGTGAGCTAAAAGGTGGTTGTTATAATTTATAGGGTAGATCCCGATTGCTCTGTTTTTTTTGTTTTTTTTTTAAGGGAATAATAAATTAAAGCTGAACGAATGTTTTGAATCGCCGTATGAATTATATTAAATTAATTAGTCCAAAGTTCCCTTACCGATTTTAATTAATAAAAGTTGAAATACGAAATGTATTAAATATTAATTTTTTTTAAAATTTGTATAATAGTTCACATATTAAGGACCTAGAATTATGTCTGTTTGTCGTGAATTTGTTTGTTTCTTTCGATTGTCTCCCTCAGTGTTTGTTCACATTTGTGAATTCCCGTGAGATTGTGTACTGACCATATTCCTTGTCTTTCTTAAACCTTTACTATGTGTGTAGTTATTTTCGTTATTCGGTGTAATAAAGCTTTAGATGTTAACGAGGCTTTTTGTTATATTAAAGTACAACACTGTTATCATTTTGTTGCGATATTGCTCTTCAAGAAGAAAAAGAACATTGATTGAATATTTCTTATCAATAGGCAGGTCAGACGAAAGCTGCCAATGTAATCCTGTTTTTAATTTTACATTTTGTCTTCAAGAATCAATCTTGTTAAAAGGTTCTATGTACCGAGCCCCCGCGAAGGTTGTGGCCGTCTGAGGACTAAACCAGAAAATAAAAAATAACACTTTAAAAAAAAAACAATAAAGCTTATATCAAACGAAGTTGTATCAATTAGTTTAGATCAGTCATGTAATTAAATATTTAATAGATCTAGCCTAACAATATTACATTTGAGCAATTAGAAATATTTCTTGATTTGTACAAAATTTAAGCTTCATCCGAAATTGGGTGTGGGAGAAATAGCGTGTGCAAGGTTTTTACTAGACAGACAGAGTTCATATAAGCGTTTTAATCATTGCACCCCCCTTTTCTTCTTGAAAAAAAATTACCTTTTATTTTGAATTTAAAAAAAACTATTTATTACAGATGAGTATGTATAGGTGCATCTGCGAATTATATAAATAGCACAAATAAAGTTTTTTAAATTAAATAATTTTAATTAAAATATACCCACACATTATTATGCAATAAAAAAATCTTATTGTTTAATACTTTAGATGGAAGCCAAAATTTTAAAACATTTTTTTTTTTACTTTTATGAATTAAATTTTGAACCAGCTGATAGGACAGTGATTAAATATTTCCTTTAAAAAGTATGTCTTCTAGATGACAGAGGAATCACTGCGATATAACGACGCGCTTTCAAATGTAATATTATAGAATATGACCTGCGACTATTGAGTATCTCATAGAAATGAGATGAATGGCCTAGGCATTAACTATGGTCAGAACGATGTCGTCCAAACAGCATTTCCCTAATTTTTTTCTCAGGGTTTACTCCTTTCCCATATTTGTGCATAGCTTAAAGGTACTACAGGTTTGAATTCAGAGTTTTCCTTCTTTAAGTTGGGTAGCCAGCCAAGGCTAACGAGTCTCTTTTCTTATCTTATCTTATATAATACAGATGTTACTTCAAAAAATAAGATGATTACGTCCTACGCGTCATGCATTTAGTCATGCATATTAACCAATGACTTATTGGTTTATCCGCCAGTTACTCGCTTTTTTCCTTCTCCTGTGAGTCATAACAATTCTGCCGGATCCAATATCTGAGCCCCACATGAAGATCTTGAGTTGAACTTGTTGTCAGATTCTAATTTAGAGGTGTGCCATACTAAATACAATTATTTAGGAAGTGAGTTGCGCAGTTACGTAATTTAATTTCAGCACAGTGATGAATTTTCTATCCATGAAACTACTGGAATACTGGAGTGGACAACAAGATGATGATGATGGAGAGGCATTGTATGTAACTTTTTTGTGTTTATCTTTATGATTGTCATTATAATGTAACATATGCCTGTACCTTTACAGTTAATACATATTATAATGTGTTGTGCTGTCATCTTAATACCTTTAATAATATGAATAATATATTGTTTGATATATCTCTAACCTACTGAAAGTTCTAATATAATATTTTTTCTTGCCATAGTCAACGATATGACAAATTTTGGGTGAAGTGTCACCAATGTTTTCAATGGCGAAGCCTCCCAAGTGGCATAGATCCTAAATCCCTACCTGATAAATGGTTTTGCCACATGAATAATGGTTCATACTACAAGTGAGTGTCACTTTTTCTCATAAAAATATTTTTCACTTTTGTAACTTAAAGTTTGTGTTGTAAGTTTGACAATGTTTAACCATTACAACATCTAGGTCCATATATGCTGAAACTATTATTGATCCTGCTTTCAATTTATTTTCCAGTCGCTGTGAGATAGAGGAAGAGCCAGATATAGAAATGGCCACTAAAAAAGGTGAATATAGACCTAAAAGAGAATTGTTTTCTATAGTCTTTATCAATGCATTTCGAGAGGTCAGATAATAAATAGTTTGTGAGTGAGGAAATGCACTTTTATATGCAGTATTGGCTTTTATATTGTTTACTATAGATATATATTGGTACCAGTGACTCGTTAAGGCCAGTTCATACAACATGTAGGCTTAAAAGATATGACAGGCATTCTTAAGTGCCACTATTACATGCATTTGGCAGGTCTTCCAACACTTAGGTTGCTTTATTTGTGACTCATTCCAAAGAACAAGTCAACCAAAAAAAAGGTTGTTGTTTCCTCCTTTCTGTAGTTCCTATCGATCTCGCCAGAGCTATTAGTTTAAACTTAGTCATTAATGAATCATAGATTTCAACAAAAGTTGAACATTTTTACCCCACCCCAATTTTCCCCTCCTCGCGAAAAAAATCCTAGCTTAGCGAATATCTCATCTAATCAGATTATATAAAATTCTAATGATAGGCTTCTAAGAGTCAATTGAACAGAGTGCAAAATGTGCCGGAACGTGTATTTATTTGTTGAACTCTTTCAGGATTAGGAAATACGCGCTGACATAAATATGTTCAAGTCTAGACCTCAAGCCAAATTAAAATTATATTTTGTTATAATTTTTAAAATTATAAATGTCAAACTAGAATCTTCCCAGAGTGCCAAATTAAATTAAAATTAAATGTAATATATATTACAAGAGCAATTTAAAGCAGTCTTTTGGTGTTAATTTTCTTTTTATAAAAATTCTGAAAAAAAAAATGTTATCGATATTGAAATTTTTGTGACAAGTTGTCTAGAAAATTAAATGTCAAATCAGGCAATTATGAGCCAATATTTGGCGATAATGTGATTTTGATTTAAAAATCGGGAGCTACCTAATATGAATGCTATGACCTTTGCGACGTTTTGAAAAAAAAAATTAAATCATATTGTCAGGGGTTCTTTTATATGCTTGTCTTTGTCGTGGCTCCTTAGGCTCGTAGGGGTTTACACAATTACTCAACTCCAATTACTTAATACTTGCTTAGTTACTCAAATAAGAACAGTAACCACTAGATGCACTCAACTCAGACTATAGATATCCATTGAAATACGAATAATACTTTAATATTCAATAAGAACATAATGAAATCAACTCTCAAATAAATATTAATTCACAATCACTAGTCCACCAACTTTCAATAAATATTAATATATAAATACATAAACAACAGTCCAGGAAGTAAACGTCCGCGCTTCCTGGACCGGGAACAAGGCCTTACTAACTTAACACACTCTCTTCTACATTCAACGAAGACTTAACCATTCAGTTCACAGCACGTACAAGACTGTTCACATTCACAACCTGGGGATACATATACAAGGGGATATAACTAGCATACCAAAATAACAAACTAACATTCAATTACATATATATATATATACATAATATAATATTATATATATATATGTAATTGTGTGTGTATGTGTGTGTAACAGATTTAGAAGAGATATTAAAAACAACCCTATTGTGTTAATTTGGTTTTCATTACAAACCCTAAGTACCATTTATCGATATTGTGTTTTATGCGACGTGTAAGCAAGAAAATTAAATGAAATATAAGTTAGAACAGCAAATATAAAGTTAGAACAGCAAATATAAAGTTAGAACAGCAAATATAAAGTTAGAACAGCAAATATAAAGTTAGAACAGCAAATATAAAGTTAGAACAGCAATATAAAAAAATCATTTTGCGTTCATTTTCTCTTTTTGAAAACAAAATCCGGAACAGACGGACGGATGGACCAACAAACCACACAAAATGTAGACCCTATAAAATGTTCTCTTTTTGGGTGCAAATAATTATAAGGTATAATAAGGTATCTTGCGATTTAAATGACAAACGATTAAAAGGTTATCTTTTTTTTCTTTGGTCGACAATTAATGGGGGTGTCACAGCCTCACTCAACAGTATTCGTGGGTCACTCGGAAACTTATGAGCGATAGAGAGGAGATGGGAAATGTACTGGAGCGTTGTTACTTGGGCTCGCTACAAAGCGGACGCTTTAATATTCATGGAGCTTACTTAATATTGTATTATTTCGATATGTCGATACTGTATAGATTGCAATTATGTTTAATTGTACTTCTAGCAGCATATAGAGTAAAAAAGTAAAGTTCCTCCTTTCAGACAATGCGGTTTATAGGGCAGATGATGTTAAGATCATCTGTTTCTTTGGCCAACGGTTAACGAGCAGGGTGTCATGTGGCCAGCAGAACGACCAACCGCCTTTACTTTCCCTAACTAAAGTCAGGTACCCATTAGAGTTGGGTGGACTCAGGTGCGCACCAAAAATCTCCGAGATTCGAACCCATAACCCCAGGTTCGGAAGCCAAGCGCTTAAGCACTCAGCTACCGTGCCCTTCCCCCCCCCCCCCCCTAGCTGCATATAGCTGGAATTATTTATATTAACACACAAACCAATTTCTACATTAGATATATTCTTATAAACGCTGAATTTTTATGCCATTAAATGTTTTAGCGGTCGCCAAAAGGCGAATAGCTACTATTAGTTTTGTGTGGTCTGTTTGTCCGTCCCGTTTTGATCTCAAAAACTAGAAAAGATATGGAAAATCCGTTATAATATTTTAGATCTTTCAAATGCAACGGCTACATTCTTCTTTTCTGAAAGCAAAATAATGATACTATTAATAATAATTTTTAAAATTAAATATCCAATCAGTTATTTTTTCATAAAATTGTTTATAACTTTTCACTATTAATAGTAAAAACCACGGGAGACTAGTTAGTAAAAGAAGTGCTTATCATATTTGAACACATGTATGCAAATATGTTTTTTTTTCATTTCAAAAGATGTTTTTAAATAATTTGTAAGAAGTATTTTCTGTCATGCTAGATACTTATTTCTGAACAAAGTGTTTACTTTTGTTTTAAAGAGAAGGAATCTATATAGTATGCATGTAAGTCGAACATAATTTAAAACAGCTAATAAACCCAGTGTTTCATAATACACACGTGGCCAGCACAACGAACAATGAAGTCTACTTTTCCCCAACTAATGCCAGGTACCCATTAGGGCTGGGTGGACTCAGAGGCGCCCTAATTTTCCCCAGTGTTCACCAGGATTTGAACCCGACACCCTCCGGTTTGGATCCAAGCATTTAACTGCTTAGCCACCTCTCCTCCTACTCAGAGATGGAAACGTTTCTTCTTTAAAGCCTTGAATGAGAGATTGTCTCCCTTTACAAAACAATGAAATCAATTAGAGATTGTCTCCCTTTACAAAACAATGAAATCCATTAGAGGACCATTCAATAACATCAGTTAGGCCAGGTTTGAATTAAATTGTATCTTTATAACAATCAGTTCATTTTGAATACATGTGAATATTAACAATGTTATAAAAATAACTTTTATAAATCTCCATAGGAGGCGCAGTGGCTGAGCGTAAAGCGCTTAGCTTCTGAACCGGAGGCCCCAGCTCAAATCCTGGTGAAGACTGGGGTTTTTTATTTCGTGATCTTTGGACGCCTCTGAGTCCACCCAGTTCTAATGAGTACCTGGTTGGAGAAAAGTAAAGTTAGTTGGTCGTTGTGCTGGCCACATGATATCCTCGTTGGCCGTAGGCCATAGAAACGGAAGACCTTTACATCATCTACCCTATGGACCACAAGGTTGAAGATAGTTTACTTCTTACTTCCAAACCTCCCGCAGGATGAAGGGGGATGGAAGCGGGCAGGGTTTGAACCCGCGACTATCGATAAATCAAAACGACAGTCCAGCGCGCAAACCGCACGACCAGGCAGCCATCCGAAGAGACAGGTGAAAAAATACTTGTTCTCCCCCTTTCTTTGTTTCCTGAGGCTCGCTCTCTGTCGCCCCGATAGTTACTACAGAGTAAATAACTTGTTCTCCCTCACCCCCTTTTTTTTTACGTGAGGTAGAAATAAAAAAAGAGTGATCTTCTTTGGTCACATATGTCCGGCCCTGCTATTTTGTAAATACTTGTTTTTTCGTGGGATGACCATCCGCAGAAATAAGAGAGTGATCTTTCCTTTACTTCTTCTTCTCGTCCAAACTGTTGTGCGACGAAGAGAATTATGTATATATATATATATATATATATATATATATATATATATATATATATATATATATATATATATATATATATAGGTAATCTTTGCTGATTTCACGATTTTTACGGTTAATATTTTGTTGTATAAAAAGTTCAGAGGATAAAAAGCCTTGGGATGAAATGACCGTGGTGGGGGAGAAGTGACCAAGAATGAGGAAACAGTATTCGAACAAACTGAAAAATAAACAATTTTGACACTTTATCTACCTTTAATCATATAATCTAATTGAAACATTTATATTTAAATCTCAGGGAGAAAAGAAATCTTCGAAATCTAAATAAGAAAGAATATAGTGAATCTTTGGAACAAGAGGCATTTAATGAAATTGATAGTGAAAAAACTTCACCACCAACAAAGCAGCCTATCAGGAAAGTTGCTAAAAGAAATCTTAAATCATCTAAAGCAAAATTGAATTGCTTGAAACAGTTTCCACGTGTGCCTACTAGCTCAAATGTAAAGCAACCATTGCCTGGTTGTTCCAGAGACCCAGATTCCAGTGATTCAGATGAAATTGTACTATATGGTTCTCCTTCAAAGGAACTGCATACAGAGGAACCTGTTCAAAGCGCTAGCTACAGATATTTACCAGAGGTCATACGAAACACTGCTGTTTCAAGAATAACAGACAAAAGAAAAACAATACTTTTGACGGACAACAATGATGATACTAATGGTGAGTTTCATGACAGCTACATATGGTATTAGTAAAGAATAAGGTAATAAATAAAGTGCTGGCAGAATAACAGAAAAAACTGATTCAACTGACAGATGAGTTACAGAAAAGAAACATATCTACTGATAAAAACAATAAAGTTCCTATAGGGAATGATAGTGAAACCGGAACAGACACAAAATAGAGTAATGAGATTCATAACAAAATAAATATTCATAATTGACTACAGTAATACCTTTAGTAAAATAATTTAATTTAGAATACCTTCAGGATAGAAGCTTTAAAACAGAGATGCCTACATGCCAAAATGGAAATGCGTTTTCCCAGACCAGAAAATGCGTATTTTGAGGGGCAAATTATTATTTTCCTCAATATCATGAAATATACTCAGGAAAGAAAAAATTTAATCATTCAAGCACAAAACATACATGAAGGTTGCTATCCTGAAGTTAACAGAGCATAAAGTTATATAAGACATTTAGTACTTTTGTTAAAATATTTACACTTTTAGTCGTTGTCTTAGACTTTTCTAGACTATATTAGAATGATAACATTCTTGTCACTTGGCAATGGTCTTATGATCATAATGCCTCTTGTGTACTTCACATTCAATAATAGCGGCAACAGAACATTTAGCTGGATCAGTGACATCTAGTTTTATAAAAGTAAGTTTGTTTATAGGCAATTTCTTTACAAGGTATCCAGCAACTGGAAATATTTTATATCACTCAGATATTCTTCTTCCAGACCTTTTTTGCAGAGTTAGCTATGAATGCTTTGGCATCCTCTACAATCACTAATAACAAACATTATAAATATTTGTTTTTCAGGCAGATAATCCTAATTGTTCATTGAACTTGTTTCTAATATACAAAAGCTTTGCTATTGAGTCTTCCTTAAATGCCCCAAATTTATTCTTTGAACTTAGGCCTTCATAAGTAATGGAACCTAGCTAGTCGCTAGTGACTATAACAGTATGTACCACGGAAGATACATTCTGCAAGTTATGGAACATCAGTTTGATTCCCTTTATCATGCTAAAAGAGAGATTAAGCGCAACCAATGTTTCTTTTATGAAAACCTCTGCCCTTCTCACTTTCTTCTAAAAAAAATCAAAATCCAAATCTAGAATAGATCTAGATCTGTAAGCAGCTTTATTGACAGTTGATTGTTTTTTAATGTGCATATTTTAGATTCCATAATTGATACGGAATTGCTTCTTTTGGGTAGATTTAATTTTAGATCTAGATCTAGTTACAGTTATCTAGAGCCTTGAGTTTTTGAGGTACCTCTTCTACTACAACAAGGCTTGTCTTCGAGTCCAAAGATTAGTAAGGAGGGCAGTATTTCCGTGTCTGCGTAGCCCCAACTTTGACCTACATATTTTGCCACAACCAGGGCAAGCATAATCATTGTCCGCAGGTTGTCGATTTAGATTTTCTTTTCGTCGTCTGCGTTTGTCTTCGGCAGCGGATTTTCTTTTGGTCTCAAATGTGTATCCCGCGGCCTTTTTTAGTGACCTCCAGCTCTCTCGTTCTGAGGCCGCATGTAACCAGGTGCTCTCTTCTATGTCAACCAAGGAAAGTTGACGCCTAAGCTGGTCTTTGAAGCGTTTCTGCGAGGCGCCTCTGTTACTTTGACCACTTTTTAGCTCACCAAAAAGACTACCTTGGGCATACGTTCGTCTCCGATACGGGATACGTGCCCTACGCAGCGTAACTGCCGGACCATAAGAAGTTTCTTTATACTATACATACCGGCTTTCGCAAAGACATCGCTGTTTGTAGTGCGGTCTTGTCACCGTATGTCCATGAGGGAGCACAAGCATCTTTGGTGGAAACGCTCAAGAAGTCTTAGTTGTTTTCTACAGCCTACATTGATTGCTACATCTAGCCAGTAGTCTAAATCTAAGTCTATTACACATCTGGTCATATCTAGAGCTAGAATGTAGACTAGAATTAGATTTAGATCTATAAACTAAATTTATATCTAAATCTAGAAAAATTTGATATGTATTTAGATTACACAATTAGATCTATGGGAAAGGACCAATGGCAAACGCTTTTGTGCCAGTTTTTAGTTTAGAATTTATAACTCCGCAATGGTTAAACTTATTAAGAAAATGAAAACATCTGCGGGCTTCTCAGCTATTGGGCGATAAAACTAAATTTGACTCTTTTTTCCACATCAGCTATTAAATTTATAATTCAAGTCAACTTGCGGTAGGAGTCGGACATAATCAGCGAACGCAATTTTCGCGGGAATTATAATGAGCGATAATGAGTTATATAGTAAATGAAGCTTCAATTAGTTCTACCATCTAACGTCTTCCATGAAGCAGTATAACTATTGTACTCCTTCTGGCATCAGGCCTAAATTTGTTTTCACTTTTCTCGTGCTCCACATCTCCTTTCTCTGCTTGGAACTGGTGTCTATAGATCTATAACCTACGAAACCTGCGATCAAATATTTTTTTTAAAGAAAGAAATTAACTACAAAATTCTATCTCGCCTTCTCCCTATAGGCTAGTCCACGTCGTTTTACTCATCATTTCATAAACTCTAGTTACTGCGACTATTTTTTTTTAACATGTTCAGTGGACTTAATCACCATCAACTCGATCTCCCCTACACACACACGGTACGCGCTGATTGACCCAAAGGCAGATCCCGAATGCGATGGATTGATGACGTATGGAGGCAGATGTATATTATGAATATTATATGGTAATTCTTATATTTATTACTAAATATATAGTTCGCGTTTTTTCCGATCCTGAAATCGAATATTTTTTCCTGGAAAATTCTTGGAAATCTCCTGAAATCCTTATCTCAGAATGGTGGGGGAACCCTGTGAAAAAGAATTCTGCACTTCTTTTAAACATTTATACACATATTAATATCATTAAATTAGTAACAAGAGGTTAACCAGCCAGTTAAAAAAAAGGAGGACGGCAAAACAGAGATCCCCCTCCCCAGTATAAGCGCTGTTAAGGTCAACTGAAGCGTCATTTCACCCTCACTGGCATAGAGGAAAGTAACTGCCAGCATATGACCTCTGAAAGACTGTTGGGGAGCTGCAAGTCAAACATTTTAGACGGAAAGAAAATGCGGCAAAATAGGTTGGGTTTGAGTTTTGAGTTTAGGCACATCGGCACAATTTAGGCCATGTCGTGCCCGAAAAATATGCTGGTCGCAACTGGGCGTAGTCATGTGAAACTTGTACTGCACTCATCCTTAATCTTCGAAATCGAAGACATTGGGTAAAGGTTAAAAATAGGCCTATTATTTTAATATTTCAGTTTACAAACAATAACAATAGATAAGACAAAAAGTAAAACAGATTAAATCAGTAACTAAATTATCATTAATGGCTTTTTAAGCTTATTATATGGGTGTTCGTTGAATAGGTTTTCAGTTAAAAGGTCATTTTGAGCGAACACCCCATAATTTTTTTTTATAACTTAATGAATAGCCTTGGCTATTCTAGCTAACTATTTTCTCATTTATTTAGAAGCATAATATGCAATTTTTTTTTGGCCGATGTCCATTGATGCTTTAAAATCGCCTTAAGTTCGGACCTATTCTCGTTTATCCGGAAACGTTTTGACAATGAAATTTCCATACATGTCAACTTTGACATTCAGAAAGTGAATATGTGGGAAATGTAGAAAAATGGAGTCTTTGTAATACCCATAGACTATGGTAATACCATTTTATTTGTTCTGCTGTTACTTTTGAAATAAATAAGAATGGATAAAAATTACGGGGATGTGTTCGCTGATGGGCCTTTCCTATAGATCTAGATCTCAATTCTAAATCTAGATTTACGTACATTCTATTATAGGTGCCGTTTGATTGTCGTCTGAGCTGAGCCGAAGGCTCTTCGAGCTCAAAGTTTGAAAAAAAACCTGTTAGGTCGTCCAGCCTGAACAGTAACAAAAAAAAAAACCTGTGTGAACACACAGTTCTGTTTGAGAGCGACCCGAGTCAATGCCTATGAAAGCATTGCTGTTTCCAATGCCTTAGGCCCCCGACTCATGGCCGAAGGCCGAGGACACCGGAAGCCTCCGTCATTTTCCTTCACTATACCAAGCTAACCTTGGGGGACTCGCCATTTATGTAACGGTCCTTTGAGGAACGGCGCATGGATGTGTGACAGTTTTGTGGGGACTTTTTTACAACCCCGCCCGTGCAAGGGGTTGACTCTCGTCTACCCGTGGGCATCCTCACGGGGGTTCTGTTTTGCCATTCGTTTCGCCTAGCTACCCCCTCAAGTAGCCGTTTCCACCCAGGTGCCACGGTGAGGCAGAACAGCTCACCTGGGATTATAGGTGCCTGACATAACTCTGGTTCTAGATCCATTCTAGATGAATTAGAACAAATCAATCATTCCATTAATCCCCAATCAGTTTGAAGACTTCATATAAGCTGACACATTGAAAGGAACTCAACTTTATTTATATCAGTAAGATTTAGACCTAGTAAATATTTAAATCTTCGCGCGTCATTGCGCGCGAAAAAAAAAAAGGGATAACATCTATCTCGTGGTAGATCTAATAGGAATAGTTAGGATAGTCCATTTCCATGCGTTGACGCACTGATGTATTTATAGAATTAGCAAAAACGACTTGTTTTTTTTTTGTTTTTGTTTTTTTAATTAAATGTTTTTCTGCTTCAGAGGGGAAAATGCGTATTTTCAGATGATAAACCGTAGTCGCGTATTTTCGAGTCCATTTGCGTACAAAATACGCAAGATGCGTACTTGTAGGCAACTCTGCTTAAAAGTAAAGTAGCAATTATACATAAAACACTGAACCATAATCTTCACATGCAAAAACAAATAACTAATAAAATACTCAGAAAGACACAAAGACAACTGATTAACTGTAAGAAAGCACAAAGGTTTTTTTTCTTTGTACAGCCAAAAAGGTTTGTAGTGATCACTATTAAATTCACAGAAAACGTCATGGTTCTGAAAGACACTTAATTTCCTTTTTTTAAAAACTTTTCAAACTATAGCAAAATGATATACCAATCTATTCTTTTATTTAGCTGTCAAGCTTTGTAATTTGACAAAATGTAGGTTTCAACTTCAATTCTCATTTTTTTAGGGGAAAATCTCTCTAAAGACAAGGCGGTACAGACAACATTGACTTATGATGAAAATGGACTAACGCCATTTCACAAAAATGTATACCGACTACTGAATCACATGGCAAAAGAGAATACAGAGGTGATAGAAGAATCTAAAGTAGAGGATATCGTGAAGAGTCTATTAGAGTTGTACGAAAAATGCCCTGAAATTAATTTAGAATTGGATAACAGAAACGATGGTTTCTCTGGAAATAATTTACATGTTTAATTTTTTTTTTACTTCTATAAGGTTTAATTATTATTATTGAATACACAATTATATTGTCAATTAAAATAGCATGTTACAATAATTAAAGGAAATCTTCTTCTAATGTTTATTGTAATGTAAAACATTAAATAATTGGTCTAAATTTGTTACAGAAAAGACAACTTCATCATTAGCTTAATACATTGATATTTGAAAGTAAAAAGAATAAATATGTATCTATTTTTTTCGATAAAAAACAATCTTTGTTTTGCTGACTTTCGACATTTTTCTAGCCTATAACATAACACCCTGTGTATCTCTACTATAACATAACACCCCGTATCTCCACTATAACATAACACCTTATGTATTTCTACATAACTATAACATAACTCCTTGTGTTATCTTAAATATAACATAACTCCGTTTGTATCTTCACTATAACATAACTCTTTGTATTAACTCCACTATAACATAACACCTTATGTGTCTCTACTATAACATAACACCTTGTGTATCTCCTCTATAACATAACACCTTGTGTATCTCCTCTATAACATAACGCCTGGTGTATCTCCTCTATAACATAACACCTTGTGTATCTCCTCTATAACATAACACCTTGTGTATCTCCTCTATAACATAACACCTTGTGTATCTCCTCTATAACATAACACCTTGTGTATCTCCTCTATAACATAACACCTTGTGTATCTCCTCTATAACATAACACCTTGTGTATCTCCTCTATAACATAACACCTTGTGTATCTCCTCTATAACGTATCTCCTCTATAACATAACACCTTGTGTATCTCCTCTATAACATAACACCTGGTGTATCTCCTCTATAACATAACACCTTGTGTATCTCCTCTATAACATAACACCTTGTGTATCTCCTCTATAACATAACACCTTGTGTATCTCCTCTATAACATAACACCTTGTGTATCTCTACTATAACATATTTGTCGACTAGAATTAAGGTTATTAATATGCGTACTACGCACAGTTTTGTCCAAAATGTAAACGTATATAATGATTATTTTCCTAAATATTTTTTGTCATACAGTGGCGTAGGTAAGGTGGCAGATGGTGGGGGAGAATGAGTGTTTTTTTTTATTACAAAAAAAAAAATTATCACAAAATGCAGGGGCCTTAAAAAGGTCAAGCCCCTCGGGCCCCCAAACGATGGAAAATTCCTAGCTACGCCCCTGTTGTCATACTTCTTTTCTCGTCATTTCTCTTTTCATCTTTCTTTTTTGTTTTTGTAAAAACATATTTCAATATTATTTCTCAAAATGTTGGAAACCCTGTCTTTGGAGAAGCTTGATTAAAGCTACCGTATGGAACAGCTTAATATACATTTAATTATTTTTTATTAATTTACTAACCGAATATAAGCAGCGGCCCTCGGTCTTCATTTGTATATCACTGACCTGTTGCTTTAGAAACAAATAAAATATTATCTTTAAAGTACAGTGAACGTGTAAATAAACATTAAATACAAAATAAATGTGTAGGTTGATTTTACGTAGATCTAGATCTAGTCTTCAATTTTTTAAACTCGTGTTGACCTACATCGAATTGTAAGGTGAGAGACCAACAAAATATTTTAAAAAAAAACGTCTTGAGATGTCCTAGACAGTAGTAGCGTACCATAAGCTTATTAATTAAATTAATTAATTAATTAATTTTCGTTAGTGCATGTTCAAAAGCCCCCAGACAGTGCCTCGTATGACCACTAGCGAATCCAGAGCTTTGGAGTGGGGGTGGCGATTTTTTTTCATAATCCTAACCCTAACGCAACGCCCAGTAAACCCTAACCCTAAGCATAAACGCGCGTACACCATATATATATATATATATATATATATATATATATATAGATATAGATATTAGAATTAAAAAAAAAAAGCCATGTTGAGGCCTTTCTCTTGACAGCTAGGGGGTCTGGTTGAGCGCTGTAATTTCCCCCAATGGAGTTAGGGTGAAATCCCCAACGCCAAAAAGCGTTTTCTTGCATTCTTAACAGCAGAAACGCATTCTCATGACATCTACAGCTCATTATTCATCGTATTAAATAAGGACCTTTTGAATAATGTTTTATTTGAAAAATATTCTAATATGAATTTACAAGCATTTACTACATTGCAAAACACAACCTATTTGTTCCTTGAAAAGATAAGATATATATTTAGATTAAGGCTTTGAGGATTGCCGCCGACAAAAAAATATTCGAAAACTAATATTTAAAAAAAGTTCATTTGTAAGTGATACATTTTGTTCAATAGGCATGTTTGTAACTTTGCTTTGTATAGTTCAAAGCTCTAAAAAAAAAATTTCGGAAGTGGGAGGAGAAATTAAGTGGGCCAATTCTGCTCAAATTTCTTTTTGCATTTTTAGGATCGAAGTATATATTGTGAGTTATAGTCTCAAAATTTTTTATACAATAGAAAAATATTAGTATGAGTAAAGTTGGAAAAAGATGACTAGGAAAATAATATTTGGGTTCAGAAATTATCTCAATAGTTACTCTTATACTGAAAAATTTGGTATGAATTCTAAATTTTCCAAAAAAAGAAAAAGTCTTTCTTAAAATAACTAAGAAAAATTCGTGTGCAATTACATAAACTCTGTCGCCATATTTGACTATTCTGTTTTAAAACATCATGTTTTCGTCCGGAAAGGGGAGGGCGGTAGAGTGAAAACCTTAATCCTCGCTCCTTTTTATAATTTCTGCTAATGATTGCATTTGGCATTAAAGAATAGGGGGTGGGGCGACTCGATATAAGTAATTATATTAGTGACATATTTTTTGAATGTAGTAATTTCCTAACTAAAATACAAAAAGAAAAAACGTATTGGTTTGTCCCCATGGGGGGAAGGCGATTGCTGAAACGCCCCTCCCACCTGGTACAACCCTTTTTCATTTTATATTTACTAATGATAAAATTTGTACAATTACTATAGAACACTGAACTTATGGACATTTTTTTTTACGTAAATGTTTTTTTCTTGAGGAATTTGAATAACAGATTGACCCTTCACAAAACAATTAGATCAGTAGATATTCATTATAAGACATCAGTTAGGCCAGGTTCACATCTAACTTCAAATTCACTTTCACCTATCCTTTGGTCTGCTGGACCGCTGGGGCACCACACAAGATCTGTCAACCTTCTTTTCCCATTCTTCTCTGTCATTTGTCTTTGATAGAATTTCATTCTGATGTTTTGTGTTTAAAGCCCAATCCAGCGGGATTTTAAGTTAAAAAACACCTCTTTAAAATAAAATTAAAGCAAACTACACACACACAATTTATGAGTGTAGCCAAGAGTTTTTTTTTGACTTCTCCCCCGGGCTCTAAGTTCTTCATAATTATTCTAAAGCAAACAACGGCCACCAGATTCTATGAGCGTAGCTAAAGGGGTTTTTGTTTAAGAAACAACCTTCAGAAATTTTTAGGTTTAACTTCCCTCACCCCGATGGTTTTAACGATATCTTCCCTTTTCGATATAAAATCTAAAGTAAACTAGTAACCAAATTATATTAGCGTAGCCAATAGATGTTACACATTTCTACCAGTCGCTGTGCCCCATTAATAAGGTGCAGTGAATAGTAGATTTTGTTTTTGAACTAAACTTTTTAATTGCAGGATAATGTACTGTAGATAACTCAGAATATGCATTTTTTTGTTTTAAATAACGGAAATAATGCTTGGCGGCGGACTCTGCCCCGAACCCTGATGGAAAAGCTCCCTCAAACTCCCTAGCTGACAAGGGTAGGGTGGCTGCAATCTTTCCACTAACTTCAGGAAAAACTTATTTTAGGGTACAATAAACGTCTTCCAAAAGAATGAAGGGTCTGAATATAAGAACGATTAAATACACACACACTCACAAAGCGGGGGGGGGGGGGGGAAATCACCCCAAACCAACCCTGAAAAAACGTCCTGGCTACGCCCATGTGTATGTGCGTGTATAATCAATCCTTGTTACATTCTTATATTCTGACCTTTCATTCTTTCGGAAGACGTTTAATGTAACATAAAAAAGGTTTTTCCTGGAGAGAGTGGAAAAACTGTAAACACTTCGGTCTGAGGGGCGCTGTTAGGCACTATTTCCGGTAGTTGAAACAACAAAATGCACATTCTGAGGTATCTACAGTATCTTCTACAGTATCTCCTCCATGAAAGTGTGGAGCCAAGTTATACGAGGATGTCCCTGTTTCCGCTTTCCTCGTAATGGTCTTCATATCATCGCAACTCTTGGTGTGCGTAATTCATTTTGTCAGAAAACATGACCCACAAACCTCATGCGACGCTCTGTCACAACCATACTAAGTGTTCGACTCCCAGTTCGGCATAGGATACCCTTTATTGATACCCGATCTCTATAACTGACTCCTGAAATCAGTCTCAGCCATCTTTGTTGAGCTACATTTAGTCTTTTTTCAATTTCGGCAGATGACTTCCATGCTATTCACAGCATTTTATTAATGGAGCCCAGCGACTGGTAGAAATGTGTAACCTCTCTTGGCTATGCTCTTGGAATTTAGTGACTGTAGTTTGCTTTTGATTTTATATCAAAAAGGGAAGTTTTAAACTAAAAAATCTAAGGAATTGTTTTTTTAACAAACTGCAAAAAAAGAAAAAAAAACTTAGCTGCGCTCACGCCAGACGGTTATCAACTTCCATTAAAAGCAAGGTGTCTTTTGCTAGATATGTGAAGTAGTCTACCACGTTAAGGTGCTGTCTATTTACGGTGATTTTGGGGGCTGAGTAGGTTTTATTGGGTGACCTCTGGAACATAAATCGCGGTCATTAAATTCGCATACGCTGCCTATAATGACTTGAAGGCTTTTGTAATTTGTCTGCTGTGCTGTATGAGATGCCTAAAAATATGTAGATTCCAAAATTATAGAACAATAGATCAGTGGCGTAGCTACCAATGTGTGGGTGGTGCACCAAGTGGAGAGGGGCACCAAAATTCCCCCAGTGTGTATTAATTTCCTATTTTCCTGAGCTTTTCAGTAAAAACGACTAATTGTATGAACATGAACAATCAAAACTACTGTATTTTAAACATGAACTAACGATTTATAACCTAGTCATGTCGTTATTTTGTTTCATCTCCTTGACTATTTCTTCCATACAATGTAAGCTATAGAACAGTTTGAATCTAATTTACTAGATTTATTTCGGACACACGGTACATGTTGTTACTACACTGATCAATGCTCTGTAATATAAAGAAGAAGAAGAAGATAGGCCAACCTTTTTTTACTTCATTTTTTAGTCCGTTGGTTTAATCTAGATATTGAGTTTACAAATATATTACTAAACTCTAGCTCTAAACAATTGTCTTAGTTTATTCATTTCCTTATGATTCTTTATAGTTTAATTTTGGAAATAATTCTATTGTAATGTCTATTTTTAAACGAGCTAACCTTTGTTTTCTACGAGTTTTTAAAACTAACTAATAAATTGTAATACTGTAACGTAAACAAAATAATAAACAGTGCTCAAGACTGACTTGTCTGACCATTTTAAGCTCAGACGGAGAAATCGGCATCTCTGATTGAAACGGCTGACGGCATGGATCAAAGAGTCTAGGGGGTGAAAATCTGTTACATATCAATAATCAGCAAAAGGAAAGGCTAGAAATCTTTTAAAGGCTTGGTTTTTCCGGCAAATGTCAAACGGCGAGAAAGTTCTTAGAAAGTGGATGTGTTATTCGCCAAAAAAAGAATCCTTATTTTGCTTCCCCTGCATTCTCTTCTGAACAAGATCAAGTACCAAATCTTCATTTAAATCCAAAGATGTATTCAATGAGTGGTGGAGGTTATCCCCGAAAATAGAAAACCATGAGACCAGCAGAGCTCACAGTCAGTCATCGCTTGGAGGGAAGTTCACCTGAGAGTAGGGAACATTATTGACAACAAGGCCCAAGATTTGATTCTACAAGAGACGAAAACCTGAAGAGAATCTTGGACATCATTCGTTTTCTCTAAAGCAAAATCTGGCACTACGTGGGCATCGCGAGCGAGCTGAAGAAGTGTTGGAAAGGCGAAATCAAGGAAATTTCATGGAGTTAGTAACATTACTATCAAAGTACGCTCCACTCTTGAGGGAGTATGTGCTTCGAACTAAGCTTTGTTCCAGACCGAATACATACATGTCTTCACAAATACAAAATGAATTTATTACAATATTGGGGGATCACGCTAAAAAACAAATCATACAGCAAGTAAAACAAGCCAAATATTTCTCTATTATTTTTGACAGTACACCTGACATCTCAAAGCTGGATCAAACTTCCCAAATTTTACGGTACGTTGTCATGGATAATGACGGGGTGCAGGTTCGTGAGTCTTTTATTGACTTCATCGACACAAAGGACAAGTATGCTGCTGGAATCGCTGAGATGATTCTAGAGAAACTGCGTTCGGATGGCTTCGACATAATGGACTGCTGGGGTCAAGGCTATGATAATGCTGCGGTCATGAAAGGTTAAAACTTCGGTGTCCAATAACGTATTCTAGAATCAATCCCAAAGCACTATTCATTGCCTTCTCAAACCATTCTCTTAATTTAGCAGGAATTCGAGCTGCTGAAGCTGAAGTCAATTCGGTAACATTTTTTGATACACTGGACCGTTTACACGCCTTTTTCTCAACTTCAACACACCGCTGGGATATCCTCATCAAAATAACCGGAACTAGCCTTAAACGTTTAGTTGAGACCCGCTGGAGCGCCAGAGGAGAAGCCGTCAAGATGGTTAGGGATACATTTTCTAAAATTATAGAAACTCTGGAGACATTAAATAGCAGAGATAAAAGTTCATCGACTAAATCTGAAGCAGGTGGATTATTAGTTGCTATTCAGTCTTTTAGTTTTCTCACCTATCTTGGATTTTGGGCTCCTGTATTAACTGAAATTAATGATGCGCAAGTCTACCTTTAAAAACAAGAAGTGTATTCGAGACTGCTCACTCAAACTAAAAACATTAGAGACATTTTTAAGTAGTAATCGAGAGGACATCGCTGAAGCCAGCATTACCTTTGTCGAAAGCGTGTGCTCAGATCTGAGAATCAGTACAGAGCCTCAAAAACGTGTTAGCCATAAGAAAAAGATGCCTGGTGAGAAAAGTGACTACTCTGTACTTACACACAAAGAAGAGCTACGAAGGGAAATTTATTCTACCTTGGACAGGATAGTTCAAGAAATAATCACCCGATTCGAGCAACTTCATGATGTAGCAGATAGATATGAATTTTTGTCGCCTTCCCAGCTATTAAATCCTCAGGTCGAAATCAATCTCGATAGTACTCCTAGCGACATTGATAAAAAACGAATTTCTGCTGGAGCGAAAGAGGCTTCAACGATTTGTCACAGTTTCATCAAAAGCCTCCGAACTTCCAAAATAAGGACCTGTTGAGCTCTTGAATTTTATAAAAAAAATATCAGCTAGATGATTTAGTCCCGAATATCGTCATCGTGATTCGCATATTTTTTACTATTTCGGTAAGCAACGCTACAAGCGAGAGAAGTTTTTCCAAAGTTAAACTGATCAAGAATTACTTGCGATCAACGATGACAAATTTACGACACACTAATTTGGCCATTTTGTCCATTGAACAAGAGCTGGTGGAAAAAAATTGATTTCGATAAAATTATTGATACTTTTGCCATCAAGAAAGCGCGTAAAATTCACTTGTAGTATGTTTATGTAAAAGTGATTTTTTGAATTAACAATATTTGATAAATGACTACATATTATTTTGAACAAAAAATTAAGGTTTTGCAATGTTATTTAGTTAGCTTTTTGGGGGGGGGGGGGCATCAAGATGAGGTACCGCACCAGGCATCATATACTCTAGCTACGCCACTGCAATAGATCTATCGCACTTAATTTATTAACATAAATCTACTAATCTCATGTATAATATGTAGCTCTAGATTTATAATATTACCAATGCATTTATACAGGCTATATCTATTGTATTAGATCTCAATATATAGACTTAAGTATACCAATATAGAGATGTAATTTAGATCTATACGGTGTAAGCGGATAGCGTTACACAAGAAACGAGCCTGGGTTTTTCTAAATACTGGTACTTGGTGTGTAATAGTAAAACAGCACCTACCTAAATAAGTCGTAAATAGAGAGCAAATACCTATACAAAGACCTATATATAACATATATAGGTGTGTGTACCTATATTTATTGAAGTATATATAGGTTTGTGGTTTTATATTATGTTATATTACTAAAAATTTGAGCTATTTGCGTCTGACACATATATTCAGTTCAGCAACATAGCCCATTATAAATGGAGCTATCGCATAATGGCCAGTGTACCTAAATCAAGTAAAGTGTAGAGCGTCTTTAAAGTTTTGTTTTATTTTGATGGTCCTCCCGCTGTGGGAGAGACATGAAACATTCACTGCAGCCTCCGCTGTGGGAGAGACATGAAACATTCACTGCAGCCTCCGCTGTGGGAGAGACATGAAACATTCACTGCAGCCTCCGCTGTGGGAGAGACATGAAACATTCACTGCAGCCTCCGCTGTGGGAGAGACATGAAACATTCACTGCAGCCTCCGCTGTAATCCAAGGAACGCTCATGTGCAAGATTTTTATTTATACATACACACACATTCATACACACAAGTTCATATACATATACACACACATTCATACATAAACACTCCTTACAATTTGCATTTTTAAATAATTTTTATACTAGCTCTCTATTTTTATACATTTAATCGTAATAAAGATGTATTATTGCTTACTAAGCTTCTTTAAAAAAATGTATGTTTTTTTTTTTTTATTATTTAACTTTGATTTAACTGTACTTGCCTGCATGTCGTTAGTTCCATTTGTTCAGTCCATTTGGTAAAGAAGTAAAAAATGGTGTTTGTGGGGGTATCGACTGTCTCATGCCAAGAGAGAGAGAGAGAGAGAGAGAGTGACAGAAACATTTAACGAACAGTGTAATACTGTTGGCTATGTTTCCATTATAGTGAAAAGTATTTGTATAATTAACAAAATAATATTTCCTTAAAAAAACACAAAAATTTTCCTACTTAGAACATTTTCAATGCCACTAACTAGAAATGATCAAGTCATGCACACATCAATAGGGATGTGCACTAAACATAAAAAGGAAACATAAAATAAATAAAATGTACTTTATTTTTATTGCCAGCGCTCAATACTCCTCACTTTTATGTATTTTTAACAATTGTATGCCTTTAAAAAAAAAGTAATAGAAGTATAGAATTTCAAAAATTATTTAGAAGTGTGAAGGAATGTTCACAGAAGAGCAACATAAAGTTAACATCAGAAATCCATTAAAAGACTTTATATTCTTTGGTTGCGTACCAAACTTCACCTATTGCGTTTCAGAATTTACTTCAGAAATGGAGATGTCAACGTTCTAGCTCTAATGTGGATGGAACATTCGAGACACTTGTAACATACCACACGCCCAATAGCCGTCCATACATCATTTTTCCCTGAGACCAAGGACTATCAACCAGTCATATGCTAAACTATGGTTGATTAAGTTTTTAAAGTAAATGAGGTTACTTGCTATATTTAAATTTACTATTTTTAAAATGAAAACCAATTGGATTTGATGTTATCCTACAAAACCAAACATAATGATAAATAAGAAAGAAAATAATTTTCATGATCAATAATCGTAACTCTTATCTAAAACTGTTAATAGTTGATATGTAAGTTATAGCCCTTAGTTATTGTGAGTTATGTTTCTTGTGTTGTAAACTTCCTTGTGCCCAAGATGGCGTCTTTTGGTGTTGAATAAAAGGGTTAGGCCCAACTCCAAGAGTGTTGCCTCAATTATATTGGACCAACTTAACATGGTGGCAGCGGAAAAGTGAACCACGTAAGCGCTAATACATCAAGTGAACCACGTAAGTGATCATACGTCAAGGGAGACCTTACAGATAAATAGAGAGAACTAAATCGGAAGTCTACCCCCAAGGTCACGTACGCTTTGGCCCATCAAGGGAGGCAACCAAAAGATCTATAAAGCGGACAGTAGAGACAGGGTTATACAACATGGCGGAAAATATACTGACGCCTCCCCATTGCCTGGAGCTAACGGAAGGGAATGTTAGTGAAAACTTCAGACGGTGGAGGCGGCAGATGGAAATCTATCTGCAAGCGACGGGGGCCTACGGTAGGCCCAAAACCCAACAGAAGGCCATCATACTATATTGTGCCGGCCCCCAGGCCATCGAAGTCAGTGACCAATTCACATACCAGGAAGGGGAGGACGAGGGCGACCCTGAGGCATTATTGAAAAAGCTACACGACTACTGCAACCCAAGAGACAACGAAGTGTTAGAAACGTTTTGCTTTTGGAAATTACCCATCTGCTCCCCATTTGAAACCTACCTAACGAAACTAAAGTCCCATGCAAACAAATGTAATTTTAAGGAGCCAGACAGGATGATCCGGGACAAAATAGTGTTCTCCTCAGACAGAAAAGTGCAGTAAAAACTCCTGGCATGCCCAGAGCTGTCCCTGAAAAGAACAATCGAGATTTGCAGAGCCTTTGAACAGTCAATGACTAGTGTGGAGGAAATACGAGCTAAAGCTCAGGCCCAAGTTGACAAAATGGAAAGAACAACACAAAAAGCTACAGCTACACCCTTAGAGTGTCGATTTTGTGGACGACACCACGCGTTCAATAAAACAGCATGCCCTGCGTGGGGACAGACATGCAAGCGATGCGGGGAAAGAAACCACTTCGCAAGAAAGTGCAACAGAGTAAAAGGAAGCACACTGGTACACAAGACGTCAGGGTACGAGCCAGAGTGGCTAAATACAACGTGAAAAACGTGTCAAGAACTGGACCTCATTACACTCAACGACAACAATTTCGTCTCTCGAATACAGTCAACCAACGATAACCTAGGTGACCTAGGAGAAGCGAAACTAACCATAGATGCAAACAAATCTCCAGTGGTGTCTGCATGCCGCAATATTCCTTTCGCATACAGAGACAAAGTCAAGAAGGAGCTGGATGTACTCGTGAAGAGAAAAATACTGGTCCCAGTAGAGGAGCCAACGGATTGGGTCAGTCGAATGGCCAATGTTCAGAAAAAAAACGGAGATTTGCGAATCTGTATAGACCCACAACACTTGAATAGAGTCTTGAAAAGGGGCATTACAGACTCCCCACTTTTGAAAATACTCTACCCCAGTTCGAGAACGCCAAAATCTTCTCGAAACTTGACGTGAAAGAAGCTTATTGGCATGTTCGCCTTGACAAAGAATCAAGTATTCTGACAACAATAATAACACCTTACGGACAGTATAGATGGACAAAGCTGCTCTTCGGACTGTGCGTCAGCGGAGAAATATTCCAAAGAAAACTGTCACAAGCACTGGAAGGCCTCAGCGGCTGCATCAATGTTGCCGACGACAAAAGAAAATCCATAATACTGAACGAGAGCAAAACATTGGAACAAACAGAGGCGGTCGAATTCATGGGACACGTCATCAGCGCACAAGGTATTGAACCAGACCCCAAGAAAGTGCAGGCCATAGTGGACATGGATCGCCCTACAAACGCACAGCAAGTCCGACGATTCTGTGGCATGGTGCAGTACCTGTCCAAGTTCCTCAGCAACCTGTCAGCCACATCACACCCCCTGCGGGAACTCACCAAGAAAGAAACGGAATTTGAGTGGAATGAAGAATGCGAAGCCGTCTTTAGGAAATTAAAAGCGATGATAACAACAACCCCGGTGCTGGGTTTGTACAACGCAGCCAAATCCCTGGAAATCCAGGTCGACAGCAGCCAAGATGGGCTTGGTGCCGTGTTGATGCAGGAAGGGAAACCATTGGAGTATGCCTCATGAGTCTTAACACCAACGGAAAAGAGATGGGCTCAAATAGAGAAAGAACTACTGGCCCTGGTTTTCGGACTTAAGAGGTTCAATCAATACATTTTTGGCAGACCCGTCACAATCGTAAATGACCATCCTACAAAAACCCCTAAACCAAGCCCCAAGACGGTTACAGAACCTCATTATGAGAAGCAATAGATATGATTTCACATTCAAGTGGGTTCGCGGAAACGAACTGTACATAGCCGACACGTTGTCCCAAGCATGCGATACTAAGCCATTGACTGAAGAAATATTGAACCTCAACATCCAACAAATCGTCGATATTCCCGATCCACTGCTAGACCGAATTAGAAGCGAAACAGATGCTGATGAAACTCTACAAGCTCTCTGAATGATCATTGAAGAAGGTTGGCCTGTCAAGAAAACTGCCGCTCCCGCGGCTCTGAAGCCCTATTATGACTTTGCCGAAACCCTGAATATAAGTCATGGAATCATCATCAAGGGGGAAAGAGTACTAATTCCCAAAAGCATGCGCTCAGAGATGAAGGAGAAGTTACATGCCTCCCACCTAGCATACGGCAGCATGATGAGGCGGGCGAGGGCCCTGATTTTCTGGCCAGGAATGGCTGCAGAAATCAAACAGATGTCCGACTCGTGCACCGCCTGCCAAGAGAACAAGCCAAGCAATCAAAGAGAAACGTTGTGGCCACATTATGAAGGAAAAGGACCCTGGGAAAAGGTGGGAACAGACTTAATGGAGATCCAAGGGAGAACATACTTGATCACAGTTGACTATTTCTCAAATTGGATCGAAGCTGACTTATTAACAACATCAACCTCAACCGAGGTGATTAGAAAACTGAAAGCTCACTTTGCCAGTTTCGGAGTCCCTAAAGTCCTAATCTCTGACTGTGGTCCCCAATACACGTCTCACGAATTCGCCGTATTCACTAACAGATGGATCATATCGCACATCAGGTCCGATCCTGGACACCCCAAAGCCAACGGAAAAGCAGAGGCCGCAGTAAAAACAATCAAAAACATGATGAGAAAGACCATCGGAACCGGAGATGATCAATACGAAGCCCGGCTGGAACTTCGCAACACTCCCAAACAGGACTGTGGCCATAGCCCAGCCCAGTTGTGTTTGAACAGAATACCACGGTCACTACTACCCCTGACTAAAACCCTTGAGCCCGAAAGCTACACAGAAGACCTGGGGGCGAAAGCCCGTCACAGGTACACCATAAAAAAACACTATGATAAAAGAGAAAGAGACCTGCCCCGGCTGAATGTGGACCAAATCGTTTACTTCCAGAGTCCAGGAAACAATGATTGGCGGCCTGGCATAATTATTATGAGAAACAGCGAGCGGTCCTATACCGTGAAGGGAACAACGGGCCGTACATACGTTAGGAACAGAGTGCACATCCGGCCCAGGAATGTCCCTTACTCAGACATCTTTTCAGATGATGAAACGGCAACCCATGAGGCGCCACTAAATGCCTCATCCACAGTCGTAACACCACACCCTGCTTTAGATCCCAGCGCCGGCCCAGACGGGATCCCACCCTTAGCTCACGGAGCAGAGCCTAGCGTGAGAAGGAGTGTCCGAACGAGAGCCACCCCTACGTGGCACAAGGACTATGACATGGGCAAGTGGGGACAACCCCGGAAGTGTGGTTTTCTTCGTTGTTTAGTGGTTTTTTTGTGTTTTTTTATTTGCTCTCTTCGTCTGGCTAGATGTGCATAGCCTTCAGTAGTGATGTACAGGATGTTAATATGCCATGTGTTCGTGTTGGAATGTTGTAGTGAATTGTAGTGAAAGAGGGATGTTAATATGCCATGTGTTCGTGTTGGAATGTTGTAGTGAATTGTAGTGAAAGAGGGATGTTAATATGCCATGTGTTCGTGTTGGAATGTTGTAGTGAATTGTAGTGAAAGAGGGATGTTAATATGCCATGTGTTCGTGTTGGAATGTTGTAGTGAATTGTAGTGAAAGAGGGATGTTAATATGCCATGTGTTCGTGTTGGAATGTTGTAGTGAATTGTAGTGAAAGAGGGATGTTAATATGCCATGTGTTCGTGTTGGAATGTTGTAGTGAATTGTAGTGAAAGAGGGATGTTAATATGCCATGTGTTCGTGTTGGAATGTTGTAGTGAATTGTAGTGAAAGAGGGATGTTAATATGCCATGTGTTCGTGTTGGAATGTTGTAGTGAATTGTAGTGAAAGAGGGATGTTAATATGCCATGTGTTCGTGTTGGAATGTTGTAGTGAATTGTAGTGAAAGAGGGATGTTAATATGCCATGTGTTCGTGTTGGAATGTTGTAGTGAATTGTTGTGAAAGAGGGATGTTAATATGCCATGTGTTCGTGTTGGAATGTTGTAGTGAATTGTAGTGAAAGAGGGATGTTAATATGCCATGTGTTCGTGTTGGAATGTTGTAGTGAATTGTAGTGAAAGAGGGATGTTAATATGCCATGTGTTCGTGTTGGAATGTTGTAGTGAATTGTTGTGAAAGAGGGATGTTAATATGCCATGTGTTCGTGTTGGAATGTTGTAGTGAATTGTAGTGAAAGAGGGATGTTAATATGCCATGTGTTCGTGTTGGAATGTTGTAGTGAATTGTAGTGAAAGAGGGATGTTAATATGCCATGTGTTCGTGTTGGAATGTTGTAGTGAATTGTAGTGAAAGAGGGATGTTAATATGCCATGTGTTCGTGTTGGAATGTTGTAGTGAATTGTAGTGAAAGAGGGATGTTAATATGCCATGTGTTCGTGTTGGAATGTTGTAGTGAATTGTAGTGAAAGAGGGATGTTAATATGCCATGTGTTCGTGTTGGAATGTTGTAGTGAATTGTAGTGAAAGAGGGATGTTAATATGCCATGTGTTTGTTTTGGAATGTTGTAGTGAATATGTTTCGTCGAGAGAAAGGGAAGGATGTTAATAGTTGATATGTAAGTTATAGCCCTTAGTTATTGTGAGTTATGTGTTTTGTGTTGTAAACTTCCGTGTGCCCAAGATGGCGTCTTTTGGTGTTGAATAAAAGTGTTAGGCTCAACTCCAAGAAGTGTTGCCTCAATTATATTGGACCAACTTAACAAAAACAATCTCAACCTTTATCTAAACAATCTCAACCTCATATAAAACAGTCTGAATCCTTATATAAAACAATCCTAATTCTTACCTAAAACAATCTCAATCCTTATATAAAACTGTATGAACCCTTATGTAAAACAATCTCAACCCTTATGTAAAACAATCTCAACCCTTATGTAAAACTGTATGAACCCTTATGTAAAACAATCTCAATCCTTATATAAAACTGTATGAACCCTTATGTAAAACAATCTCAATCCTTATATAAAACTGTATGAACCCTTAGTAAAACAATCTCAATCCTTATATAAAACTGTATGAACCCTTATGTAAAACAATCTCAATCCTAATATAAAACTGTATGAACCCTTATGTAAAACAATCTCAATCCTTATATAAAACTGTATGAACCCTTATGTAAAACAATCTCAACCCTTACAAAAATGGAAACATGTTAATGCATTTTAAATGTCACCAAAACGTCATAAAGATATTTTTTAAACATCTCTTGTTGTCTGTTCCACTTAGAGACTTGTCAAAATCTGCGAAATACTTGAACAATGAAATTGATTTTAATACATTATTAACATACATATAAAACTTTTTTTTAAGAACTTGTCTTATTAGTTATTATGACATACATCTAAACCAATTTGTCTTGTAAAGCACTAGTTAGTTTTTCATATGAAAGTTTTGCCATACATCTTTGATCCTGAGACTTGTATACCTCATACTTTCACTATCTTATCTCTGAGTATATCTCGTGGAGAGTTTCCTTTGTCAAAATTGTAGAATCTAACGACTTATTTGTTTTCTCTGGTGTCAGGGTCATATTATGAAGCTCAAACCCAATTATATTTTTTCTGTAAATAAAACAAACAAACACATTAAAACCATTGTAAAGAGAAACAGAAAGGGTACTACTTCACGGATGAATTGAGAGCAGCACATTCCAAAGAAATAAAGTTGGCAGACCTCCTTAATGATTGGCATTACTTTCAAATGTAAGGGTCTTCAAACTTTGACAAGTTTGGTGCAATTAAAATATCAGTTTATAATGTAGTAAAAGTCTTTGAAAATAGTTTCTCCAATAAGAATTCTTAGACATTTAGTCCTATTAGCTTATGATTGTCGGGTGTAATGTCCACATGGTAAAGTAAGGTATAATGTCCACATTGTAAAGCGAGGTATAATGTCCAAACGGTAAAGCGAGGAAGCATGAGTTCGACTTGTATTAAACTCTTTACTTCGAGATTTTTTAAACAGTCCTTCAAAGAATGTTCCAGACTCTACCCAACTCTATTCTTTTTACTTATAAATCATTCGAATGGAAAACGCTTGAAGCAACATGACTTATAGTAATAGTTTTTTGCTACTATACTTGGTGCATGTTTTTAAGGCGATCTTTATGTATATTGTTATAATTATTCAAAATCTATGACAACTCAAATAATATCGCTATAATCAAATAGAATGCTTAAATGTTACAATCACGAAACATTACAAAGACGAATTTCAACCAGTGGATTAACTGGTTAAATAGGCAAACGTAGATTTCTATAATGATCAATGTTCAATTGCAAATAAAGATGGAATAAGAATAAATGAAACTCAGGTATTTTAGTTTTAAATAATATTGCTACAAATACAACAGTAAAGCAGGCCAGCAAAAATACAAATATTTTAAAAGTTCTACACAAAAGACTGTCACAGAGTCGTATGCAACGCCTTTTAAAAACTCTCTCATTGGTTTGTTGATATACTTTAAAAACATCGCTGCGAGACGACTGTAAAGTTGAATTTCGCTTCGTTCTTCGTCATTGCATTGACTAATCCTGTTCATTGTGTAATTGTGTTCTCTGAGGAAGTGATCAGCGTGTCAACATTAGGGTGGTGACCGGCATTAGACTGCTCAAAATCGTGATATCATCCCTCTCTGAATTGTTTCTTCATGGCAGACTGACTTATACACTTGAACTGTTTCTTCATGGCAGACTGACCTATACACTTGAACTGTTTCTTCATGGCAGACTGACCTATACACTTGAACTGTTTCTTCATGCAGACTGACCTATACACTTGAACTGTTTCTTCATGGCAGACTGACCTATACACTTGAATTGTTTCTTAGGCCTGAGATTAACCATATGTATTAGCAAGGTGAGGAATACGATCAGCTTGTCTGATGCTATTACGCCGACCAGCCCACCATAAAAGATTACTTTTATGATTTACGGATGTCCCCCAGAATTGTTAAATGCTTTATTCAGCGTAGTTGTCGTACATAAAGAGCGCCGAACCAACACAATGCTGAGAAAAGAAGAGCAGCTGATTACATACAACTAAACCTAACCCTTCCCACATAGGCGGCCGGCCTTTCAAACCAAGGATTGCACTTCACAGTCATCTTTGTTCAAAGGAAATGAAAAATATGTTCATCTTCGATCACAAAGAAGGAGCTATGCAGTTGTCGTACAATTATATGATAAATATCAATATATATAATGTATAAAGAACGTGCTATGTTGTGTCGCGCTATTTTGTCGACGCTGTTTTGTCGTCCGTTATTTTGTCAAGAAAAACTCCACTCAAACACAGATATTAAAAAAAAAAGGAATATTGAATTCTTGAGACTAAGATATCTAATTTTTTGTTCACCTTCCAAAGTTTCTGGCATCCTCCACAGTGTCTGGTAACTTTTGGTTAGCAGTCTCAGGAAGTAATAGGGCAAGTAGTCCAGCAACTATACTGGCTCCACCAAATATAAGTAGAGGTAACACTACAGCCATGTCTCCAGAGATCTTTTGACCCTGAAATCAAATATCAGTAACACTACAGCCTTGTCTGCAGAGATCACGTGACTCTGGTGATGGTGCAGGTAAAAACGCTGATGATGATATTATGATGCAGTTCACAACTCATCTAATTTCCTAAACGAGCAACTTACAATGTCAGCAATGTAAGGGGCGAAAACTCCACCAATGTTGGCTACGAGTGAGCTCGTACCAAGCCCTGAGTTTCTCATCACAGTGGGGAATAACTCCACGGTGTAGATGTAGATCACAGCAAAAGCCGCTGAAGCGCCAAACTTTCCAATTAGGCACAGCACTATAGTCAGCCAGGACAGATCTACAACAGAATACAATACGCTTAAAATATTATATATTTATTCGTGTACTACATCACCATCAATATCTCACAAATTACCGTTACAATTACAACTTTAAAAGCCGATCCTGAAGTACAGAATTTCGCACACTACAAATTAGAATTCAAAAGTTTCAGCCCAAGAGCTTAAGTAGAGAAAGCTGTGTCCTTTCTGCTAATGATGACAATGAAATAGAAATGTGTGTACTTTCGACTTTTGTTCATTATGAACTAGAAAGCTGTGTGTATCAATTTGCCCATCTTTCCAAACATTTTGTTTTAGTAAATTGACTGTTTAGTCATTCCTTCCACACTAAATATTTGTGTTTAGTCATTCCTTCCACACCAAATATTTGTGTTTAGTCATTCCTTCCACACCAAATATTTGTGTTTAGTCATTCCTTCCACACCAAATATTTGTAGCTTAGATCACTGTTCAGACAAACGCTTTACACACCTGAAGATAGTGGGCTCAATTCTTAACATTCACAAGGTAGATATGATTAGGCTTAATTCTAGACTGTTCTTCCAATCACCTAAGCTAACGTAAATTAACATTTGAAACTTGCTACGATCATTTAATATTCTTAAAAATGATTTCTTTAGATACTAAGTCTAGATTATCACCTGTATTAAATAGTACAGGATACAGCGTACTCACACAGGCTACGCCAGCCGTCAACATAAAGAAGCATTGCAACAACTTCCTGCCAGCTTTGTCCAGGAATATCAAACATGAAACATAAGAGACAACTTCCACCAGGCCAGACAAGAAGAAATTAAGGTACAAATCTCCAGACAGGTTTCCAACATTCAAATTAAGCCCGTAGAAAACTAAGCTTGCAACTAGCCTGGTGAAGAGTTGAAAACAAATTATTTGTATTAATAAAGTCTACACGCCCATAAAAAAACAAACATTTTTCTTCTTTTTTATATATACATTGTTTCATCTTTTGCAGACAATAAACATAAATAAACTGGTCTACCAGACAAAATGTATCTCATTTAGCACCTGTAAAGATATGCTTACATCCTATATATCTGTGCATATTCAAATAATTACCAATACAGTGTATTTTGTTCCCAATATTATCTCAGTCATAATTATAGAGTATATTCTAAAGCCATTTAGTCAGTCAGTGCCTAATAAAATAAATAGTCATGAGTGGTGATACACATCTAATTGAACATTCAAAATAGATTGAGATATTCTAGAGTCCAGTGTGAGTTGGGTGTCGGTTGGATTTTGTTTACGTTAGGAATATATGTAGCCAATTAAAGTAGCGTGAACACGAGCTTCTTTGTAATAGTAAACTTAGGGACTGTATATCCAAAGGTTATAATCATATTGTACATCTAAACTACACCAAAGACTAGGATAACAATAACCACATCTCATATCACATCATGGCGTAGCCACATCAAGGGGCGTAACTATATGATCTTTATTTTTTTTCTTTTTTTCTGAACGCATCTTCCCCCCTTTTTTTTTCTAGTTTCCCAAGAGATAGTTAAATAGATAAAATACTATTACCAGTTAACAAATGTAACTATACAGCGTATAATTAATCTACAGTTTGTCATCATATGCCAGACTTTTTCATCGTTGGCATCCAATTCTATATTCTTTAAATTGGCCACATCGTCCGACAATACCACTTGGTTTATTTTAGCAGCGACTTGTAAGATTTCAGAGGCTTCCTTGAGTCTATTTTTACTAACCAGCCATCTCGAAGATTCATTCAGTAACCTAGACAATACAAAAATCAAACGTATTAAAAATAAAAAGAAATATCAATTTCTAATTTATGTTCAAATAGCGAACTTCACAAAAATTCAAATTTTATTTGACATTTTTGGAAAATGCAAATTGGCCATATCGAACCCGCTACATTCCCGTTATCAACGCGATGCCCTGTCAACTTTGCTAACCCGTAATAGATCTACTACAATGCAATTTTAGCTCGTTACATCAATTTTTTTAAATTTTCAAATCGTTCCATTATATAAATAAATATGAAACATCTTCACACTATGTGTACTTCCTCTCCTAATAAATACAAAACTTCTTCACACTATGTGTACTTTTTGTCCATAAGGATCAATAAAGCAGTATTAGTCTTAGTCTGGGCCGGCCTTAGGGTACTGCAACCTATGCGGCCGCAAAGGGCCCGCACTTTCACTTGCTAACTCTAGTTGTCAATTATTAAATTTAACCATTTTAACCTATACGATTATGGTTTCCTGCGGCCTCCTGATTTTCCAGGAGCTCCTGGAAATCTCCTGAAATTGCAAAGTATACAAAAAGAGTCAAAAAATCTCCTGAAATTATTAAAATATCCTGAAAACTCATAAAAATGTCATGAAAAATGGACAAAATTGTCATTCTGGGCTGTCATTCAATATGGAAAACGCCAATCCAACTCGCGATTAAAAACACAGTTCTTCCTTGTCATTCTTTCACAAAATTAATAGGGCGAATATTAACCCAAACAGTAAGTTCCAATCATATGGTTCCAGTTAACTTAATTTAATACTTAAATTAATTATTTGAACATTAAATTAATTAATACTCCAATACTTAATTTACTGTAATAGTCCCTGGCATATAATTATAGATCTAAATCTATCTCGATCTCTTAAAAAAATTTAAAGCGATATTTTGCTAGTCGATAGTAAATCTAAAAGGCAGATCTGAATGTTTATCGGCTTTTTGTTGGAAAAAATACTTTCTATTGTAGATAGCTCGTAAATTTTTATTTGATTGTGATTTTGCACTTAGTAAAGTATGTATAAAATGCAATGACGAATTTATTTTCTAACAAAAAAATCTTAATTTTCGCTTATTATCCTTATCCCTACCCAGACTAGGCCCCGAGCAATCCGTTTCGCATCCTAACCCTAGCAACTCGCATCTTGGTGGAAACTGGGTGGGCTCAAAATCCTAAACACGGATCTCGAAAACGGCTGTAACGATTTTCTTAGAAATTTGACAGTTGCTGTATCGTTGGGAAAAAAATTACTAGCTCTTTAGCCACACTGGGAAAACTTTCATTATTACAAGAAAAAAAAGGAAAGAAATTTAAATTTGGCTAAAGAACTAGAAAATATCTATCGTCGGTTATTTCTATCTGTCATTGAAGAGTTTAATAAATTTATGTTCAGGAAAATGTGCGCATCGTCTTCTAAATCTAGATCAAAGGCCTATCATTGGAATAGTATATATTCTAGTAAATTTATATATTCGCTTAAGGAGGATTCTTTCTTGCGGGGGTGGGGGGGAGGGGGAATGTGGTGAGTTAAAATATGTTCCATGGTTTATTTAATTTTACATTCATCAAAATAATCGCTCAATAAGTTGCATAAAGGAGAAATTATCTGTTTTCTTTATAGCTTTTTTTTTCTTGATAATAATTGTAATCAATATAAGTTTTTATTCCTTTACCTTTGAACATCATTGGGCTTTGAACTACTAATAATAAAAAAAATCCAGCAACTTATTACGTGAAAACCATTTTCAATGTATTTCTCTTCAACCAACTAACTTTTTATTCTATAAACAAAGTGTAAGCTTATAGGAGGAATCATGGGTTACAATGCGAAAAGTTGATATATAGATGTGCGATCATTTTTACAAATAACTTTTTCATTGTTTTTTTTTTTGTTGATTACAATTAGGAAAAAAATTAACCTAACTTACAAGAAATAAGAGATCATAAGGAAGTTAGGAATAGATAACACTATCTGTAAGAGACTCCAGTCTCGCAGTACAAAGGCAAAGCCAGTCAAAAGAAAGTGTCCAAGGCACCAAAAGAACTCCTTGACAATGCCGTACTTTCGTTTCGCTGGTCCAATCAGTTCCATCCCTGAAAATAAAGTTTCAATCTTCAAAACTAACATTTGTATAACTTTGTTACTTCCCTTTTGCAATTACAATCCAACTGGAGTTATCTATCATTTCTCAGTTTAAAGCTTGTTTCTTTGTTTCAAAAAGAAAATCAAATCTATTTCTTTTCAAAAGTATGTCTTCTAGACGTCAGAAGTATTACTGCGATTTATCAACACGCTTTCAAATGTAATATTATGGTTACCCAACAAAGTAGCGCGGAATTTCCCGACAAAATAACGCAAGACAAAATAGCGCGGACTTATATATGGTGTGTATAAAAGTAGCGGTTATTAGTCATTGAATGTCCTGGGCAGCATTTATGTTGATGTCTCTATCTTTTTCCATATGAATAGATCTGAAAGTATGCTATATTAGCAGAGCACGAGACAGTACTTTACATTGTATAGCGTTCCCCTTTTTCACCAATGTTTAAAATGCATAATTTGCTTGAACCTTTGAAGTAGCCATCGTCATGGAAACATTTTTAACACAAAAAGGCAAAAAAAAAATAGCAGCATACGTAGGCTACAGGTACAGACAGACACAATTCTGGATGGCTCCTCATCCTGGCGTTGTCTTGAAAAACAATGCAGCTACATACAAGATGCTGTCAGCTCTTTCATTTGTTCCACCTGCCGATGTAAATACTGCCTTTGATGAATTAAAATGAAGCTCGGCCAGATGTTGTAGGGAATTTGTATGACAATTGGGAGGTCAACTATATTGGTCGCCAGAGAAAGTTTGTGTGAGTGTGTGTGTGTGTGTGTGTATAAATCTGGCAAGTATCTTTACCTGTTTTTAAAGTACACTTTTGGAATGTAAATAAATGATATATTTTGAATTTATTTATTTAAGCTTATTATAATATTTTGTTATTGTTGGCATATTATTGTTATAGGATATCTAAAGTGTTTCCTGTAAAATGATGAAAATTAATGATAACATTAAAACAAAAAATATTGGCTCTTTTCATATTTTACGATATCTAATGTATTTCTTTCAAAATGACTGAAATATATTTTTTTCTGCGTTATTTTGTCGGCGCTATTTTTCCCGCTCTATTTTGTCGGGGTACCGTAATATTATAGTGTCTGGTCTAGAAATAAGTTGAATGCCTAGGCATTAGCTATTGGAGGAACAATGTCACCCGAACAGCATTTCCCCATTTCAAGCAGTTGATCTCTCCAAAAGGCAAGTGCGATACAAATTGGGTTCATATGTTCTGCCAGGGTGTAGCACGGTGTACTACAAACTGCCTAAGGTCTCCGGCTCCTGAATTTTCCTCAGGGATGACTCCCGAAGCCTTTCCCATATTTGGGTATAGCTGTAATGAAGTATATTTTTCCTTCTCCTATTTGGGAAGCCATCAATGGCTGATAATCCCTTCCTGCCCGAAGCTTACTGGTTTAGGCACCAGTTACACGCCTTCACTCCATCTTCTGTAGTTTAAAACAGTTCCGCCAGACTCAATATCTGAGCCACACGGGGAAGGCCAGGAGTTGGTCTGGTTGTCTGAGATTATCTGAGATTCATTTATTAAGAAGCATTTTGTAGGTATCCATTACCACTTCCGCAATGATAACCTCGTGGAACCAATAACCTTAGTAGGCCTAAGTGTACTATATCTATACTTACCGATAGTCTTAGTGAGTGTACTAAATCTATAATTACCGATAGCCTTAGTGAGTGTACTAAATCTATAATTACCGATAGCCTTAGTGAGTGTACTAAATCTATAATTACCGATAGCCTTAGTGAGTGTACTAAATCTATACTTACCGATAACGTATGATGTCAAATACAAGCCGATACCGAAGAAAGTTGTTAAAAACTTTAAGACTATAAATGGTATGTACGATCGAATGAAGCCTGTCGTTAGACCACAAGTAAACTGTCCCACTGTACCTAGCAGTAAAACTTTCTTTCGACCTATTCTTAAAGAAGAAACAAATAACATATTATAGTTTACTCCTTTTTATCGCTTATTAAGTTTGACAAAAAAGAATAAAATTAGTTTTAAAAAGTTATTGAACTGTTATTTCCAACGAGTCCTCATAGCTGCAAGGTGCTCACACCTCTAACTGCTCACCGTTCTTCACTTTATTTATTTACGAATAGAGTTTACCTTTCTTTAAAGTTATCCAGTGCCAATAGTCATCATGTCAATTGATTAGATTTCATATTAACAATTCTTTGGTCAATATTAAATATTTATTCTAACATAAAGAAAGAAAAAAATATATTTATATATACAAATAGTTTTATGTGTAGTTTTACTTTAACATACATCTTCTTTTATCTTTTTACTGCTGAGCTGTCAGCTCTTTTGCAGACTTTGCCAAGTAAAAATAGTGTGCTGTTTTCTTCAGTTGTTCAGCACTGCCGTACAGGGTGTTGGTTATGTTGGGCTGTAGTGGAAGTAGGGTCTGCCTAAGGTGGATTTTGATGGGGCATTCAAAGAGGATATGAATTATGGTTTCATAAGGGTGGGCGCAGTGTCTGCAAGGGTAAGCAAACATTATTCATTATCCTTAGGATTGTGATTTGTAACTTACAAATCAGCCAAGGATCCTAGGAGGACGGAACCAACAGTCATGCCAGCCATCACAGCCATTCCAGCGTATGTTCTGTAGTGTATATTATCACAAACCATGTCAACCTAAGTATCAAGAGCAATTGATTATAGTTAGAAATGCAAATTCACAAGTCATATACAATAAGAAAAACAACAACATTTCAATGCTTTAAACCTACGAAAGTATAAAAAATTAACTATGTACATCTACGATTTTTTCTCTTCACAACCTAATTCTCATACTTCATATGTTGGCATAGCGCCATAGCCTTTATATTTGTGGATGGTTTTAGTTGTAGACGAAATTCTGCAGTCGCTACAAATAGTTACATTAAAAGTTTTGAAACAGGTGTTTGTGGGATTTTCATTAATAATTGTCACTCAGATTTGTTATACGAGATATAGCAAAAGATGTAGGTCACAGTTGGGGCTACGTATACACGTGAAATACTGCACTCCTTATTAATCCTCGGACTCGAAGACAAGCTTAATTATGCATATATATATATATCCACATCTCTCATTAATTATCATTTATTCCCCTTATTTTAAAATCAAACAAAATAATTTAGCTAATTGAGCTAACTGTTTAATTATTTTTTTAGTGATTTATGTCTTGTCATGTTAAATGAGTCATTTTGCAAAAGTTTTAATTTCATCCGAAAATGCGAAATGGAACAAAAAAACATGTTTTTACCCAAAACAAAAGTAACAAATGACAGAGTGAGTTGATATAAGCTTTGTAAAAGAGGTGTACAGAATACGACAATATCGATAATATATATATTTCAAACATGATGTGTGTACATTTACTTGGTACTGTAGAATCAACTCCAAACTTTAACAAAGACAAAGAACAAAGTCAAGAAGCTACTAAAACTTCGTCAGGAAAATCTCCAATAGTAATAACGAGAAACTGGTGCCAACAAACAAACAAATGCACTCCCTGCACGAACTACAAGAAATGTAGGCGACAATGTCATGGACGCTCAATTAATCTTTCATGTCGTAAAAAGAATGGCGCTAAAAACCAAAGTGCTTAGACAATTCTGCAGTGTTTATCAATGAGCACAAGCTGTAATTAGAAAAAAACAAAAACAATTATCAACACTTTCTATATACTTTGGATACATCAAAAAGCTAGCTATTTATAGTTTTCTGCTCTAATGGGCTTATTTATATATAGGCCCGTGACGTTTAGACACAGACATTTATGAAATGGAGCTTTTGGCGTTAAGGGCTTTAACAATAATTGAAACAAAACTAAGAAATGTATTTCACCATACTCACCACATCTCCACTTATTATACTTTAAAAAAGTTTAAATAAAGGTTTCTATTATTTCACGAAGAAATATCATAAGCTATATTTTTTTGCTAACACCTTGATATTAAAATACCCCCCTCTCCCCTCCCCCAAAAAAACCCATAATTAGAACGAAGTGTGTGGACAACAAAGGATAACATAAGCGAAATAATTCAACAATGCGAAGTGTTCATTCCACATGAAGCTATTATTATTATTGCTTTTTTAATATCCATGAAAAATGAGGGGACATAGGTCAAGGCTGGTCAATAACTGGGACCTGACCAAAGCGCTAATGTGACACCACCGTGTAGTTGTGGGAGGTGTACAAATCAGATGGGAGCTGGGGAAACGTTCCCTCATTTTACATGGATAGCGCACCTAGGAGAGAGGGAGGTCAATATAGACTTTAACAGAAAACGTAAGGAGCTAACATCCAAAGCTAATGAACGGAAAACATATTTAGTATACATGCACATTATAGGTGTGCCAAAAACTACTGGAATAATTAACTAGACTAGTAGGCCATCACTTGAATTAATCTCTGTAAAAACAAAAAGTAAAATGTTCAGCTAAAAACTAAGAATATGCGAAGTGCTCCTTTAAGGAAAAAGTTTAGGAAACACTGGCCTATGCAAATAAAATCTGTGACAAATGTCGATGTAAATATATCCAGCAAAGCGCAGTAGCAATAGGTGATGTAAATATATGATACAAACCTCCGTAACAAATGTGGATGTAAATATTTCCTTGCTGTAAACCCATTTGTCACACTTTCTGGTCATGTTGCTCCAGTCTCTCTGTGTGACATCTTTGACAAACACTTCACATTGGGAGTACATGTTCTTCTGACTCAGCCATGGGATAGATTGATTGATGAGTTCATCATGCCAGGGACCTTGGCTCGCGTACGTGTCATTGTCCAGTTCTGGAATGGCGCACCTGAAAAGTAATGGTCAAGACAAGTGATAGGATCATAGCGCATTGCGAAAGCTAAAAGCATGAAATAGTGCTAAACAAATACCATTGGTAAAAATATGTATAATAGCATAGATTTATTATTTCTAGTCTAGACCTATTACAAATGTAAAGACATGACTGAATCCAACTAATGGATACAACTAAAAACTGAATAGAAACTTTGTAATGTTTTGTTCAAGTATTTTTACAACATGTTCTTCTTGCTTTACGTTTCAAAGGTTCATTTTGTTCTGATTGAGAAATGTTTTACTCCTAACAACAGCTCAAACTACGAAGGATACGTTCACCAATCAATTTATAAACGGCATCAACAATAAACTTATAGCGTCTATTGCAAACATTTCAAATGCATTTAGGGTAGGGTTAGAGTCCATAGAGATGTCGGACATACGGTCCGTTGACCATATCCAACCTCTGGTGATGTGCTATCCCACCCACTGAAACGTTTGCCCACAATGCACAAGGAAGCTGCAATGTGACCAGTGATACGCGTGTCGGACACTGATACGGACCCCAGGTAGTTAAAGTCGGATATCTTATCTTCTTATATATTACAGACGTTACTTCAAAAAAGAAGAGGATTACGTCCTACGCGTCATACATTTAGTCATGCATATTAAACAATGACTTAAATTCTGCCAAGTCACCGGTGTTCCTGGCTGTCTCAGGCAACCCATTCCATGCTCTATTAGCACTAGGGAAGAAGGAGCATTTGTACAACTTTGTCCTAGCATATGGGATAGAACGTATTTAGATCACATACCTGTGGTCTGGCACAGCCAATACAAACACTGACATCAGAATATGAAAGGACGTCGGTACGGACACCAAACAGGTCAATAAAAACATACGCTTCTGGTAGCTACCAAAATCTCCCAGCTCGTGAATGACGTCATCGAATTTCATAGTGAGCTGTTTGATTTTGTTCACTGGCACTGGAATCTATTAGATTTAAACGAATGAAATATAAAGAGAATAGTTAAAACACAAATTATGGTACTTAATACTGATATGTATTCTAGCCTTCATAAAGGTTGACATCTTTTGGGCGACAGATAGGATACTTACTTCCTTTCTGTATCACGCAATCTATTATTCTTGTATCTGTATTTAGCATACTGTACTGGGGTAAAGGACATTTTTTTAAAAACGAAATATCTGCAACTCTTAATTCACACCTTTACCTTCATTTCATCCATTATTAACTAAAACAAGGTTACAAAGACAGTTTGTGTGGAAACACGAACTCAAAATCGACCCCGGACTGGTAGGTAAATGGCAGGTTTCTATATTTTAAGAATGTGAACCTGACACAACTGATGTTATTAAATTAATATCTAATGAAGTAATTGTTTTGTAAAGAGCCAATCTCTAAAAGTCTCAACCAAAAACTTTTCTCTCTGCTTTGTAGTGTGCAGAGTTTGTGGTACTGAGATATTGTATTCATAATATGAAACACTACGTATTAATTATTGTTTTAAATTATATTCAACTTATATGCATACTAAATACATTTCCCTTTTTTTTAGGAGAAAGGAAACATTATGAATAGTGTGTATGTTGTTTAATTTAAAATTACAAATTAATAAAACAATATTTTGACAAAAATAAATCTGTAAGCTTATGCATAACTGTGTTAAAAATATGCTAGATAATCATCTCCCTTACTAAATAGACCTGTGTTGTTTTTTTTTACTATTAATAGTGAATAGTTGTAAAATATATTTTTGTGAAAAAAAACAACTGCTTGCATAGTTGATTTAAAAAAATATATATAAAAACTATTCATTCAGAGAATAAAATAAATAACTTTTGCATCAGAACCTTGGAAGATCTACAATTTTATGATATCGGATTTTTAAAAAAATATCTTTTCTAGATTTTGAGATCTAAACGTGACTGACGGACAGATCATATAAAACCATAGACTATATAGATACAAACTAATAGCGGCTATTATTTCGGGCCGCTGAAAATGATAACCGTATAATCCCATTATTACACTAAAGAACACTGAACTCGATAAGCGACACCAACACTGGACTCTTTAATCATACACTCTCTCATAACACGTGTTACACACAACAATATAATTTGCAGTTTCTTGCCAAGGGGAATAACTCAACAGGATAACAACAAACACATACACATAAACACAATGTACAAAAATTTCTTTTTTGTCTGTCATTCATTCTTACATTCTTTCATTACTTTCTCTCTCTCTCTCTCTCTCTCTCTTTCGCTCTCTGGTACCCCAATTTTGTTTTTGCGCATCGTATTTTCTCCGACATATATATTAAACTTTTTCATACCACCAGTTTCGTCTAATAAAAACGCATTTTAGGAAGGCTACCATTAGAATGCCACGTAGTCACCTCTCAGTATGTAAAATTCATTTCTTCCCTCAACAGTTTAAACGAGTAGTTAGGAGTAAAGGAAGGATCGCTGTGCGGATAGTCCACGAGAAAACAAGAGGGGGGGGGGGGGAGAACACGTAGTCACAACATAGCAGGGCAGGACCGTTGTAATATCACCCTTTTTTTTATATTTTTATTTCTACCTCACGTTAAAAAAAAAAGGGGGGGGGGGGAGTAATCTACTCTGTAGTAACTATCGATACGACAGAGCACGCTCAAGAGTTTGGACACAATGGAAAGATTACTCTTTTAATTTTGCAACTCGGACGGAGGGAATTATCTTAGGTAATTTTAGAGTGAAAAAAAAGACAATTTTCGTTTGTATATTTCAGGGTATTGGTATGAGTTTTAAAAAGATTTTAATAATTTCCAGGACCTTTTCGTATATTTTGCAATTTCAGGAGATTTCCAGGACCTCCTGTTAAATCAACAGGAGGCCGCGGGAAATCTGTTATAACTTAAAAAATGGTTTAATTTAATAATTTATACACCTAAAATTATCGCGGGTCCTGTAAAAGTACTGGGCCCAGTGCGGTCGCATAGGTTGCGGTGGCCAAAGATTGGCCCTGCAAAATAGTGGCGTATGCTACGCCGCCGGTCGACTAGTATACTATATTTGTTATTTTGTTCTCTAAATAAAAATAAATATCAATGTTTTTTTTTATTGTAATAGTTTATCTGATCTCTGTTGAGGATTTTTTTAAAACAGTGTTACAAAGTACCATTCCTTTCTCTCTATTTCTCTCTTCTCTCTCTCTTTCTCTCTCGAAAACAAAAAAAAAAAAACTCAAGATCTATCCTACTAATACTGTTATGATTGATTTGGTTCTAAATTTAGACTTTTAAGAGAAAGTGGACATGACGTAAGACATACACATGACTCAAGAATGACTTTAAAACCTCGAAACTTTTTTTGCTGAGAGAGAGAGAGAGAGAGAGAGAGAGAGAGAGAGAGAGAGAGAGAGAGAGAGAGACTGCGGTCAGTTGATGGGAAATAACTAAAATAAAAGAAAAACATTGGACAGTAAGCTTGCAGCTTTTTCGCAAATAGCGGTAGTCTTGTTGCAAACTTGTCAAATCCGGTTCTTAGTAAGAGCCTACGAGGTAAAAGGAACCTGTGTACGAAATTTCAAGCAAATGTGAACAGCAAAATTTAAACTTATCAATACTCTTAAACAGTATCGAAACATTTCATGGTGTAATTGTGTAGGCTACGAATATGAAGGGCAACATTAAAATGAAACAATGAGATAATGTTTGACCAGGAAATGTAAATGAATAGAATGAGCAATCTATGTCTATTAGTAAGTGGAGCATTTTGGAGAGAAATAATCTCAGTGTAGAACGTCTTCTGACAGTTTGTGTTCATTATGGAAAAATGTGTGAGTCCAAATTTAGACATAATAAAAACAAAAACAGGTATCAGAAACACGAAAGCAAAACCAAAACTCTGAGACCAAATGATGTTTACTGGCATCATATCATCACATCATATCATATGTTTGGTAATGCAGGCTTGGGCCAGTGATCAAATGATGATTCGTTTACCTTCATATATTGAAAACTTGCTGAAGAAAAATATCAAATAATGCACATAAAATGAAGTCAAATGTCCTGAGGATGTGGGGCTGGTAAGACGCTAGGAATGGAGTCAAAAGCAGACTTTTACATTCAGACACCACGTGGTTTCTTTACTCTTACTAATTCAAGTGTAGGTCGTCATCTTTCTGTTAGTTTTTAAGCACTACCCAGAAAATGTCTCTATAAAGAATCTTTCCACAACCAACATCTCCTAAGCCTCCTCATTCTCAACCAGATACGTTGGCTCGTACATGCATGAAAATCTTTCTTCTCCTTTGAACTAATTTGAATTGATTTTTATCTTTAAATCTTATGTCAAGGCGGTCCTACTTTAAGTTTCTAAAACATAGAGAACAACTGAAGCAACAACAAAAAAAAACCACAGACCTTCATCAACAGATGCCTGAGAATGTGAGAAATATCCTAAAAATACACTGGTATGACAACATAGAGAACACCAAACTGGGAGATAAGTGGACAAGAAATATAGAGATGTAGAGCTTAGATAGGAAGTGGAGATGGATTGGTCACACCCTTAGAAAAGATACCAACAACAGAGCTAGACAGGTCTTAGAGTAAAAACCCCCAGGGAACAAGACGTAGAGGAAGACCAAAACATGGCGACGCAGTGTACTAGAGAGGACTAGAAAGAGCTGGGAAGCCATAAAAAAAACTAGCAAGAGACTGTGGAGAGTGTGTGCTTTTACTGAGGCCTTATGTTCCATGAGGAACGAGCAAGAGACCGTGAAGAGTGGTGTGCTTTTACTGAGGCCTTATGTTCCACGACGAACGCCAAGGAGAGATGATGATGATGTATAGATTTTCATCGAATTTGTCAATGCTGTCTGCCAGGTAGTCTTTAGAAATGTTCTTGTGAAGCAATTTCAACAGATTCTCAAAGCCTTCCTGACACATGAGCTCCGACAAATATATTTCAAAAATCTTCTTTCTTATCCTAGACTCACTGCCTTGTGGTAATGAAAGGGCTACGGCTATCGCTCTTTTCTCTTTCCTTGGGCTCGTTTTTCATTCCACTCTAGCTGTTCTTTCTTATATAGTTCATAAGACATATATTAAAAAGAACATAGGATCTCTATTTATCAAATGGGAACAACAAAGTAACTACTTTTACTTACGCACTCTGTTACGACTTGTAGGCTTCAATGACACTTATAAACTTAATATTACACTAAAGAACACTGGACTCAATAAGCGACGCCAACACCAGACGCTGGATACATCAGACTCATTTTATAAAACTCTCATAACACATGTTACACACAACAATACCATTTGAAATCAATTGCCTAGGGGAATACCTCCACAAAATAACAACAAACACATACACATAAAGCATTGTAAACACACATTTCCCCAGCTCGCTATATTATTGAGGCAACACACATGATCCGTCTATTGTAATTCTCCATTCCTCTATGTCTTTTTCCTTGACTCTTTCAATGACAGGCCTGTTCATTCTATATTGTTTTTTTTCCCATCATTTTCTTTTCCTGGTACTGTTCCTTGAAGAAAGGTCCTTGCGAGCCCTGGGACCTCGTGTTCATTTTGGCGTTGTTGTTGTTTTTTAACATCGATCAGTAGGTCTTCGTGTGGCCCGATTGCCACAGTAATCCTGTTTCACTTGGTGTCGTTCTTTCATGCAGTGTAATGAGGGCTAGTTTCTGCATGGGGGCGCCTATCCCACTACATGCCTGACCTCAGTCGAGTGCCTCCAATCAGTAGGTCTTCGTGTGGCCCGATTGCCACAGTAATCCTGTTTCACTTGGTGTCGTTCTTTCATGCAGTGTAATGAGGGCTAGTTTCTGCATGGGGGCGCCTATCCCACTACATGCCTGACCTCAGTCGAGTGCCTCCAATCAGTAGGTCTTCGTGTGGCCCGATTGCCTCAGTAATCCTGTTTCACTTCGGGTCGTACTTTCATGCAGTGTAATGAGGGCTAGTTTCTGCATGGGGGCGCCTATCCCACTACATGCCTGACCTCAGTCGAGTGCCTCCAATCAGTAGGTCTTCGTGTGGCCCGATTGCCAAAGTAATCCTGTTTCACTTAGGGTCGTTCTTTCATGCAGTGTAATAAGGGCTAGTTTCTGCATGGGGGCGCCTATCCCACTACATGCCTGACCTCAGTCGAGTGCCTCCAATTAGGTGGTTCGCCTGGGTTCTGAACCCTTGGGACTCTAGCCCGTTACCTTCATCCAACTGTAACGTAAGGAGTATTTTAATGGCGTACCAATTTTTAAAACTAGGTCTGCATTTTGGATGTCCAGAATATATACTTAACATTCCAGACAAGATTGTACCCATCGAGAATGCCAAGCTCGCTTTCAATGAATGTACAACCAGAGAAAACGGCTGATTACGTTGTATACCTTTATCTATAGGGATTCCAGATGTATTAGTTACAAGTACAAAACATTCACGAAAGCATAAAAACAAAAAACAATGTCAAATAAACGAGTTCGTCTCATTAAGTAATTGTATGAATCTGAACCGAACCGGGTGGGGAAAACTGATGAATGTCATCATCTGCGTTTCGCACACCTTACGTATAATTTATGGGGCCGGGAAAGCATATAAATATCATGGTACCAACCACCCTCGTTCAAATCATAATTATTAATTATTTCATTTGAGATTTCTTTTTGGTAAATAATAAAGAAATGGGTTCAAATAACGATAAGTATCTTTTTTTATAAAGTTATTCAACTAATTTTGTTCATAAACTAAGATTTTTTCATAAAAAATGTTACCGCCCACCTCATTCAAAGGGTTTGGGTGGGAAGAGTAGTAGATGTAATCGCCTCCCCCCATTCAACAGAATCGTCCAATATACTAGAAGCGTGTGGAGACATAATGAAAAGATTGGTTAAAATAACATTAAGTAAGTAATTATGCTAACAAACCGTGATTTGATGGACCCCTCCCCGAGGGTTAAGGTCGAAGGGACGGGATTAGGCAATCGCCCAAACTCTCATCAAAGCAGCCAACATGCTACTACATATTCATAAAATAGTCAAAAAAGCTATAAAAAAAAACAATCTTGTGGATGGGGATAGAGATTCATAGTATAATCATGGACGTAACCAGGATTTTTTTTCGGGGAGGGTTTTGGGGGGGATAATCCCCCTTTTTTGGGCGGGGGTCTGACCCTTCATTATTTCGAAAGTTTATTGTACCCTAAAATAGGTTCTTCCTGGTGTTAGTAAAAAAAAAATCTGTAGACACCTCGCCTTTGCCAGTAAGGGGGTCTGTGGCGCTCTCCCCCCCCCCCCACCGCCAGGCACTATTTTCTGTATTTAAAACAAAACAAAAATGCATATTCTGAGGTATCAACTGTGCATTATACTGCTATTAAAATTTCTTACTTACTGTTCTTACCTAGGACTTAGATCCTCCCGCGCCGTTCGGCGAATTGGGCAGAAGGCTGTCTCCACAAAAATCTGTCACTGGCAATGAGAATTATGTCTGAAGCCTCTTCCCACTTGGTGTTCACTGCTCCGAGGTTCTTCATTAATTAAAGTGTGGCGCCAAGTTATACGAGGATTTCTCAGCATTTTTCTCGTAATGGCCTCCGTGTCTTGTCATGCGTGATTCATTTTGTCGGAAAACATGTCCCGCAAAACTCATGCGACGCTCTGTCACAACCTCACTAAGTGGGTGACTCCAAGTTCGGCAAAGGATTTCCATGATTGAGACTAGATCTTTATAACTGACTCCTAGAATTCGTCTTAGCCATCTTTATTGTGCCACATTTAGTCTTTTTTTCAATTTCGGGAGTTGACTTCCATGCTATTCACTGCACTTTATTAAGTGAAGACCATCGACTGGTAGAACTTTGTAACCTCTCTTGGCTAAGCTCTTGAAATTTGGTGACTGTAGTTTGCTTTAAATTTTATATAGAAATGGGATGTTTTATAATCAAAATGATCTGTTGGGGGGTTTAAAACTAAAAAATCTCTGGATTTTTTTTTTTAACAAATTCAAACCCCCCCTTAGCTACGCTTATAAAATGTGGTGAATATTGTTTGCTTAAGAATAATATTGAAGAGGGGGTTTTCGGCCTCAAAACTATCTGTAGTGGGATTTTAAACTCAAAACTATCAGGAGGGGTTTTAAACTTAAAGCCCTCTGGAGGAGGGGGATTTAAACTCAAACCCCACTTGGCTACCTTCATAGAATTTTGAGTGCGTAATCTGCTTTTTTTTATATTAAGAGGTGGTTTTTAGCTTCGAACCCCGCTGGAGTGGGGTTTTAAACTCAAAACCCTCTGTCTGGGGTTTTAACTTAAAGCCCTCTGAAAAGGGGTGGGGTTAAAGACAAAACTCCTATTGGCTACACTCATAGAATCATATAATCTGGTGACTGATGTATGCTTTAGTTTTATATTGAAGATGGAGTTTAATGTTTTTAAAAAGTTTGGGAGGGGGTTTTAAATGAAAATCCCTCTTGGATATGCTCTTGGAATTTGGGGATTTTCGTTAGCGTTATGGTTTTGTTTTATATAAACCAAGGGGAGTCTACAATTTTTCCAATAACTCTAGGAAGGACCTATTCTCGGGTATAATAAACATCTTCCAAAAGAATGAATGGTCAAAATGTAATAAAGATTAATTAAATACACACACAAACACACACACACATACACACACATACACACACACACATACACACATACATACACACATACATATATATATATATATATATATATATATATATATATTTAGCAAGGGGGGGGGTCGTGGTGAGAACCCCCCCCCCCCCCCGAAAAAAATACTGGCTACGTCCATGTTCCCATGCATTCATTATTCAAATAACGACGGATGTGCATAATTTAAAGCCTGCATTTAACATTCCCTTACAACAGATGCCTCAGTTTTCTCATACAAAAGTCTTCGCATAATAATGTGTTCTCTTTTCATATCCATTCCTGGTCACTGCTGCGAGTGTGTCACGTAATGTATATAAAAAATAACACCGGTAGTCTCCCCTTAAAGTGCCCTATCGTTATTAAGGCGCTATAGATGAATGCTTAACTTATATACACTTCCATTAAAATGAAAAAAAGAATACTAAGACATTTCATATATCAGTGCAAAATAACGGCTTCAAATTAGGGTTTTCAATGAAAAAATGTTTGTTCGAGAACCTGCAACTACACACAGACATACCTACACAAACACACACACAACTAAACAGTCACAGCCTAAACACAGACAGCTTCTATCATAGATCTAGTCCGTGCATGGCATATTATATACTTTAAAAAATAGTTGAATATCTACGCTCTAGAATAATTACCTAGCCGTAGCTTATGTCAAACATTTAATTTGTGGTTCACAAACACTTTCGTTGCTATGTTGCTAGATCTGGCCAACTGACGATTCAAATAAACCAACATCGTTTTCCTGTATCAGATAAAAAAAAACAATCAGTGCATTGTCCAGATACTACTTTACCTTGACTAAACAAAGGGCTGTAATACACTGCTGGGAGGCGGAACCTAATTTTTTGAATTAATTGAGAAAATGCAGAACGTGACACCCCGATAACAAGTGAATTACAAAATATTTGTAGGCCTCATCGGTTTGGAGGTGATTTTGTGGATAAGGCTATGTCCTTACTCGCTCATTAAATACAACTCTTTAATCATTATATGACATTTTAATTAAACTTTTAACGAAACAAGCAAGGCAATGTCGACATATCGGTACTGGTAATTCAAACTGCGGTCCGCGGATCCTCCCCACAAGATGATAGTAGAGGGTCCGCAGATATAAACAGTGTATACAATGAAAGTATCTTTTTTATCAAACGCTAGTTTATCCGATCGGATAATTTGACTACTAATCCACTCGCGTCACCTTACTGTTGACTGTCTCCATTGCAAACTCGTGTGTGACGTTGTCCTGTGTTGACAAAGAACTTTGTCACTTGTGTCCAAGCTTTTCGTTTTTAAGTTTCCAACCAATTTTTACAATGCTTATATCAATTCTGTCCATCTGTCTGTCTGTCTGTCTGTCTGGTAAAAGTGTGTGCACGTTTTTTCTCCCACACCCATTCTTGGATTAATGAAACGTCGCACAATTATTCATTGACATAGACGAGACTTGAATTTTAAATAGAATAAAAAAAAATTGAACAATTAATTATTGGTAATAAATTATTTTGTTTAATAGCAACAAGGCAAACTAATAGTTCAGTATTCACAGACATGGCTAAATATGTTGAGTTTAGTCCACTTAAATAATAGTTAATATTATTTCTACCACACCCATTCTCCGATCAATTTGATACTTTAAACAATTGTTATTTATTGTACCTAGCAAAATATGAATCAATTAAAAAAAAAACAATAAGTCAATTAATTATTGGTAATTAAATATCTTGCATGATAAGGGAAATAGCTTGTACATTATTGATAAATAAAGTTTTAAGGGCAGATTTCTTCCCCTTTAGATTAGATAACCTTTTTTTAAAAAAAAATTTATTTTTTTTAAATTTTGTATGTTTTAGCATTTACATCTTTTTGACAATTTTTTAAATTTAAATGCATATTCTTGCCCCATGATACCTAAAATCTCAAGTGCTGGATCCGCCCATGTTTGTACAATGTATAATAACCATTTCTGAATCAGGTATTTGTCTTGTGTACAGAAACTTGAAAAACAAATTCAGCGGATAAATTACAAACCCTGAAGATCAGGATTGCATTGTTTGATACAGCGTTTCTCAACCTGTGGTCGTTACTATTAGTTTCTATAGTTTGCAATTGACGTTTTAATAGCGTGTTGTTTCCCGGCCTATGTTTCATTCTTGCACAGGGTTACCAGACACTTATATTTCCATAGCAGGACAAAAAAGAGAAAAGCGCATTACAAAAGGAGGACAAATTTAAAACTAACAAGATTACAAAGACAGTTTGTGTGGAAACACAAACTCAAAATTGGCCCCCGAAGTGGTCCACCCAGGCAGGCTTCAATATTTTCAGAAAGAACATTCAAATGAAATTATATCAAAGACAAATTAGAGATAAGAATGGAGAAAGAAGGTTGACAGATCTTGTGTAGTGCCCCAACGGTACAGCAGATCAAAGGATAGGTGCAAGTGAATGCAAATTTAGATCTGAACCTGGCCTAACTAGTTCCCCTTTTAGACCCTGTGGTCTATAGGGCAGATGATGTTAATTTTTAAAAATTAGATTTTTCGCTTTCAGAAAAAAAAAGTAGCCGTTGCATCAGAACTTTGAATGGTCTAAAATATTGTGATGTCGGATTTTCAATATCTTTTCTAGTTTACGAGATCTAAACGGGACGGACGGACAGATGGACAGACGGACAGACATTTCGCACAAAACTAATAGCGTCTTTTCCCAATTTGGGGACCGCTAAAAATCAAAGGCTGTAAAACTACTTTATTAATTATCACAATGATGTCCAAAATTCGGTCCAAGAGCCTAATCCGGTCGCGACGTTGTTCCGTTCGGCCCACCGAAATGTCGCACAGAGAGAAGAAAAAAAAAGATTGACGGATTGGTATCATGACCTGAAACATTTTTGCGTTTATTGACTGTGACTCTGATAAATGTATCAGGAAAGTGGACGGATATTTACTTCTTTGTGGAACATGATAGTGAGCGAACATATTTAATTTGTTAAGAAAGTGTGGCATTATAAAACAAATATGACGGCATTCTTAGCTTGAGCCGCGAATAAAAGATTGTTAAACTACGTCTAGAGATTGGAGGATCGATGGGAATATTTACCAAAAAGGTATAAGAAAATGAGTCGGTAGTAAAGCTAGTTACACTGTTGTTAATGTTTTAAGTAGAGAAATGAAGATAAAAGTGAGATATCCAATTAATTAATGTAAGTACTAGATCCACGGGCTTCTAATCATATAGTTTCAGGTCAATTTCATTTAGTTTCTATACTTTTTCGTTCATGTGGCCCGCAACAAGAGCGTAGGAAATTAAAATGGTCCGCACGTCGAATTAGGTCGGGCATCACTGAACTATCATATCTCACAAAGTGACGTTCCGCTGTAGTTCTTTTTAAGTGCAACTATACGCTTGGAACTCCGTGATTGTTCACTTTACCTTGGGATCTGCTCAAACGCTCCTTCAACGTGAGCACTATGCTCTGAGGAGAGAGTTGAGTCAAAGGTTTCTCAACAAATCTTGGATCACAGAACACCTGTTCACAAATAGGTTTATATTTCTGCTATATTGATGTTATGTTTTAATCAGAAAACTTTTTGTAACCCTTGGTCAATAAAATGTTCTGAGACTGCAATACTTTTATTTTTTTAATCTATTAATAGACGATGCATAAGAACATTTAGATCATTACGTCCTACGCATTTCACGTGTCAATCTAGTCCTGTTAATCATTGACTTAAACTCTGCTAAGGCGTTGGTTTTTCTGCCTGATTCAGGCAACCCATTCCATTCTATAATGATATATGGGCTAGAGTGTACCAGTCTTTACACACTACTTGCTCGGAAGATATAAATCATATTCTACAACCAAGGCCGGACTTAGATAATTAGAGGCCCTGGTTGAAATGAATTTAGTGGCCCCTAATGAAATAGAAAATAAAAAATAAACAGCTATGAAATAAACTATGTAATTTATTTTAGACCTAGTGTAATCCTAGTGTACTCTAACAGATAATCATTTATAATACTATTGTTATTATTATTATTATTTAATGCTCGTGCATACAGGATTACAGAACAATGCCGAATGCAAGCACCCAAAGAGAAACTCTTTTCCACATTATATTATCACTATGTCGAGGATCGTGACTGACGAGGCTTTCTTTTATCTCCTTGAAGTGCAATGAACTCGAAGTACCTTTGTGTTTCTAGATCAGGCATGTCAAACACGGCGTTCGGGGGCCGCATGCGGCCCGCGACCACCTTGCATGCGGCCCGCTTGGCCAACTCAAAACTTATCAAAATAATGTTAAACTATTACACTGGAAAATAAAAGATGACAACCTACTTGAATTGAAAAATAGTATTTGTTAAACTGAACAACGAGATTGAGTCTGCAGTGAAAGCCATCTACATTTTTCAAACTTAATTGCAAGCCATAGCAAATCATTTTGAGAATTTTGAGATACTTAAGGAGCTACTTGTTCTCTGTTCTGAGCAAAGCTACTTGCAACAATAAGAAAGACCAATGCTAATTATTTTAAATTTGCTCATTTTCAGTGTATCATTCACCAAGAAAGATAACGCACAAAGCAATTACAATTCCAACATGTCATAAGACTGGTTTAAGTCAATATCAATTTTATTCGTGCCCGTGGTTTAAATACTCGCCAATGTTCAATGTTTCTGAATGACATTGGACACGAAATTTGCTGGCTCTCATGTCATAAAGAATTGAAGAGATTTGTTGTACTGCGTGAAGAAATTGTATTGTTTCTGAACATGAAAGTTGAACCTGTTGAACATTTCCATACTAACGAATGGGTTCAGGATTTGGCATTAGCAGTTGATCTCACTGCCACTGGTCACCTGCTAGACTTGAATTTAAAACTTCAAAGTAAAGAATAAATTGTTACAACTGCGTGTGCTCATGTGAAGTGTTTCAAGCAAAATGACGACTGTAGATAAACCAAATATAAAGAGAAAATCTTGTTCACTTCTCAACGTGTCAGGAACTAAACAGATTCAATACGGCTACAACATTTGTCATCTGTGATGAAAGTGTCAGTGACAAACAAACTTCAATCTGACATTAATAAAATGGTATCCCAGAAAGATGTCAAGCATCAGGACAGAGAAAAAAATGCGCAATCTTAGTAATTTTTAATTACAAAATCGTACTACAAATTTAGCTAACTAAGGGACAGGTATGTCAATAATTATTGTATTCTATTGTATTATTTCTAATTTACATAAAACTAGTAGGCTGTTTTGCAACTGATTTTTGGCTGCGGCCCCTCAGGCCGTAGTAAGTTTTTATGTGGCCCATACACCTTAACAAGTTAGACAAGTCTGTTCTAGATTGACTTGTCAAGTTTTGTTTGATTTTCATCCGGACGCCACGTTACGAAGTCAGGTAAGCCAGCTAATGCGCGCAAAGGTATCATTCTAAATTGAAATTAGGGTGCAAATTGAAATATAACATACTCGATGTTTTGCCGTGACATAGACAGATAAAAAGTAATGATGTTAATATAGAGCAAATCAACTTAAATTTTAAAAAAAATTGAAGGACCGAATTTAACATTAATATTTGAAAATTCTACTGTTAAAGAATTGTCTCCCTTTATTTATTTTTATAAATAAAAAAACAACAATTTTATACCAGATAAATACTTATACTAAATAAATATTAGAAAATCTTCGCAGTAATAAATCATAAACTCATTATGGTTAGATAGTAAATTACTTTGTTGTTTATCTGCGTCTATTAACGTTCAATTAATTAGTGCTGACCTAGATCTATCTAATTAACATAGCTAGAACGTGCTTCACAATGCAGTGTCAGACAAGGATAATACAAAACCCAGTCAGTTGGTCGTAATAACATAATTACAATAACAACAAAACAAAAGAACAAAAACAACAAACGAATGGATAGTTCGCATTGTTACTTGAACAGAATTATCATATAGGCCTGTATTAACTCTCGTTCAGTTATCATCTTGGCCTATTTTTTTTTTGTTGTTATGGAGTCGAGGTTATATTAAAAGACTGACCAATTATTTGCATCAAATAACATGAAAACCAACCAAACGAAATCTGTCTGACCTATGGCTACATTTTGAAATTGACCTAGATTTGGAAATATGAACTACTTTTGCTACATCACGACTGAGTATGGTAATGAAAAGGTAACTCATCTAGAGCTACTAGATCTGGATATAAATGGTGAAAACTACATCTATTTCTTGTTATGTGTATTGTACCTCGGTGGGGTTGTTACTGTCATATATTGCTGCTTGTAGACATTTCATATCCAAAATAGACTAGCACATGCTTCTAGTTTCTCTTTAGACAATATTTAAGTTTTCACATTTAATCACTTCTTGATAGAGATCATCTTTTTAAAGTCCATTAATTTTAGGTTATAAGTCTACTATGTTCCTTTTGTTCAGAAACAATTCATAGATTACAATACAGTACCTGAAATGTAACTGCCTTGTATTTAGTTCCTATTAGTTAACAGAATTGAAAGTCATAGAATTGGGAATATATATATATGGCTCCTTCTGTTTCAGAAGACAATAGATGCGCCCAGGTGAGTCACTGGCTTTAACTACGTCTTGAGCCGCTTTGCAGCAGCACCAGAGTTTCCTCTCCGGGGCTCATTCCTGGGCCTTTCAAAAAGGGGTTATGGGTGGCCCATGCGTCATGGTCCTTCTCTCGACCTTGCTGATGTGAACGCATTGCGTTACATTTGGCATCAACTCAGTTGCAGAAGTTGCCGGAGGGAATTTCATAGTTGATACTCCCAACGCCTGAGGGGCTTCATTTCTGATTTTTCCTCGAGGTTGTCACCTAAAGCTTCAGTACCGCAAGGCAGCGGGGGTTTGAAGTCAGAGTACCCCTCTTGCTAGGCTGACGAGCTCCATCTGCTCGAAGCTTCTGGTTTTGTGGCTTATGTTAAGTGTAATTGTATCAGTCATGTCATTAAATTTGTAATAGATTTAGACTAGCAATAATAAATCTTCGCAACTCTAGAAAATTTCCCAAACTTTTCCCTTGACGGACCACTTCGCACATTCTCAGTTTTTAGTGGAACACTTTGCCTGATTTTTTATCGGATTTTTTTCTATCCGTTAAATAAAATAAGAAAAAAAAATTAGCCAAATTGTTAATTGAGCATTTTTTTCAAGCCTAAATTTTTTTTAAAAATATAGATACTCCTATGTATTTAATATATTAATTGTAGCTGTTTCAAATGAGATTCAGAATCTAGATCAGTTCAAAGTTCATAAAGATGTTAAAGAATTTATTTTGTTATCAAGAAGTAATAAAAATCTTTTTTCCCCTGCGCTAATTAATTCGCGTGGTGGCCTAGTTCGTGGAACACCCATTTATGCCTCGCGGAACACAAGGGTTCCTTGGAACACAGGAAAACACTTTTAGCTTTCTCAATACTCTGTGATCCTATCACTTCTCTGGACCAGTTAAGAATGGAAAAAAAAAAGGGGGGGGGGGGGGAACGAAATACAGGAGTATTTGTGTTAATACTACTGTGATCACTGTTTAACTGTATTTTATATAAAAAAAAAATTTTACGACTTGAATTCGAACTCGAGGGCTTAAGTTTCCTCAAGCCAATACCCTAACCACTGTGCCAGCGAAGTGCTTATGAAAACAGAAGGTCTCATAGCTATCATTTGTTAGTTATTAACTTCTAAGCGACGTCCTAGTTCTCTACACAAAATATAAAGGGGACTTATTAAACGTATGCCACCAAATCTGTCAATTACAATTTCTTTCCCTTGTCTGATACCAAACATAATTATTAATTACCAATAATTAATTACATAATTTTAAAAAAAAATGATTCTTGCTTTGTCACGTACAAGAAATAATTTCATTTTTATCCGACAGTTAGTGTCGGAAAAAATAACGTTTACAAAAATGATCCTATTAGTTTTATAGACCAGTTGGAAAGGGGGAGAAAGAACGGGTATTCTGGGTGATCGCTTTTTAAATGTATTTTTTTTTAAAGGGAACAACCTGAATTCGAACTTGTGGGCTTCTCAGGCCAACTCGATAACCACTATGCTAGCAAAGAATCTATGAACATGGAAGATTTTATAGTTATCAATTTTGCTATTTCATGTTTGTGTTCACTAAGCCTCAGTCAGCAACCTAATATAAAGGGGAGTAAGTCCCATTACAATCAAGTATTTTTTCTTACTCTTGTTTGAGATACCAAACAAAGTAATTTATTACCAATAGTTAATTAACTAATTGTTTAATTTTTTTTTATTCTTGTGTTGTCAGGTGAAAGAAATATTTGTGCAAAATTTCAGCCTGATCCGAAATAATGTGTAAAAACTTTTGGACAGACAAACACACAGACAGACAGACAGAGTGAGTTGATTTAAGCTTTGTACAAAGCAAAATTATTTTTTTTTCTACTCAGGCCTCCTCAGATATAGGTACTACAGCAGCGGTTCTCAACCTTTTTTGCTCGCCGACCCCTTTTTACAATTCCTCACTGTGCCGCGACCCCCCCCCCCCACCCCTCCAACAGTAAATCTGATTTTCATTGAAAATGCTTTAATGTTTAATCATGAAACAATATGTAATTATATTCTCTTTATAATATCTCTTTAAGATATGCATTTATTTATCTTACTATTTCTAATTCATATTAATCACATTGCATACACATGTGACATTTTTCTGTATTTAGACATGATAATGAACAGGCTGTTATGCAAATAATGTATTATTGCAAATTGAAGAAGAAAATGCAACACAGACAAATTGGGACATGACTGTAAACGCTTGATCCAGATGTCTGTAATAAAGAAAATTTTCGCTGCATCTTTATTAATGAGTTCAATAAACTATTTCTGTTTCCTAAACATTTTCACTTGAGTTCTGGCAGGTGCACAATGGGATGTTAAGTAATTTGGAAAGTTTGATGAAATTTTGTCCACAACACATTAGCCAATGGCATCACTGATAATTTGACTTAAATAACTTCGCTACAATTGACATACAAACTGATGGGGCAGGCAGAGGAAACAGTGGGGAATGTCTTACGAGAGTGTCCAAAAGCTGCGGGGAGACATCTGAAGGGTCACTTGAACTCCATGGAGGCTATGAGACACTACGTTCAACAACAGAGTTTCTTACCAGAGCACTATGGGAGGCTCACAACAGAGTTTCTTACCAGAGCACTTCGGGAAGCCCACAACAGAGTTACTTACCAGCACTATGGAAGGCCACAACAGAGTTTCTTTGCAGAGCACTATGGGAGGCCACAACAGAGTTTCTTTGCAGAGCACTATGGGAGGCCCACAACAGAGTCTCTTACCAGAAACTATGGGAGGCTCACAACAGAGTTTCTTACCAGCACTATGGGAGGCCCACAACAGAGTTTCTTACCAGCACTATGGGAGGCTCACAACAGAGTTTCTTACCAGAGCACTACGAGAGGCCCATGCTTTTCTGCCCTACTACCATTAGAAGTTCACCTAAGGTTCATGTTGTCCAATACGTTATGCATTTCTATACAAAGTTTACGTATTAAAATTCAAATTTATGGATGCACTGTTCAACCTTTTTCAAAACGTACACATTTTGTTTCACATATTACAGATTTAACACCTAGTATGTTAGTCAGACACCCCATATGAACTTAATATGTGGCGAACCTTAAATTTCACTTATATCTTATTATTATTGACGATTAATAATGACTCTTGACCTTACGTACGACATACCAGAGCTTTACAACACGACCAGGCTTATGCATTAACTTAAACTGTTGAAAATTTGTTCTGCTGCGACAATTAAAATGTTTGAAATGAATTCTGATTCTGCTGTCTGCTACATCTATCTTCGAATAACAATAAAAATAGTAATTTCCGTTGTTACAAAAACATGTATGTGTCAAGTTTTACATTTTAGATTAGGCCATACTTTCGATGGTCTTAAACGACTCCTGACAAATTGTCAGTCGACCCCCAAGGGGGTCGCGATCCACAGGTTGAGAACCCCTGTACTACAGGTTCCGCTTTTATCCCACAGGTTGAGAACCCCTGTACTACAGGTTCCGCTTTTATCCCATTTTCCTTTATTACTTTATGATTGCCCTGTTAATACCCTAATATTACCTATGATTGCCCTGTTAATACCCTAATATTACATGTGATTGCCCAGTGATTACTAACTTGGGTCTAGTTGCATCTTTTAGCTGAAAATTCTTAATTTGTTTTCTATTCTGATAACTAGAACTGGGACAAATGAATTTTTACCTTCCAGAAATGAATGTAATACAGGCATAGTTTGTATTCTCCTTCTACGGCTTGACAGGCATTATTCTAAAGAGGAACTACACATCCCCACATTCAACTTTGTTTCATTCAACTTTAGCTCTCAGACACTTTCTTTTACTTTTTTCTTTACGCTATAGTTTAAAACCAATGCAGTTTTGTTTGTATGCGCGTCTTTCTGTCTCTTGCTTATCACACACACACACACACATAGGCCTACGTGCAACACAAACACAAACACTTATGTTTTCTTTTAAATATTAACTTTCATAATTTCTTATTTCAAACTGATGTAAAATGTGCCAGTTTCAATTTCATTAGAATAACTGATGACATCACACAGATCTATATATAGAGTCAAGAGTCAAACAGAAGAAACTATAAATAAACACTCCCAATCTTGGAGCTGTCATAAGAAATAACATACATCTGATATAGAATTATATTTTCAATATACAAGAATAGGTTTCAACAAATGTAAAGAAAATAATACACAATACATATTTCTTTTATCGAATATATCAAAACATAACATCCTCAATCCTCACCATTATATCAAGAAATCTCAATTATCGACTTTGTTAAGTGCATGGCGAGTCAAGTTAGTTTTGATCGTCTAAATAGCGCAAGGAACATAAAGCTCTTGGACTAAATTCTGTCAGGAATTCAACGTGACACTAAATTGGAGAATCCATGGTGAATGGTTTGAGTTTTCCATTTTGCTCCGAGTTTGAAGCTAAAGGTTGGAGATTGAAACTTCTCTTGTTATTTTTCCTGTGAGTATAAGAAAATAGAAATGCAAGCATCAAGGAATAAAAAAAAAGTGCGTAGTATTAGCGTATTAGCGATGCAAGGACTTGTTGATCGTATTCTGTCTATGTCGATTTCAGAATTAACATCAGCTAAAACCTGGCAATCTGGTATATATAGATATAGATATATAGATATTTTCTCTTTCACATTAGCTGAACTGCTGACCGTGATCTGATCACAAAAAGAAATAACAAGATTGAGTTGGAACGAGACACAATGCACGTCAAAACATTTTTGGTTCTAATTCTTTGAACATTTTATTTCTGTTTTTAATTACGCAATTTTTTATTTTTACACAGAAATAAATGATTATTGATGATTTTTTTCCAAGACTAGCTTGTGTACATTTTCTCACCTTCCAAAGTTCTTGGCATCCTCCACAGTGTCTGGTAACATTTTGTTGGCAGTCTCAGGAAGTAACAGAGCAAGTAGTCCAGCAAATATACTGGCTCCACCAAATATAAGTATAGGTAACACTACAGCCATGTCTCCAGAGATCAAGTGACCCTGAAATCAAATAAAAGTAGCACTACAGACGTGTCTCCAGAGATCACTTGACCCTGAAATCAAATATAATTAGCACTACAAACATGTCTCCAAAGATCACGTGACCCTGAAATCAAATATAAGTAGCACTACAGACGTGTCTCCAGAGATCACGTGGCCCTGAAATCAAATATAAGTAGCACTACAGACATGTCTCCAAAGATCACGTGACCCTGAAATCAAATATAAGTAGCACTACAGACGTGTCTCAGAGATCACGTGGCCCTGAAATCAAATATAAGTAGCACTACAGACATGTCTCCAAAGATCACGTGACCCTGAAATAAAATATAAGTAGCACTAAAGACATGTCTCCAGAGATCACTTGACCCTGAAATCAAATATAAGTAGCACTACAGACGTGTCTCCAGAGATCACGTGACACTGAAATCAAATATAAGTAGCACTAAAGGCGTGTCTCCAGATATCACTTGACCCTGAAATCAAATATAAGTAGCACTACAGACATGTCTCCAGATATCACTTGACCCTGAAATCAAATATAAGTAGCACTACAGACGTGTCTCAGAGATCACGTGACCCTGAAATCAAATATAAGTAGCACTACAGACGTGTCTCCAGAGATCACGTGACACTGAAATCAAATATAAGTAGCACTAAAGGCGTGTCTCCAGATATCACTTGACCCTGAAATCAAATATAAGTAGCACTACAGACATGTCTCCAGAGATCACTTGACCCTGAAATCAAATATAAGTAGCACTACAGACGTGTCTCAGAGATCACGTGGCCCTGAAATCAAATATAAGTAGCACTACAGACATGTCTCCAAAGATCACGTGACCCTGAAATAAAATATAAGTAGCACTAAAGACATGTCTCCAGAGATCACTTGACCCTGAAATCAAATATAAGTAGCACTACAGACGTGTCTCCAGATATCACGTGACCCTGAAATCAAATATAAGTAGCACTATAGACATGTCTCCAGAGATCACTTGACCCTGAAATCAAATATAAGTAGCACTACAGACGTGTCTCCAGATATCACGTGACCCTGAAATCAAATATAAGTAGCACTATAGACATGTCTCCAAAGATCACGTGACCCTGAAATAAAATATAAGTAGCACTAAAGACATGTCTCCAGAGATCACTTGACCCTGAAATCAAATATAAGTAGCACTACAGACGTGTCTCCAGATATCACGTGACCCTGAAATCAAATATAAGTAGCACTATAGACATGTCTCCAGAGATCACTTGACCCTGAAATCAAATATAAGTAGCACTACAGACGTGTCTCCAGATATCACGTGACCCTGAAATCAAATATAAGTAGCACTAAAGACATGTCTCCAGAGATCACTTGACCCTGAAATCAAATATAAGTAGCACTACAGACGTGTCTCCAGAGATCACGTGACACTGAAATCAAATATAAGTAGCACTATAGACATATCTCCAGAGATCACGTGACCCTGAAATTAAATATAAGTAGCACTACAGACATGTCTCCAGAGATCACGTGACCCTGAAATCAAATATAAGTAGCACTATAGACATATCTTCAGAGATCACTTGACCCTGAAATCAAATATAAGTAGCACTACAGACGTGTCTCCAGAGATCACGTGACCCTGAAAGCGAGTGTATGAAAAGATATGTCTACAAACAAACATCATGGGAGTAGTCAGGATATTTTTTCGGACAAGGTTTTTGGGGAGGTTTTTTTTTCCTTTACACCTCCCATATATATTGCTTTGGGTCAAGTGATGGATTAACATCGGTTGAACCCCGAATTCCTCCTGTGGCTACGCCCATGACATACATAATGAACAATCGTGTGCTAATGGACCTCATTCACCAATCGTAAACAGTAACCACGTGCTTGCCTATATCTTCTATACAACTAACGACTTTATTCAAATCAACAATGGCTATCACGTGACCATTCGTTTCGGTGAATGAGCTCCATTACAGTCAAATGTAAACTTACTATATCAGCAATATAAGGTGCCAGAATGCCACCAATTCTTGCCATGACAGAACATAGTCCAAGCCCAGAGTTTCTCATCACAGTGGGGAATAACTCCACAGTGTAGATATAGATGATAGCAAACGCAGCTGAGGAGCCAAACTTGCCCACAAGGGACAGCACCATGGTTATCCAGGAAAGATCTGTGAACAATTGTATTAGTGGATAGGAAGAATGTGAGCTATGAAATGACGAGGGTTTCATTTAGGGATAGCATGGCACCATCATAATAATACAGTATAACAAGGATATCGTGAGTCTAGTAGGTTAACGAAATTAGTGTGATTCTTCTCCGAATTGCATAAAGGTTATAAGTATCTAGCAAAATTATCATCTAATGACATTCGTGTTTTGGGTGGATTAGAATTGAATTATAGGTATTTACGCGAAATGACAAATGATTAACTGAAAATGATGTAGTATAACAACTATAATGGTTGAAACCGCCTAAAAGTGTTAGAAAGTTAGAATACTAATCGCAATCAGTTTCTAAAAAAGAACATTTAAAATATATATTGCAATGTTGCAAATACTTTTAGTTTTGATAGCAACATGTATTAAATTATTGTTATACTGAATTGAAAGCCTTTTTTTGAATAAATTAACATTAAATATATATTTTAAAAAACCCTCTATTTAAATAACAGAAAGAATTTTTGTTAAAATTCTGACATTTAATTAGTTTACATCTTATGAACTCTAGAATTATCTTGATTACAGCCATTTTTTTAATTTACAAAGCTTATATCAACTCACTCAGTTTGTCTGTCTGTCTGGTCAAAAGTTTGAACATGTTTTTTCTCCCATTTCCCATTCTCGAATCAAGTTAAAACTTTGCACAATTATTTATTTGAACCTGACACATGGACCTAGCCGGGGGGGGGGGGGGGGTTTGGGGTAAAAGAAAAAAAAAGCAAACGACAATCCCCAAATTCCAAGAGCACATCTAAGGAAGATTTTGATTTTAAACCGCTCTCCAAAATTTACGATAAACCCCTCTTCAATATAAAAAAGCAAATTACACACTCAAAATTGTATGAGCGTAGCCAAAGGGGTTTTGAGTTTAAACCCCTCTTTAGCTGGGTTTCAAGCTAAAAATACCTCTTAAATATTAAAGAAAAGCAAATTACGCACTCAAAATACTATGAGCATAGCCAAAGGGTTTTTTAGTTTAAAGCTAAAAAATAAATCTTCAAAATAAAAAAACAAACAAATTTCGCATTCAAAATGCTATGAGCGTAGCCAAGCCTAATTTCCCTTCTGAAGGGTTTGATGTAAAAAATACCTCTTCAATATAAAAAAAAGCAAATAACACATAAAATTCTTTGAGCGTAGCCAAACCAATTGGGGGTTTTTGAGTTTCATCCCCTCTCTTCCAGATGGCTTTTTTAAAAGTTTAAAACCCCTAAAGATAGTTTTGAGTTTAAAATCCCCCTACAGGGCGTTTTAAGGTTGAAAGCCTCTCTCTTCAATATTATTTCTAAAGCAAACTACAGTCACCAAATTTTATGACTAGCTAAATGAGGTCTTGAATAAAAAAACAACTCCAGATATATTTTTACTTAAAACCCCCCAACAGATTATTTTGACGATAAAACTTCTCTTTTCGATATAACATCTAAAGCAAAAAAGTCACCTAATTCCAAGATCGAAGTCAAGAAGAAAATGTAATGAATAGTCATCTGCCAAAATTGAAAAGCACTAAATGTGGCTCTACAAAGACGAATTTTAGGAGTCAGTTATAGAGATCGGGTCTAAATCAAAGAAATCATATGCCGAAGTAAGAGTCGACCCCTTAGTAAGATTGTGACAGAGCGTCGCATGAGGTTTGCGGGACATGTTCTCCGACAAAATGAATTACGCATAATAAGAGTTGCGTTGACATCTAAGTACAACCTGGCGCCACACTTTCATGGAGGTTCCCAGAGCAGGTGGGAAGAGGCTTCAGACATTGCCAGTGACAGATTTTTGTGGAAACAGCTTGCCAGCAAATCCGCCGAAGGGCGCTGGAGGGTCTAGGTCTAGGTCTAGGTCTAGGTGCTTGGCGGCGGGGCTCCGACCCGCGATGGGGGAACTTTCATCGGGAGGTTCTAAGTCATTAAGAATATCACATTAGGTTTTTGAAATAAAACTTTTTAATAGCAAAATAATGCCCCCTGGTACTGTAGGTACCTCAGAATATGCATTTAGTTGGCTTTCAATACTAGAAATAGTGCTTGGCGGCGGGGCTCCGACCCGCGCTGGGGGAGTTTCAGCGGGAGGGTCTAAGTCAGTAAGAATATCACATTAGGTTTTTGAAATAAAACTTTTTAATAGCAAAATAATGCTCCCTGGTACTGTAGGTACCTCAGAATATGCATTTAGTTGGCTTTCAATACCAGAAATAGTGCTTGTTGGCGTTGCTCCGCCCCGCGCTGAAGGAGCTTTCAGCGCTCCCCCAGACCCTTTGCTGCAAGTGCGAGGAGTCTAAAATTTATTCACTAACTCTAGGAAGAACCAATTCAAGGGCACAATAAACGTCTTTCAAAAGAATGAAGGGTCAGAATGTAAAAAGATTAATTATTTACACACAAACACACATCCACCCATACAAACATATATATATATATATATATATAATTTTTTTCGGTGGGGGGGAACAAAATCCCCCCCTTAACCACCACCCCCCGAAAAAAATCCTGGCTACTCCCATGGGTCCTTACAAGACATGAATAAATAAAAACAAACAAACAATTAGGTTAATTGGTAATTAATTATTTTGTTTGATTTCGAAATAATGCGAATAAATGCTACTTAATGAGAGATGTGCATATATATGTATATATATATATATGTTTATATATGAAGTCACATAGTCAGCCGTACTAAATCTTTACCCCCATTCTCGAATCAAGTTGAAATTTTGCATAATTATTCATTGTCGATAACAATACGCGAATCAATCCAAAAATTAACCAATCGGATAATCATTTGGTTTATCATTTAGTACTAATTAATTACGTTTGTTTTATATAGCAGAAAGGGAGCAGAAACCTGTAATATTCAGATAAATGGTAGAAATTATCGGTTATTTCCCATTAGATACGCATTGGTTTTATAGAGTATTCTATTTTCTATTGCTTTTTTTACCAATCTACTATCACCTTTATTTCCATACAGTACAGGAAACAGAGTACACACACAAGCTGCACCAGCAGTCAACATAAAGAGACATTGTAATAACTTCCTGCCAGCTTTGTCCAGGAATATCAGGCACAGAATGTAAGACAGCAGCTCTACCACACCAGACAGGAAGAAGTTCAGATACAGATCTCCAGACAAGTTCCCAACATTCAAACTTAGCCCGTAGTACACCATACTTGATACAATCCTGTCAACAAAACGTGAAGAGTTTCCTGAGTAAGCTAGAAAATGTTCGTGAAACATAGTACCCTTCAAAATGTGAGCATTTAGGATTCATGTATAATTCGAAATGTATTGATAGTACATCTTCTATCCTATTTTCTACTATTTGATTGCAAAGATATTTTCGCACAAAAAATATCATTGTACACAATATAGTTGTGAATAGAAACAAACGTACTTAAATCAACATTGTTTTACAGTAGCCTCTTTGCCATCTATTTTTTTTTATGGATTTGTACCTGTTGAGGAATAGTTTGTTTCTGTCATTTTATCTAATTTTTGTTAAAGATACGAAACGATTATGACAATTTGTTTTAAAATTATCAACAATAAAATAACATTTAATTATAAAGGAAATGTAATATTCTAATTTAGATCAGGATACAAACTTGTACCCGCTCATTTAGGCAGCTTGAAGTTTAGTTTTATCACAAGTATATAATTAGTTTTCCTTTACAAGAAAGAAAAAAGCTTTTGCTAATTGTATTACTTTAATTCTATTATATATTTCTTTTGGATAAAATTTCATACCAGTTGGAAAAAATAACCAAACAGCGGATAAGCAAAACATGATTCGTCATCATGTGCCAGACTTTTTCGCCAATACCGTCCAATTCTATCTCTTTCAAATTAGCCATTTTGTCCGCCATAGTAACGTTATTGGTTTTGGCAGCAATTTTGATTATTTCAGAAGCTTCCTGTAGTCTATTTCTGCTGACAAGCCATCTTGGAGATTCCTTCAGTAATCTAGCGAACAATGAGAATATACAGTCAGTCAAAGTATAAAACCAAAACATTTATATTGTTACATATTTCTGAATCTTCTGGCTAAATGTATTAGTAGGCACACAAATAAAAACACTGTAAAGAGCTTGACGACTAAACTTTCAGCTTCATATAGCTTTATTGACTATTAACTCTAACCATTCGTCACTGTAACATGTAGCGTAGAAGACTGTACAATATCTGTCAGTTTACAGTTAGCTATACTTCGTTGCAATTCATCTCTTCACTTCTTTGCAATTCATCTCTTCTCAACTTGCATCGAGCCGTATTCCACAGAATAGACCAACGACACACTTCCCAGTGTCGCTTCAGGTCTCCAAAGCTGAACCAAGTAGTACTCAAGTCTATCGAATCAGAGCCGCACACGTCTTACATCGACTGTATCGACGGTAACGGCTCAAGTCCACTGTAGTTTGCTGTATAGACTTTAACAACAGTAGGCCACTCCAGTAAACTCTACCCTAGTTAACTTGCATCGAGTCATACACATTTCTCTTCCACTAGAGCCGCACACGTCTTACATCGTTTGTATCGACTGTAACGGCTCACTCACGACTGACTTTCACATTAACTCTCTGACTTATATAAAGTCCCTAATCGCTCCTCCAAAGTTGCACAAACACTGCTAGTATCACCTGGAACAACAAGTGAGGAAACGTCACATCCTGTCGTTGTTTTTACATGTAGATTCCAGAGAACACCTGCTGCAGCGTCATCAAGCCGGGGTCACACGTACTGACCTCTATCTGTCACTGTTCATTAGTAACTGCACCCTTCTTAGATCTGTTTGTCCCCTGGAACAACACGTGAGGACACGTCACATCCTGTCTTTGTTTATACTCGTAGATTCCAAAGAACACTCGCAGCTGTGTCATCTCGACGGGGTCATACGTTGACCTCTACCTATCGCTATTCATTTGTAACAATATTAAAACATGATTTGTGTTTATCTTAAAATACATGCAAGTCACTTACAAGAAATATGAGATGATTAAAAAGCTAGGGATTGATAATACAATCTGTAAGTGTCTCCAATCTCGTAGTCCGTAGGCAATAGCAATCAAAAGGAAATGTCCAAGAACCCAAAAGCATTCCTTTATAATCCCAGCGTATTTTCTTTTTCTTGGACCCACAAGCTCCATGCCTTGGAAGAGAAATCATTGAATGTCAGGACGAGTTTCAGTGATATTTTATAGAAGCATTTTTGCTTGTTTCTTTATGCCTTTTAAATCTTTTGTAGAGATCATTTTATACTAGCAAATATAAATTATAGTATTTTCGGCCTAAGGGTGTAAACAAGACAATGTTCTGATTTCAGGACGCGACTGTCGCTTTCATTTGTTTTCATTTTGCTCCTAAGAATCACCTTAAGGGTACTATAACGTGGAGTTGTCAACTAAATATTTAACATTGGTGTCAGAAGATAACCCACCACAGAATGCAATGACGAAAAAGTTTTACCCAAAAAAAATAAATTATTGTCTTTTAATGAGTATAATGTGTGGCTAAGTTTTAAGTATCTATTATAGATTATTCCGGATGTTTTGTGAAAAACAAATCAATGTCAATGAATATTTGTTTGCTCTTCTAAGTTATAGTAGATTTTATTTCCATTCTTAAACGTTGTAAGAAACACATTATCTTTAATATATTGTTTCGGTTTTTTAATGTAAATAGCATATAAATGCTAAATAAAAATATCTATACTGATTTATACTTCATTAACTATAAAGTTGTTCCGGATATTGTTTTATAAAAAATAAATTATGTCAAATGATTGTTTGAAATCGCAAAAGTGACTAGTATTACATTATATTCTTTGACACTACGTCACTATAGTTTATTTATCAATATCAATTGTTCCGAATTTTTAATTTAAAACAAATTTATGTCGAATAATTTTATTTTTTTCAAAAATATCGACAATAGGTTATTTAGGATTTTAAAATAAGAAAGTAATTTACTAGAAATGATTATTAAAATTAATTTTTATACTATATTTACAGTTAGAATCTAGTATAGAAACTTAAAACTAATGCGATGTTTCGGAAGTGAAATTAAATTTTAATCAGATTTTCAACAGCTTTCAGTCTTTTTTTTCCTCGCTATTAACATAACGAACAGACAGACTGACAGACAAAACAATAAAAAGCGTCTTTAATACTTTTATATACATATATATATTAAGTCTAACTAGCCCATCAAATGAAATGCTAAAAGAACTAACTCGGTGCATCAATGTTTATGATCCCTAGAGAAGCTGCTCGTATAGAAGCATTTTTTAGTCTAACTAGGACGTGTGACGTAATGGAATTTTTTTCCTTTGACGTCATATGGAGTTAATTCTTTAAATGAAATGCTAAAAGATCTCACTCGGTGCACCAATGTCTATGAACCCTCAACAAGCTGCTCGTATAGATGATATTTGTTAGTCTAACTAGGCAGTGTGACGTAGTGGATTTTTTTTCCCTTTGACGTCATATGGAATAAATTCTTTAAAAGCTAAAACAACTCGGTATAGTAAATAATTTATTAAACCTCGTAATGTGACTCGCATTTTTAAAAGACATAAAGTTCGTCCATCGTGGTTCGATGATGACCACTTTGTCATCCAGGGGGCTGAGAGCTTTGCACTGGGGTTTTATGCCTCCTCATGTGGCTGGTGAGACCTATGTGAGCCCGGAATGTTCGGCCGCACACTGGGCAGGTCATTCCAGCTGGAGCTATTGTCGTTTGCCTTGCTTATCTTTTCTGGCGTTTTTCTTCTGCCAGCGTTGTTCTTTTTTCCTCAGCAACCTGTGCGCCAGTTTTCACAGCGCGACGCCATGATCCTCTGTCTCCCAGGTGCCTGGGTCTATGCTGAACGCCTTCAGAGAATCTTTGAGAGTGTCCCTGAAGCGCTTTCTTTGACCACCTTGCGAGGGCTTTCCTTCGCATACAAGAGTCGTTTAGGGATGCGGTGGTCTTCCATTCTGTAAACGTGACCTGCCCATCGCAGCTGGGACTGCATCAGGATTGTGTTAGCAGAGAAGGACTCTGGAAGATCATGTCAAAGTATGACTGTCCACAAAAATTCATAACCATGGTGAGACTATTTCATGAGGGCATGAAGGCTCGTGTCCAGGAAAGTGGAGAACCATCAGAGCCCTTCGAAGTATCAAACAGGGTAAAACAAGGCTGTGTCCTAGCACCTACACTGTTCAGTATCATGTTCTCCGCTATGCTGACAGATGCATTCACAAATAGAGAAAACAACGGGGTAAATATATCAAACAGATTTGATGGTGACCTATTTAACCCGAGGCGGCTCAAAGCAAAATTAAAAACAAATGCAGCAGTAATCAGAGACTTGCTATTTGCTGACGACTGTGCCCTAAATGCCTGCTCTGAAAACGATCTGCAGAGCATAGTCAGTGACTTCTCAAGAGCATGCTCAGACTTTGGCCTTACCATCAATACGAACAAGACTGAAGTCTTATATCTACCTGCTCCTGGGAAAGCCTACTCGGATCCAAGCATCACTATAAATGGACACGATATAAACTCAGTGGACATATTCACATATCTTGGCAGCACACTCTCCAGAAATGGAAAAATCGATCGTGAAATCGACCTGCGTATCGCCAAGGCCAGTGCATCCTATGGCAGACTGTCTAAAACTGTCTGGAACAGACGTGGTATCACCACAAACACAACGCTTGGGGTCTATAGAGCCTTCATCCTCCCTACATTGCTCTATGCCTCAGAAACATGGACAGTGTACAGTAAACATGCAAAGAAACTGAACCACTTCCACATGACATGTCTGAGAAAAATACTAAATGTCAAATGGCAAGACAAAATACCAGATACAGAAGTTCTTCGAAGAGCGTGTCTGCAAAGCAAAAAGACATAATAGCTAGATTTAGATCTAATCTAGATTTTTTACACTAGAGCTAGATTTTTTACACAAGATCTAGATTTTTTTTCTTACACTAAAGCCAGATTTTTAAAAGTAGATTTAGATTTAAGTTCTAATTAAAATCATTATAGAATCTAGATCTAGAATTTTTTGATGTAGTTTAGAATGTTTGTTGTTTTACATGTTTCGGATGTTCCTTCAGAGTTGTAGTCCAAACCTCCCGTAGGACGACGGGGGATGGGAGCGGGGCCCGGAACGGTCAGGGTTTGATCCTGGGACCATCGATGAATCCAAACGACAGTCCAGCGCGCAAACCTCACTACCAGACAGCCATGATTTAGACTAGATCAAGATCTATAATTTTAATTTCTAGGCTTAAAGTGTAGATTTTTATTTCTAAAGTCTAGATTGTCAATATGTCAATATTGCAATGTTATAAAATACTAAAACTAATCTACTATTTTAATATTTCATATTGCAATTAGTCTATTAATTATCTAGTGTTTTTTTTTTCATATAAATCTAAATTACATCTACATTATCCCAAATATATATTTTAGATCTAGATCTAGTAGATATAGATATTGAGAGTGCTAAATTAGTAGTTTAATTTAGGTAGATCTACATCCTCATTCTAGTTCCATTTAAATGAAAATGCTCAATACCAAAAGATTATCTAAAATGGCTCTTCTGACATATTGTACATATCCGGTAGTTGTCATTCCGTATGTGTAGATATATTATCAATAGTAGGCTATTAGTTTGTAAACAGTTTGTCAATGCCTGGTCGTGCGGTTAGCGCGCAGGACTGATTATCTCTATGGTCTCGGTTTCATACCCTGCTTGATGCCATCCTCAGTCGACCAGTGAATGTGCGGATCCGACAGGAATCCGTCTCCCACGGGGGCCGCCTCTGAGTTTGTGTCGCAACACAAACTCTCTTTGTAATCTTGTTATTAATGTTTCTAGTTTATGAAATCTTAACAGGACAAGCGTCGAACAGATCGACCACACACAAAACTAATAGCGGCTAATAGAAAAATTACATTACCATTCACGACAATTCACGAAACAATCCTCTTACCGATGACATAGGAAGCGAGGTAGAGTCCCATACCAAAGAAGGTGGCACAAAACTTCAAGATGACAAATGGAACATAAGAGTGGACAAAAGCTACAGCAAGACCACTAGCAAACTGACCAATGGTGCCCAACAATAAAACTTTCTTGCGACCTAATCTAGAGGGAAAATCGTATCAGTACAATGTAGATAAAATGAAACAACAAATAAAATCATTTAATTGGAAGCTCTTCAAAGAGAACTAAACCAAAGATTTGTTATAAAATAATGGATCTCTCTCTCTATCGCACGGATCAAAAAGTAGTTTCTGTTTTGTTTTTGTAAATTAATGTAATAAACCTAATTAATAAACCTCACAAAGATATATGTCGTTCAAATATATTAGAACCTGACATGAACACGTGATGATACGATAGTCCTAAAGATAATGGCAATGTCTTTTATTATGAACCTTTTTAAAAAATGAGTGCAGTGTTTCATACCACCACGCAATCCCAGTAGTGACCTGCAAAATTGTCACATCTGAGTCAGGTCTATTTAAGTTTTTGTCTTCAGGGCCTGCCTTTTGCAAGGGCTTTTCTTTGGGCCCCAAATGCCTTCGTTAGTCTCTTTCAGAGGCAGATGTTGAAACTATTTTTTTTCCTTCTTTTTTTTGGAGAGGGGGGGGGGGTAATAGAGGGGGCCTTCGGAAGTGCTATCAATATCAACTCGGGCGCCATTTTGCCCTCACGTTCACTTCGAATACAATTCTTTTATGTCATTAAATTTATAAAATACTCACACATCTGCCAATGGTCCTAGAATGAGTGATCCAACCATGTTGCCCCCCATCACAGCCATGATAGCGTACGTTTTAAACGAAATATCATCACACACCATGTTGACCTGCCGTGAATTTAAAAAGTCCAAGATTATATGGATATAATAATTTTGCCATCACCTGCTGGTATGGTAATGCTTCACTTGCACAAAGACTTAGACTAAATAGACTATTGAAAAAAAGCATCGTATATCACTCGAACACAGCTACCATCTCTTGAACAGCTTTTCCATGAAAGATGCCTTGCCAAAACACTCACGATTTTTAAAGATAACCTTCATCCATTAAACCACTGATCTGAACGAAGTGGTCGTCTCTTTTCCATTAGGACTAAAACAGAAAGATTTAAAAACTCCTTCATCCCAGTATCGGTCAGAGTGTTACAAGATCATCTGTCGTCATCGAGAAGTTCATAGAAGTCTAATTCATAAAGCGCTGGTTGTGAGTGTGTTTGTGTTTCGTGTGTGAGTGTTGTTCGTATTTGCATTTATAATGTTATTGCTACAGTAGTTACGCTGAGGTTGTTCATTGTTGTCAACTGAATTTCCATTGATTGGATCAATAAAAATTATCTTATTTTATCTTAACTTATCTTATATATACAATTCTCTTCATGGCTTAATAGTTTGGACACGCAAGAAGTAAAGGAAAGATCACTCTTTTATTTCTGCAAGTGGGACGGACTAGAGTTAACCTAAGAAAAAAAAGGGGGGTGGGGGAGAACAAGTAGTATTCACCCGTCACAAAATAGCAGACTTAACCGTTGTGACCAAGAAGTCCTGGAAAGATCACTCTTTTTTATTTCTACCCCCATGTAGTTTTAGCGGTCTGCGAAAACAAAGAGAGGGGGGGGGAGGATAACAAGTAATCTACTCTGAATTCACCCGTCACTAAATAGCAGGGTCCGACTTAACCAGTGTGGGGCCCAATGCGAAACGGAATTCGCAGGGCCCAGGTTGGGTAGGGATACGGATTATAAGTGAAAATTAAGAGTTTATATATATATATATTAGAAAATACATTCGTCTTTGCATTTACATTCATTCTTTACTACGTACAGAATTACTTAACGAGCCTTGCGTGTAGCGAAGTCATACAGTACATCATAAAAATTCTATTTCCTACATAGATCAAGCTCAATAGCAAGAATTACCAAATGTTTCAATGTATCTACGAGTATTGTTGACCTCAAGTAATTCTTCATTATTTTGAGGCACGAGAATTTTCCTTCCATAGATTCCAAAATTACGGGATAATGGCTTTTTTTTTCTCTCGCGTAGGATTGTCATTTTTTTTATATTGAATGACACCCCAAAATGACAATTTTTGTCTATATATTTCATGAGATTTGTATGAGTTTTCAAAAGATTTTAATAATTTCCGGATATTTCCAGAATTATTTGTTTATGTTGCAATATCAGGACATTTCCAGGAGCTCCTGGTAAATCAGGCGGCCGCGGTAAATCCGTTATAAGTTACAAAATGGTTTAATTTAACAATTTACACCTAGAATTAGCGCGGGTCCTATGAAAGTGTGGGGCCCACTGCGGTCGCCTAGGTGGCCGGCCCTGCAAAATAGCGACGTATCTTACATTGTGGGTTGACTGTCTATATATATACAATTCTCTTCATGGCTCAAGAGTCTGGACAAGAAGCAATGGAAAGATCACTATTTTATTTCTGCAAGTCGGACTAGAGTTACACTACGAAGAATAAAGAGGGGGGGGGGGGGGAGAACAAGTAGTATTCACAAAATAGCAGGGCCGACTTAACCTTTTTGACCAAGAAATCATGGAAAGATCACTCTTTTTTATTTCTACCCCACGTAGTTTTAGCGGCAAAAAAAAAGAGGGAGGGGGAAAGAGAACAAGTAATCTACTCTGTATTCACCCGTCGCTAAATAGCAAGGGCCGGACTCATCCGTTGTGGGACACTATGCGAAACGGATTTCGTGGGGATATATTTGGGTTGGGATAAGGATAATAAGTGAAATTTAAAAGTTTGTATTAGAAAATAATTTCGTCTTTACAATTTATTCATCTTTACTACGTACAGAAATACTTTACGAGCCTTGCGTGTAGCGAAGTCATACAGTGTATCAAAAAACAAAATTTCCTACAAAGATGACGCTAAATAGCAAGAATTACCAAATGTTTCAATCTATCTACAAGAAATGTTGACCTCAAACAATTCTTCATTAGTTTGAGGCGCGAGAAGTTTCCTTAACCAGATTCCAAAATTACGGGATAATGCAGTTTTTTTTTTAATCGCGCGTAGGATTGGCGTTTTCCATATTGAATGACACCCAAAAATGACAATTTTCTATATATTTCATGAGATTCGTATGAGTTTTCAAAAGATTTTAATAATTTCCTGATATTTCCAGGACTTTTTCGTTTATTTTGCAATTTCAGGAGATTTTAAGGAGCAACTGGTAACTCAGGCGGCCGCGGAAAATGTTAAAAGTTATAAAATGGTTGAATTTAATAATTCACACCTAGAATTAGCGCGGGTCCTATAAAAGTGTGGGGCCCACTGCGGTAGCATAGGTTGCATTGGCCTAAGGCGTATGCTATGCCGTCAGTCGACTAATATTATATATTTAAATGTTCATGTTATATGTTTATATGTTCATGTTACATGTTTACATGTTTGTATTATACTATGTTTACATGTTCGTATTATATGTTTGCATGTTTGTATTATACTATGTTTACATGTTCGTATTATATGTTTGCATGTTAGTGTTGTTTGTTTACATTCTCATGTTATATGTTTTAATGTTATTGTAAATTGAAAGTTTAGGTTTAATGAATTAATATACTTAATATGAATGAGTTTTCTACAAATATCTGTGACATATTTAGCTGAAAGTATACACTCCAAACCTCTGTGATAAATGCCAACGTAAATATATCCCATAAACCTCTGTGATATATGCCAACGTAAATATATCCCATAAACCTCTGTGATATATGCCAACGTAAATATATCCCATAAACCTCTGTGATATATGCCAACGTAAATATATCCCATAAACCTCTGTGATATATGCCAACGTAAATATATCCCATAAACCACTGTGATATATGCCAACGTAAATATATCCCATAAACCACTGCGACGTGTATCAATGTTAATGTATTTCATTCACTCCGTGTGACTAATTTGAATGTAAATATATCCCATAAACCTCTGTCACAAATGTGGATGTAAATATTTCCTTGCTGTAAACCCATTTGTCACATTTTCTGGTCATGTTGCTCCAGTATCTCTGTGTGACATCTTTGACAAACACTTCACATTGGGAGTACATGTTCTTCTGACTCAGCCATGGGATAGATCGATTGATGAGTTCATCATGCCAGGGACCTTGGCTCGCGTACGTGTCATTGTCCAGTTCTGGAATGGCACATCTGTGTGAATACATTCCATTCAGTTTAATAGATAACAAGTATAAGAAAACATTTTAAATAGGTATTGAATTGTATTGAGTTTGCGTGACAAATGTATTTCTATGGTGATGTTGGGAAGAGGTTAGCGATTGGTTGTAAATGATGCAAGATATGTAGCATTGTCGTCAGCAGTCTTAGGACAGATGACACCAGAACGTGAGACTGAAAAGAAGTGTTATTGTGAGTTAGATTGTGTTAAAATACCATTTTATAATATTAAAAAGTCTACTAACACAATTTTAGACTAATTATTAAAAACAAAAAAGAAGCAGTAGTGCCATGTCATCAGCGAAATTCAAATCCACACAAAGTTAAATAAATTTGTCTACGGATTTTCTTTTAAACAAAATGCCCAAATTAGCAAAAAAAAACTGAAACATTTTTATAACAAAAAATCATTCTTATTCCCGCATGAAATAATAAAGCACGCTTAGAGACACATAATAATAATAATAAGAAGAATACATATAAGGTTCTATTAATTATATAAGTTTTGACTGAAAAAGAACCTATAATTACTTTTACTTTTATACTGCTTATAGCTACTGTCTAGCTCTCTAAAAACTATATCTTCCAAAATTGTATTCTGCGTAAAATAGACTCTATTGTCCAGTCTCTCTCTATGTGTCAATGACGATAACATTTTGCGTAAAATCAAATTCTATGTTCGTTCGTTTAAATACAAACTAATTTTTATTATTATGTATGCAAAAGTGGTCTTCCTTTATGTCCTCATTGATATTGTCTTATTTGTCTATTTAGTTCAAAATTTCTCCCAATCTTCCAAGGGTTATAATCGGTACGTTTCACTGTTAAGGTCTCCACACTTCTTCACATTGTTTTCTCTTCTCTGTCTATGTGACAGTAATGTAGTGCCCAAAGAATGTCAACCGCAGCTAGCAATTCGTAATGCAAACAAATCTAATGTGACCATTCCCAATTAACAGTAAAACTGCGCTTAAAAACAAAACTCTTTTTAGATCGTAGAAAATCGAGAACTAGTCATTAATTTTGTGTTGTTAAATAAATATTAACTACATACAAATCAGTATTACCCATTACTAACAAAGTATCCTACCTGTGATCTGGCACGGCCAGTACAAAGACTGACATTAAAACATGGAAGGCTGTGGGCACGGACACTAGACATGTCAGCAAGAACATACGCTTTTGGTAGCAGCCAAAGTCTCCAAGCTGGTGAATGACGTCATCAAACTTCATTTTTGTTTTTCAAGCCTCTTTCGGTTCTTTCAAGGGACATCACCTATAGATAACAAAACGACAAGACCCAGGGGGTTTACCATGTGTCCATTGTTTGGTAAATAATGCTGGTACAAGTTTCAATATTTTCAACACGAATATCAGAATCAACAAATTACAAACTATCAACAAGTACAAGCTTATCTCCCTCTATACAAAATACTCATCATTTAAATATTGCATGTGATTGCTCATATGATATTTAATACTGTCTAAATCTGATCATTATAAGTAATGTAAGATGCTCTGCATGCAGAGAGAGCGAAGGATTCTATGTTACACTGGTGGATCGGTGCGTGTGTGTGTAGGGGGGTAGGGGCAATCGCCCTCACCCAACTCTCAACGGGGTATGAATTTTTATATATACTATCAAATTATAAACTATCAGATAATTTTTATATAAAATTCACATAATTAGTGTACAAAAGTTTTAGTTTTTCTAAAAAAAAAAAGAGATTTTTAGGAAAGGGGAATAGACGCTATTAGTCTTGTTTGGTGGGTCAGTTCGTCCGTCCAGTTTAGATATCGTGAACTAGAAAAGGTCATCTGTTTTTGTTTTAAAAATTAAACTTTTAACATTCAGAAAAGAAAAATTAGCCGTTGGATAAGAATTCTGAAAGATCTAAAATATCATGATATCGAATTTTCAATATATTTCGTAGTTTTTATATTTAAAAGGGACAGATAGACGGACGAACAGACCACGCAAAACTAAGTGCAGATAATTTCTTCTTAGGGGCAGCTTAAAAAACAGACACTTGATGTGCATTTTACGAAATAAATTAATTAATTAATGGAAAACATATATTCAATAATGAGCCTTTAAAAGTTTTTCCTTTGTGACCTTCTGCAGAATTATTTTGTTTCTAAATGAAGCTATCTTTTATGTAATCAGCAACTACCAAGTTTTTTTCGCTTTTTTTTTAAAAAATTATTATGTAAGGCTCTTGTGGTATAAAAGGATAGCCAAACCTACATAGATCTATTGACTACGTCAAGACTTGAAACATACAATGAAAACTACTAGAAAGATAATGTTCTAATTTTGATAGTGCATGTTTTCATAAGCAGCAAATAAAAGTTAAAAGAACATCAACTTAGATTTAAAAACCTAGATTTCAAAAACAAGTATTCTCAAATCAATGTTACATCTACTCAATTATTTTTTTATTTTGTATTTCCACCCAGCAAGAACTGAAAAGTTTAAATTGTTTATTCGGTTTCAGTGTAACTCGTTTCTAGCTAGCATGATCTGGTATTGAAATCGACACTTTAGCAAAAGGTCATGCACAAAGAGTAATTATTGAATAGAATCATATTTGCAGAATGGCCCAACTTTTGTCACAGTGTTAGTTTATGTTTCCACAGCTTTACGTGCTCATAGGTGTGTCTCTTGGTGTGACTTGAGTTGCTACGTGTCTGTATTGGCCAAACAGATTCTGATGTAACCACGTTTAAGAAGGACTAAGAACATTAGGGGATAAATGGGGGGGGGGGGGGGATACTGATAAATGTCATTCGAAATTGGAATGGAATTCGGGGGATGAGAAAGATGGACTAATGTATATTATAATCTTGAACTAGTTGTTGTTGTTTTTTTTGGCCGAAGTTACTTAAGATTTAATTTTTTTTCTCAACATTATTGAAGTTTAGTATTAAGAATATAATACCTAGTGACAATATTTTTATAACATCCTATCTTGTCTCTGCATTGTAGGTACCATTACACATGACAAAATAAGAGAAATAAGATGAAGTTTTCTCGAGGACTCGTTTCTCTCTTCAGATACAATTATTTACATTTTTAACTGTAATTTACATTGAAGCTTTAAGATGGGCCACCACAAAAATTTTGCCAAAGGCCTTCACTTACTAAAATCCGGCACTGACGCTAGTTGGAAGCAAAGCTTTAAAAAGCAATGAACACGAAAAAAAAAAAGTAAATCAGAGATCACCTGACCTCTTGGCTTGTCAACCTGAAGCGCATCAGCAAAACTTTACTACTTACTTTATCAGAATAACAGTCTTTGTCTAACATTCATATAAATCTGTTTAAGTATAACACAGTAGTAGTATAGAGCTAGTAATGTACTACATTAATACAGTAGCTATAACAAATTGCGCTAGGTACATATCTTGTTTTCAAACAGTAGTAGGCCAATATCTGGAGTGACAAGATTCGATCCCCACCCTCTCTCGTAAACACTTTTTAGCCAACAGACTAAAGTGAAACGAATTCAATTAGTTGAGGTCACTTAATGATTCTTCACTTAGATTTCACACATTTCTAGTAACGCCTTTTATCCGGTGTTGTTGTTTTATGTCTTTCGAGACACAATAAGCCATAGATATTTTTTAATGCACTTTATATATATATATCTCAACATAAAATTACCATAGGATTTGGTGGCAGACTAATAAAGCGCTTGGCTTATGAGACGAAGTGTCTCGAGTTCAAATCTTGCTGAAGTCTGGGATTTTCAAAATAAGTATTTATAAGACTGAGTCCGCCCAACTCTAATGGGTACCTGACATTAGTTGGTCGTTGTGCTGGACACATTGACACCTCCCTTGACCTTCGGAAATACAAACAGATGAGCTTTAAATCATCTGTCCCCATAGACCGTGAGGTCTGAAGGGAGTACCGCTAGTCAAGTATAAGTTCCTAACCTTAGTTCATTTCGTCATTACGCACTCTTTGTTCATTTGAACAGTTTTGGCACACTTAATGTGTCACTGTGAGAGAGTGATTGGTTTACTGAAATGGAATCAAGTTTGTAAATAAGGACACAGGCGCACAGCAGGTTAAATAATGACTTAACTATAATGTAATAGTGCTATAACCATTGAAAGATCTTAGCATCCTTAATTAAAATACATCTTTATACGCCTTTTATATGCCTAGTATTTGACGTTCCAGGAGATTCCACAATTGTCCTTCATTTCTTCAATATTTGAAATGGTCTCCGCGAGTAAAGCTTCCGCCTTAATCCGTGTCATTCAACCAGTTCCCTTAGCAGTGTCTATGACGTCATTTGCGAAACCAACCAAGACCAATCGGCATAACTGACGGTCTGTAATGAACGGTTCTAAAAGTAGAAATGACAGCATTTAGGCTGTAAATTTTTGTTTTCATTTCGCTTATTCTTGTATTGTTTTTTTAACTTAATTTCAAAATGTTTTACATGGGCGTAAACAATGTTCACGTGTTTAGGGCTGGAGTTTAAATAAACGTACTGTTAATTTCAATTTCAATATTTCTGTCAGTTTTTTTTTCTCTGCTTTAAGACCATTGTCCCTCTTCAATTTTATTTTTGGATGGATCGAATTTTGTCTATCATTTTGTTTGATTTGTTTGATAATTTAACCAAATCTAGATTCTTTGTAAAATGTATGAAATGTTATCAATGCTAAACGCAGAGAAGCACAAAATGAAACTATGAACGTATACAAAAATATTTTTAAAAAATTCTTTGTATATTGGAGCAAACAAAAAAAAAAGTCACCTCTATTCTGGAGACATAACAGTTTTAGCTCACGATTTAGCTCAAAATGGACAAGAATACCTGTCAACAAGAGATGCTACCACATTTGAACGCATGAGATTCATTGTGCAGGTCTAATAGCTTGGAGACGCTCTTTAAAATAAAATGAAACTGTAGTAATACAAACTGGCATATGAAAATTGGCTTACACTTCTATACATCTAAACTTGGTATCTGCCGAACTGGTGGGGACAATGATCCTGAATATTCCTAAGAAGATTCTTGCTCCTGACAAGGGGCGGCAGTGGTGAAGACCTGAAAGATCCTAAGGAAATTTCTCAGTAGTGTTAAGATGATCACGTGGAATTTTGTAACCCTCTAACAAATCTCAATCCAGGCAGTGCCAGTAAGTTATATTTATAATAATAATAATAATAACAATGTACCCTGTTGTTATATCAACCGAGGGGATAATGATAAATAATCTCGCAGAGACCTTCAAGACCCTTCGTTTCCCTAGGATTAGAAGAATCTCGTACTCTGTCAGAGGGCCGTACTGCTGCAGACCTGCCACGTCAACAGAAAATTCCTCAGTGGAAGCTGCTAAAAGGACGAAAATGAATTTATTTTTTTTTCTCCCTAACGAAGCTCAATCCTGATACGGAATGAGCATTAGTTTATTTGTTTCATAATGATGATGATGATGATGATGACAACAATGATGATGATAATAATAATAAAGTCATATTTTAGAGCTTGCTTTCGTTTATTCTACATTTCGGTTGCTTTTAAATCCTAAGTTTACAAACACTAAAGTGTTGTTTTAAATTTGTTTTTTTTATGTCTGAAGCCTGCTGCACATGTAGGCTTACTTTCATTCTGCAAGAGTTGAGCAACAATGATTTCAACAAGCAAAAGCGATGGTTTCATGTGAATGTTACTTTTTGTAGATCATTGACACAGTCTTCTTTGAACATATATGTATGTAATTGTAAATGTGCATGTCAATTCCAAATGTGTATCTGGGCAAGTCTCTTCATTTTTAAAGACTAAAAGAATCCAAATATAATGAGTAAAATATAACCTGCCTGTAAAGAAACTATTTGTATCGATTTATGGTGTACAGTAAATTGTTAGAAAGTTTATCTGTTTAGATTGTATATTATCAGGGAGCGAATGAGAATGTATTTGTTTTCTCCTTGACCAGCTCAATATCTATTTTGTAAAATGTTTTATTTCGATTGAGCTCTACCAATAGTAGTCGGGCGTTCCATGATTTTGTATTTTTTTTTACAATAGTTATTGAAACTTGATTGCTTGCTCTTCAGTTACAAATTATGGATCTTCATAGCTATGAAACGTTTTGCAACTCTGATCTTCAGACTACGCGATAATAAACTATTCTCTTGTGTAAGCCACTTACTCTCTAGAAACTGCACCAGTATCAAATACGGTCAAGTAACAAAAAACAACTATTTAGACTCTGGCCACATCAGAAACAAAGTTTGGCTACTTGCCAAATGGGACGTTTTCTCATTAAAGTATGGTTAATAAAAAAGCCTAGTAAGTTACAGTTTGAATAGGGGTATAGAACTAGTCAGAGTTATCTTGGTTACACTATGTAAAGAGATACGTCGACAATTTTAGTGAAATTATGCAAGTGAGTGTTTCATCACTGGGACATTAGTGTTTCTACGTGTACACTCGACTGACGGAGTGATGTATGTGTGTGTCGGAGACACAGAAAGAGAATTATATAAGCTCTTTTGTTACTCTTTATTTGTGTGCGTGTGTGTCTGTGAAAGAGAGAGAGAGAAATAAAGATACTATAAAATGTTTTATGTGCGTATGTGTACGTGTGTGAGAGAGAGAATTCCTTTTCTTAGTTGTATGTAAAACCTTTCTAAATATACACAGTGCTACTGTCTTTCATTTCAACCTAAACAATATGTATTTAGTGCATGACTTTTTTTTAGAGTAGAGATCTAATAGGAAGCTGATTGGAACTCTTACATGTCTAGAAATATAGAGAGAGAGATAGTCCCAAATTTCAGCAAATTATTTTGAATTTTAAAACATATTTCCAGCCTACGTAATATTAAACAGAACTACCTTCAGTACCTTCAAGATGTAGACTGACACACAAAAACATAGGGTCGATTTCCGGTAGCACTGTCTCTAATTTCCCATAGGCTAGCAGGTCTACCTTAAATTAACCGTGCCTGCTGGTGGTTGGTGTAGAGTTGTAGAGTGTAGAAGAGCACTACTTACCATTCGACAGCTGCATAGGGGATGACAACTCATAAAGTAATCTTTTTTGGCAAGTTGAAAAGAAGATGTCGTAACAGAGGTGCCAAAGGAAGCGATATAAAGATAAACTTAGCCATCATTTTGCCCTCACTAGCATAGGACAAGGCAGTTGGCAGCAGAAAACTCTGAAAGAGACATCTGAAGAGCTTCTAACAAGGTGAGGGACGCGTATTTGAGACCAAAAGATAAGCTGCTCAGGTCCATACAACCAAAATATTTTTAAAAATTAGACCTCCTACAAAAAAACTGCTTAGTTTGTATCCAGATGTGTCAGACAAAAATGCAGACCGCAACTGACATTGTGGTTACATAAATTACTGCAAACATTTTTAATCTTCGGATTAAAAAACAATGCCTTTTGGTGATCCGAAAAAACAATTTCTACATCTTTTTTTTTCTATCCTATGTTTGACCAACCAGAAGAACAAAACTGAATGAACTGACAGATTTGAGATGTTAAACATAGCCTACAGACATTTTTGAAATTTTTACAAAGTAAGTAGTCTTAATATCTTATCTTCTTATCTAATATAATACAGACGTTACTTCAAATAAGAAGATGATTACGTCCTACGCATCATAATAGTGTGAGCAACGAAGATCTACAGAAACATGATTTAATTAACTGATCGTAGGAAAATGCAATCAGATGTAAAGAATCTTTTTGAAGAATAAAGAAGACTAGAAATTTATTTCAAACCTGAAATGGGTCTTGAGACAATAGGTACAATAAGGGTAGCTACTTTTGTATTTAATAAGGGTTGGTCCCCTTTAATACTTTATTTAAGTCCCTGCTAACTGTTTGCAATTGCCACTCTCTCTTGAGTCTTTGAGCTTACCAGTGCAGTTTGAACTAAATCTCTATAATGTTTAACTAATACTTGTGTTGTTGTTCTATTACTGAGTTACTCAAGAGGAGTGTGCCACTGTTATGGGAAGAGTGTTTCGATAATGAGCTAAGTAGACTTTATTTATGTTAGTAATAAGTTGGTTTATGTAAATAGTATAGGTCTACTTAGTCTCTTATCCTCTCCTGTATGTTTTTTTTTTTTTTGTAAAAGACATCTTTGGTTTTGATACGAGACAGTAGTGTGTCTCATGGATGAGGTCATTTCATTGTTACTGTATATATGATATTATTGTAAACCATCGTTTTGGTTTTTGACATAAGACACTACTGTACCTCTGTGGTGGTGGTACTTAAATTATGTTGACCTGAACCTGTTTTCCTACTTTGATTTGTTTCATTATTTCAGTTTCTTTTGTGAGCCTTTATTTCCAGTTATACATTCCATGAGCTTTTCTTTTGTTTCTAAATAAACTCTATTTTTTTTGTTGCAACTGAAATCTCAGTATTATTACTTGTCTGTCTCAGTAATTTTGTATATCTAGAGGCTATAGTTAATAGCCTAGATAATATAATTTGGAACCACAAAGTACCACTGGACTAGTACAGTAACTGGTCAGTACAGCAGAAATTATCCTAATACAAGGTCACAGGTCGCATTGAAGTACTCGAATGTATTCGTAGAAATCATTTATTCTCAACTTGCTCAAATTTTGTAATTGTACTGCGAAAATGTTCGAACTTACCTGTGTTAGGGCTAGTAGCTTCTAGCTTACCTGTGTTTAGGCTTGCAGCTTCTAACTTACCTGTGTTTAGGCTAGCAGCTTCTAACTTACCTGTGTTTAGGCTAGCAGCTTTTAACTTACCTGTGTTTAGGCTAGCAGCTTCTAACTTATCTGTGTTAAGGCTAGCAGCTTCTAACTTATCTGTGTTTAGGCTTGCAGCTTCTAACTTACCTGTGTTTAGGCTAGCAGCTTCTAACTTACCTGTGTTTAGGCTAGCAGCTTCTAACTTACCTGTGTTTAGGCTAGCAGATTCTAACTTACCTGTGTTTAGGCTAGCAGCTTCTAACTTATCTGTGTTAAGGCTAGCAGCTTCTAACTTACCTATGTCGGTGGCTAGCAAATTTTAGCTTACCTGTGTCGGTGGCTAGCAAATTTTAACTTACCTGTGTCAGTGGCTAGCAGAGAACGGACATTTTGAAAATGAAACTTTTAAAAGTAACTCAAGACTAACCCTTACTACCAGTGCTTGCAATGAAGGCAAAGTAGAAGTGTTTTACTTTTTTTCCTTCACTTTTAAGTATTATATGGCAAGTTAATATTGTTTTTGTAAGAACTTATAGAGAAAATGTTTTATTAGAGTAGACTGTGAAAATGTATATTTAGAGTAATTTAAACTCATTCAATGATAACCGATAAGTGTTCAACTGTTTACACATGCAACATTGCATGCTGCAACTATATACAATAAAAAAAAATTGAATTATTAATTAATAACTCTTTTTCCAAAAACAAAAATAAGGGTACATTTTTTTTATTTTCGTTCGCAGGCGGCCACAACCCTTGCGCCGGCCCTGCTCAGTGGTACAGCAATAACTTCAATAACAACAGATAACACAATGTATTGTTTTCCATGCCACATTTAAAAAAAAAAAGAGATCAAACGATGAGATTGAAACCATTCAAGATTAATTGCAGGCACTATTTTCTTGGGAGCAGAACATCATTTTAGTGACCCCGGGTTCGAAATTAGTTCGAGTAGTGGAGAGTAGCATTCAATTTTCAGAATCCACCGAAAATGTTGGATTCCATTTTCCATTTAGCTGAGTACTGAGTGTCACACTGTGAAGATCAAAACTGTTTTTACCTTTCTTCCTGTGAACAAAATACATTTAGAATTGACAAGAACAATGACCATGATTGACATTGTTACAACGATTTTATAATTGTTTCTTACGTAAAGGAAAATATAATTTTTATCTTCTTTTATTTAAGCTTAATGACATAACAAGGGAAAGGATAACTTCGTCTAGATTTATATTATCTTCACTAATTAATTTAATAAGATATGGCATAGCTCATCAGAAGTACATCTAAAGGCTTAGAAATAAGAAGTGTCTCTATATTGGAGCTATACATTTTATGTGCTAGAGAAATTATTCTTATATCATGGGAATAGCAGAAGAATTTACATTCTCTATTCAAGTCGATAGGGAAATGTGAAAGTACATTTGTTGTTTGGTCCGCCACGTCCATGAGACCAACTCAAAGAGATTTAACAAAACGTAGTTCTTCTTTTTGTTCACCTTCCAAAGTTCTTAGCATCCTCCACAGTGTCTGGTAACATTTTGTTGGCAGTCTCAGGAAGTAACAGGGCAAGTAGTCCAGCAACTATACTGGCTCCACCAAATATAAGTAGAGGTAACACTACAGCCATGTCTCCAGAGATCACGTGACCCTGAAATCACATATCAAACACTACATTAATGTCTCCAGAGATCACGTGACCCTGAAATCACATATCAAACACTACATTAATGTCTGCAGAGATCACGTGACCCTGAAATCACATATTAAACACTACATCAATGTCTGCAGAGATCACGTGACATTGGTGATAACTAAGAGAAGGAAAGGAAACATTTGAATGGAATATTTGAAAACCAAAATTAAAATTCAGTTAGTACATTTTCTTGTTACAAAGCTGATATCAACTCACGTCTGTCTGGTACAAAAGTTTGTTCACGATCTTTCTCCCAACCCATTTTCTTATCTTATATAATACAGACGTTACTTCAAAAAAGAAGATGATTACGTCCTACGCGTCATGCATTCAGTCATGCGTAATAACTTTTGCACAATTATTCATTGGAATGGACAATACATGAATCAATAAAATATTTATCGATAAGTCAATTAATTACAGATAATTACTGGGAAGCGTAGTGGAGAGGCTTGAACTTGTGTTGGCTACCTATGAAGGGGGCTCGAGGTTCGACACCCGACTCGAGCAGAGTTGTGTTTACTGAGCGCCTAAAGGCAGCACGGAAAAACCTTCTCTTAGATACCCCCCCCCAACTTGTCCACAACTGAGATTGGACCATAGAGCTCTGACCATGGTATAAGCATGAAAGTAACGCTATATAAAAAAAAAGTAAAGTTCCCCTTTCAGACCTTGTGGTCAATAGGGCAGATGATGTAATGGTCTTCTGTTTCTGTGGCCTGCGGTTTACGAGGGTGTCATGTGGCCAGCACAACGACCAACCGCCTTTACTTTTCCCCATCTAACTTTAGGTACCCATTAGAGCTGGGTGGACTCAGAAGCGCCCGAAGATCCTGAAGTTAAGAATCCCAGTCTTCACCAGGATTCGAACCCCGGACCCCGGTTTGATAGTCAAGCGCTTTACCGCTCAGCCACCACGCCTCGCATATAAAAACCATAATTAATTTTTTTTTAAATTAATATTTTATACCAACACAGGAAATTAATCCTTTAGTATTCATAGATATTGCTAAAATATATGATTTTGTCCCCTTAGATAATTGTTCACGTTGCTTTTCCCTCACCCATTCTCGGATCAAGTTGACATTTAAAAAAAAATATTGTACCTAACAAAACATGAGTTAAAAAAATCAAAGAACTATTGGTAATGAATTATTTTGTATGATATCGAATAAGGGGAATACATTAAACATTATAGAGAAATAGTTGTAAGTGCGGAGTACTACACCTTATAAAGCGTTGTTGTTGTTGTTTTTTTTTTAAAGGATTTTTTAAATAACTTTTCTTGCTTAATGTTTATTCTTTGCGAGTTGCATTATGAATCTTTCTTTTTTTTTATGTTATGCTTAATTCGCTATAATTTTTTGTTTTTTCCTTGAAACTGTTTCCATCCTGTCTAGAAAAGCTTGACAAACAGAGCTGGTTCTAAGTTCGAGTCCTTATCAAAAAACAGAGCTGGCTCGAGTAAATTATCGACAAACAGAGCTGGTTCTTAGTTCGAGTCCTTGTCTCAACCAGGATTTGAACACGAGTTTGGTTTACAACTGGACAATGTCATTTAGCCACAGGATCGATTCACGTGTAATTAAACGACTGATGGAAAAATAAAATTGTTGGTATGCATTGTATGACTTTAACATCTTCTTCCCTACAGATCACAAGGTCTGAAAGTGGAACTTCATTACTTACTTTTACTACGCAATGTATTGTTCGTTTAATAGAGACGTATCGGTCATTAGATACCAATTAACCATCTTAAAATGTAAACTTACTATATCAGCAATATAAGGTGCCAGAATGCCGCCAATTCTTGCCATGACAGAACATAGTCCAAGCCCCGAGTTTCTCATCACAGTGGGGAATAACTCCACAGTGTAGATATAGATGATAGCAAACGCTGCTGAGGAGCCAAACTTACCCACAAGGGACAGCACCATGGTTATCCAGGAAAGATCTGTGAAACATTTGTGATGTGCTTATTCAAGGGAGAACTTCAACATAGCTGTATAATATACTTATGATATTGACGAACAAGAGGAATAGTACAGACGAACAATAGGAACAGTAGCGACGAACTAGAGGAACAGTACTGCCGAACAAAAGGAACACTACTGTTCTCAATGTAACCACAAAAATAAACATTATATAATGGTTAAAGAAGGTTATAACCTACAACAAAATGTCCCACCAATAGCACGTAATACTTGTGCTTGAAGTACATTCTGTAATGTGTATAAATGACCTCTCCGCTTTTTGAACGTTCGAGCTGCCAACGTACATCGTAAGGAGATTGCTGACCAACCTTCCGTTAGCCAAGGTGTCAAGTAGGGTTATTTTTCAAAATGGCCAGAGTCTATATATTAAGTTTAATGTCACGAATCGTTTGAACAGATAGACTTATGTTGTATCTCCTTCTTCTCACTTTTGCTGACATGCGCATTCGGAGATGCCATTAATTTAAATCACACACTATTAACTTGTACTAAGATACAATAACATGACACAGTGTAGATATAATTTTTCTTAGTTATAAGTCTGTTAAACTCCAACTTCGAAACAATAAATCTATCCAAAGTACTTCGGATTCAGATCCAGGGCACACTTTCAGAGTACAGATGATCAAATAAAACTAACCAACTATTTAATTTTAAATTAGTGACTTCACGCTTTTACTCTGTAAGTTCTAATTCTAGCTGACCCTGACCGCAAGTGTCTCCAACTGACTAAAAAACTTCAACCATCTTCTAATCTTCTAAATTGCCTAACCTTGTAAAAATACAAATCTCGACCATTTTCAAATATTGATAGTTACAAATATCCATAGAAATAAAACTATTGCTTCTGATTTAGATAGCAAGTGTCTAGCATTAGTGTAGTGCACATTATACAAACTCCTAAAATTGATTTCATAAAAAAAATATAAAATACATATGGGGTTTCAAAATGCCACTGTAAAACCGAAAAGAAACCGTTTGAAATCATTAGTCACGTTCATATAGTTCACGGTAAAAACAAAAACAGAACCCCCCCCCCCTAGGAACGAGTACATTGCACTGGTGGTGATCGAAGAGAGTCCCACCTACTATGTCACTATCCACACACTTTTTTTCAAAGGGCCACTTCATTGTGGACAACCGCAGAGCTGATGTGGTACAGAGAAGAAACATTGGTAAGTTTCCCCGAAGTACTTGGCCTTTGAACTCGTCTCCAACCCGGATGTCCTGGGTAAGGAGCCATTGGTAATAGTGATGTAACAATTTTACATCTCCTTGGATCCTTCTCAGACAGAACTGTTGTTCAGACAGGCCGAACGATAGAGTTTATTGACCTAGAGTTCCAAGATTCTTAGGTTTTACTCATACAATGAAGACAATTAGAATCATTATTCTAATAAAAACAGAATTTTCAAGAATCTATCCTCACCTTTAGTTCCATATAGTACAGGAAACAGAGTACACACACAGGCCACACCAGCAGTCAACATAAAGAGACATTGTAATAACTTCCTGCCAGCTTTGTCCAGGAAAATCAGGCACAGAATGTAAGACAGCAGCTCTACCACACCAGACAGGAAAAAATTCAGGTACAGATCTCCAGACAGGTTTCCAACATTCAAACTAAGACCGTAATATACCATACTTGCTACAATCCTGTCAACAAAACACGGAGAGTACTAGATCGAGACGTGAGTACATTTTAATCAAATATATCTACTAGTTGGTACTTCTAAACTTCACAATGGAAATTTGAAGGCTTCAATTATCATGTGAAATCTAACGTTAGTACAATATTAGGTTGTAGTTTCTCTGATGTTTCAAAATGTGTTTACAAATATATGAGGTGAAAATAGCAATAGCTATTGTGTGCTTTAAAAGCATCCATTATGCCTGTGATGCCAAATTAACAGCCTGTCAGTCGTACAAGGCTCTTAGCGCGGTGCCTAACAACCTGTTGCTATGATAGTGTACACAGATAAGAGGGCACGTTCAAGTAACACAAGAAAATTAAAAATTTGGAATCAACTTTTCAAACGGAAATAAAAATGTCTTATAGGTCGAAAGAAAGCTTGAGATGTCTGGGTTTTTTTAACCCCGGATATTAAGCTTGCCACCCACTGCTCCGAACGGCGCGGTAGGATCTAAACCTAAGATATTAAAATTTTGATACTGTTTTATTTACATGTTTAAAATAGAGTTAACTATTACTGAAAAGAAAACTAGACTAACAACTAATGGGGAATCAAATAGTTTTTTTTAATGAAATTATTGTTGTATTAGTTGACATGATACTAAAGCATGTCTAACCAAATTCAGAGTTAAATCTTGCATTTGAAAATCCTCATATGAGATACGAACTTCCAAGACCTTTTATCTTGAAGGAATAACACAGTTATACACATTATGTTCTTTTACCTACAAAAAGATTGTATAAAATTGTTACATCGTAATTGAATCTATTTCTTTAGGATAAAATTTCATACCAGTTGGCAAAAATAACCAAACAGCGTATAAGCAGAACAAGATTCGTCATCATGTGCCAGACTTTTTCGCCAATACCGTCCAATTCTATGTCTTCCAAATTTGCCATTTTTTCTGCTATAGTGACATTGTTGGTTCTAGCAGCGGCTTTGATAATTTCAGATGCTTCCTTAAATTTGTGTCTGCTGACTAGCCATCTTGGAGATTCATTCAATAACCTAGTCGATCATAAAAATAATTATATATTGACATGGATAATTAAGAAGTTAATTTAAAAAAAAAAAAAGTGAATAGGGTTTAAAATACATACTTCATTCACTTACAAGAAATAAGAAATGATTAAAAAGTTAGGGATTGATAAAACAATCTGTAAGTGGCTCCAATCTCGTAGTCCATAGGCGATAGTAGTCAGAAGGAAAAGTCCAAGAACCCAAAAGAATTCATTGATTATTGCAGTATACTTTCGTTTTTTCGGGCCCACAAGCTCTATTCCTACAATACATAAATATAATACATATATCTATAAATACAAGGACTCTCAGGAATTAAATTAACATAAATCTAATATTATTGTTGTAAAAACATATTACGACACGCAACAAAGAGCACGTCTCACCGATGACATAAGCAGCGAGGTAGAGTCCCATACCAAAGAAGGTGGCACAAAACTTCAAGATGACAAATGGAACATAAGAGTGGACAAAAGCTACAGCAAGACCACTAGCAAACTGACCAATGGTGCCCAACAATACAACTTTCTTGCGACCTAGTCTAGAGGGGACATTGTGTAAGTGAACAAAGAAACTCAATGTTAATAAAAAAGTAAAATAAATATCTTACAGACTTGAGGGAAATTATCTCATCAATTAAGTACGTATTTTTGTTTCCATTAATATAAAAGAACCTAAAAATTAGATGTATAAAAAAATAGTTACATTTCAGTAGAATGCATAAACACATAGTAATTTTATCAATAATGTTTAATACCCAATTTCAGTCAATATATATATATATATGTATATATATATATATATAAAACAATATATATATCTTAAGTTCTTACACATCTGCCAATGATCCTAAAACGAGTGATCCAGCCATCATGCCTCCCATCACAGCCATGTTGGCGTACGTTTTGTAAGACACATCATCACATACCATGTTGATCTAATAGGAATCAAAAAAGTGCAAGTTTACAAAAGTGGATATTTCCATGCATGGAGTTAAATCTATAATTAGAAAGCTGTATAATGTATCCGTTATACAGATTATGGAAACATTGATAGGCAAAATATTTTAATGAACCATATAATTATTTGTGTGTGCTTTCGGCGACCAGACGTGTCGGCTTAGTATTCCATCTTGGTTAAAGGTTCTGGCGTAATATACAAGATGAAAATCTTGCTGCTACTTACCGTGATTGCAAAAACTAAAAGCCTTGAAGCTATAATTTCAATATATGGAATAAAGCCACTGATGGAGTTTCCTAAAATTTGACTATGTGAAAGTTATTTGTGTAACACTGACAAATATGGAAGTATGCTTTAGTGTTTTGAAGTGCATTATGGAATATAAATTAATATGATGAATATTGATGTTATCTATTCTATGGCCTCCTTCAGTAGCGAAGTGACTATGGATCATGTCATGGGAATGAGACGAATGCCCGGGCATTAGCTGTGGTCGGAACGATGTCAAGTGATATTATACATTTGTGCTACTTCTGTTAGGGTTAGCTTATAGTAATATTATACGATATCTAAGTTGTTTAATATAAAATGTCTAAAAAAATTTACTCTTTCTCTTCTGATTAACGATACCAAAGTTGATTTGACCTTTTTAAATTAAATTAATTTCTAGTTTTATACATTTTAATTTGTGCTATATAAAAAGAGCATGCATTTTCCTATAAATCTATACCAAAAGTAACGTTTTCTGGTTGATTTGATTTGATTTTGATTTTGGGCACATCGGCACAATTTAGGCCATGTCGTGCCTGCAGTCTCTCAAGGGCCACTCTCCCTCCACACAACAAGGGCCAAATTCCATACAGTCAAATCATTAAAATCAAGGTCTTTTCACAAATAAAATAGTAGAGGTAGTAAAAATTTAATAATTTGGTAAAAATCTAATGTAAATAGTACATGTTTACAAATTCATAAATCAGATCTTCGTAGACAACCCCACTTCCCGGATAAAGCCCAGTACCTTCCCAGGGTCGACATTATTGAATAGTGTTTTTAAATTAGTGGCTCTAAAATATTTCTCCCTGACATCCTGGTATCTGGGGCAGTCGATGAGGATATGTTCCACGGTGAGGCGAGAGTCACAATACTCACAAAGTGGGGGCTCTTCTTTCTTCAGCACAAAAGAGTGCGTGATGAGGGTGTGGCCAATCCCTAAGTCTGGACATGGTCGTGCTACCACGCCTTGTCAGACCTTTAGATGTGGACCGCCACCTGACATCCGCCACAATCTGCCTGAGTTTATTGTGAGTCTCAGCCTCCCATCGGTCCTGCCACTCTTGATAGGTGGCAGAGGCAATACTTTATCTCAGGTCCGAGCAGGGAATTTGGGTTCCTGACACCGCATGATTTAGGGCTCTCTTTGCTTTTCTGTCTGCGGCTTCGTTTCCCTCAATGCCCACATGGGAGGGGACCCAGATGAAGGTGGCATCCCTATGGTCAGCTGTTATTTGGTCCAACAGCTTCAGGCTCTTATGTACCAATGGAATGTCAGTCTTCATCCGCCCCAAAGCTTGCAATGCAGATTTGGAGTCGGAGCAGATTATAAATTTCCTCCTTTCTGATGCTTTGACGGCCATAAGTGCAAGCAATATTGCATGCAATTCGGCCGTAAAGATGGAGCAGCCATCGGGGAGTCTACGGGAGATTGTTTTGTTCCGAAAGGAGCAGGCACACGCGACCTTTCCATCCATTTTGGATCCGTCTGTGTAGATGGTGCCACAATCTCCTTAGCTCTCCTGCAGTTCCCTAAAGTGGACTTGTAGTATGCTTGGGTCTGTATTTTCTTTTTTGAAATTAAGGAGGGATAAATTTAATTTGGGTTTATTCATTAGCCAAGGAGGATTCTGAGGAGTTTCTATTTTAGAGATTTGGTCAATGGGTGGGGTTAAATTTTGGATGGGTTCTCTCATTCGAAGGCCCAACGCCTGTATGACGTTAGGCCTTCGATTGTATAATTCTACCTAAATGGGGTTAAATATGGAGTCGAAAGCAGGGTTCATGGGGTTGGATTTTAGCTTGACTATATACTGCATTGCAAGCTTTTTCATTCTTATATCCATGGGGAGTTCTCCAGCCTCCACATGGAGACTTGGGATAGGTGATATACGAAACGCGCCGAGACAGAGACGCAAGGCAGCATTTTGTATTGGTTCCAGTATTTTTAGGTACGACTTCCTTGCTGCTCCATATATTATGGATCCGTAGTCTAGCTTGGATCGAATTAGACTCCGATATAGCAGCAGCAAGGTATCTCTGTCAGCTCCCCAGTTCGTATGGCTGAGTACTCTAAGTATGTTTAAAAGACTTTTGGCATTTCTTCTTAACTTCCTTAATGTGGGGGAGAAAATTAAGTTTGGAATCTAGGGTGAGGCCTAAAAATTTTGTAGTTTTCACGACAGGGATCTTCTTTTTGCGTATAAATAGTTTAGGGTCTGGGTGGAGTCCCCTTAAATTACCAATATGCATACTAACTGTTTTGGAGTCCAAAAATTTAAAAACATTATCGTTTGCCCAACCCTGAATATTGTTTAAACATAACTGTAATTTTCTTTCTAATGTGTTCATGTTTTTTCCCATAAGTAAAAATGCCAAAGTCATCAACAAACAAAGAGCACTCTATGCCAGGGGACAGAGCATTTATAATGCTATTTATTTTAATGTTGAACAGGGTGCTGCCCTGGGGTACACCCATCTCCTGGTCATGAGTGTCAGAAGCGGAGTTGCCCACTCGAACCTGAAATTTTCGGTCTTTCAGGAATTCCCCCACAAAACGGGGGAGGTGTCCCTTAAGCCCCATAAGCTCCAGGTCACGTAGAATGCCATGTTTCCAGGTTGTGTCATAGGCCTTTTCTATATCGAAGAATACAGCTACTAGATGTTTTCTGAGTAATGCATTTCTAATATAAGCTTCCAGCCATACCGGGTGGTCAGTTGTTGTTATCTATTAAAAACGAAAAGAGCGATAGCTTTGTTAAATGAATGGGATTATAAAGTAAACAATTAAACAAAGTAATTTTTAGTACGCGATTCATGAATGAATATAGGCCTATCCCAACTCGGCTACGCAGCTTTCGTAAACGATTGTAGTCTCTTAAAAATGCTTAAGAAAACCAAATTTGAGTGTTTATTTGTTCAAAATATGAAAATAATTATAATCGGACAACTTTATTTTTTTTTAGGGTCTTAAGTTTGTTTTAGGGCTACAATACATACACTACGGTCTAAGTTTGTACCCAAGGAACATTCCTGCCAAGTCTTATCAAGATTGGTCAAGCGGTTTTGATTTCTATTCGTCACATACATACATACATACATACATACATACACCAAACATTCTACTTTATAGTATAGATAGCTACTTCAGCTTTTATTCTTCTGTCCTGGAGTATCTCTAAATTTAGTAATTTTCCTAAAGGTGTTACTCTAATCCAATTTGAATATTCATTTGTTATAAATCTCACTGCTCTATTTTGTAATTGTGTTTATATTATCTTGAGGTTGAGGGATCCCAAACAGAAAATCTGTATTCTAATATTGGCCTGACTAAAATTAAATAGCATTTTAGTTTTATAGTTCCCGTTTCAGATTGTATGGTCTATAGAGCAGATGATGTAAAGGTCATCTGTTTCTGTGGCCAACGGTTAACATGGGTGTCACGTGACCAACACAACGATCAACCACCTTTACTTCTCCCTAATTAATGTCAGGTACTTATTAGAGCTAATTGATCCATTCATAGTTCGCTCTTACTTTTAGTATTACAATTTAATCATTATTGTATCGGAAGGGGGGAGGGGTAATATGCATCCGACTCTCTCCCCCTTGATCAACTTAAAGCATTGGTTGGGGGGGGGCGTGAATTTCAGTGTAAAAAATGTTAATGTAAATATATTCCACAAACCTCTGTGACAAATGTGAATGTAAATATATCCCACAAACCTCTGTAACAAATGTGGATGTAAATATATCCCACAAACCTCTGTGACAAATATGGATGTAAATATATCCCACAAACCTCTGTGACAAATGTGGATGTAAATATATCCCACAAACCTCTGTGACAAATGTGGATGTAAATATATCCCACAAACCTATGTGACAAATGTGAATGTAAATATATCACACAAACCTCTGTGACAAAGGTGGATGTAAATATATCCCACAAACCTCTGTGACAAAGGTGGATGTAAATATATCCCACAAACCTCTGTGACAAATGTGGATGTAAATATTTCCTTGCTGTAAACCCATTTGTCACACTTTCTGGTCATGTTGCTCCAGTCTCTCTGTGTGACATCTTTCACAAACACTTCACATTGGGAGTACATGTTCTTCTGACTAAGCCATGGGATAGATTGATTGATGAGGTCATCATGCCAGGGACCTTGGCTCGCGTACGTGTCATTGTCCAGTTCCGGAATGGCGCACCTGAATATTTCAAAGATATAAATCTGTAAAACATTTTTTGAACCTGTCAATATCCACTTCCAGAAATTAGGCTAATATTTACTATCAAACATGTGAATTGCGGATGTAGGAAAAGTTACAATAGTTGTTGTTATTGTTTTTTTAATGTGATTTCAAATCAAATAAGACAAATTTAAAAAACTATAAAGTACATTGAAATAAGTATAAACTACATTCAAATAAGTAACCGTTTGATTGTCAAAAGAGCTGAGCCGAAGGCTCTTCGAACTCTAGGCATATAAGCCTGCTTGAACAAACCGTTCTATCTGGAAATAACTATCCTACCTGTGATCTGGCACTGCCAAAACAAAGACTGACATTAAAACATGAAAGGCTGTGGGCACGGACACTAGACATGTCAGAGAAAACATACGCTTTTGGTAGCTGCCAAAGTCTCCAAGCTCGTGGATGACGTCATCAAACTTCATTCTTCTTTATCACGCCTTCTTTCGGTTCTTTCAAGGGACATCACCTTTAGATATATGTATAGACACAATGTACAGTTTTATAGATAGATAGATAGATAGATAGATAGATATAGAGATAGATAGAGAGATAGATAGAGAGATAGATAGAGAGATAGATAGATAGATAGAGATAGATAGAGAGATAGATAGATAGAGATAGATAGATAGATAGAGATAGATAGATAGATAGATAGATAGATAGATAGATAGATAGATAGATAGATAGATAGATAGATAGATAGATAGACAGAGAGATAGACAGATAGACAGATAGACAGAGAGACAGATAGACAGATAGATAGATATTCGCATTAGCTAAATTGTTATTATTTGTCATTAATTTTTATATATTTCCTTAATCGTTGAAACGTTGTGTGCTATTTTTTCCATATATTTATAGGGCTTTTGGGGGCACTAGATGTCATGTGGGAAGCGAGAGGCTAAGTATGCTTGAATTTGGCTTGGCTTGTCTACCTATGTGGCTCGACAGAGTTGAGTTTACTGAGTGCCTAAAGGCAGCACGGAAAACCTTCTCCCAGATACCCCACCCCTCACTGGTCCACAAATGAGAATGTACCATAGCGCTCTGAACGTGCTATAAACATGAAAGTAGCGCTATATAAAAGCTATAATTATTATTATTATTATTATGTAAAAAATTATATAATGACAAATAATTAGCACCAATTAGTGAAAATATTTTAAAATTTAATAGAGAAAATGCACGTAGATCTACTTACGAGTGAAGAAACAAAACGACTGCCTTCAAATGTTTAGTGCTAGTTTTCTGAAACACCTCAGAACAAATGACAAGAAATGAACATGAACATAGATCTTAAAACCCAGATTTTAAAAACCTGGAATTTCAAAAAGTAATATCATGAAATTAAAACTTTATTTTATCAATGAAATTTTTCTGAAGTCCCACCTTTTTAAGAAAGAAAAAAGAAACATGATAAATATGTAAATAGATCTTTCGTTTTCAGTATGTCGTCCATAATTTAGTGTCGGTTGTCTCACTTTGACATAAGGTCAGCCATACAGCCTATTTATTCAATATAGATTTTTTTACATAAAGAACAGCAAGACTAGCAAATAATGAAGTATTCATCAGTGGGTTATTTTTCTTTTTCTTAAGTTTACATTACCTTTAGGTGGCATCGTGTGTCTGTAGGTCAATCCTACTTTAGACAGTACAAACCCTGACATAAACGGGTATACTCTTTTATTTTTTTTTAAGGGAAGGGGAATAACTTATATTAGAAGACAAAAAAAAGTTAAGCTTTGTCATTTTATTTTTTTCACCAAAACCCTTCCTTCTTTACATGAAACTGAAACCTACAACTTCAGGTACTGTCAGTAGTGTCAAACTGCTACGTATTTGTGTGACATTTTACGTAGGATGCCCCCCTCCCTTCCCATATTCAACTTGATGAAGTGTAAAGAACAGTCCTAGCGTATTCACGTCTGTAATGGGCGTGATCGTCCTAAGATCATCTGCGTGTTAAGCGAGACGTCTAGTACAGGACCTGTTTTTGTCACGTCAACAGAATGACTTTTGTTATAATACTCGAAAGAAATGAAACAGACCTGAGAAAGACAAGAAGAATCGCGTTCTCGGAGACGTCGTCATATGTTTTCTTCCTACAGACACCTTGCCTCGAAAACAGTTTCACTTAGAGGATGCTCTTCCAATTTTCAATCATTTGTAAAACACAACTATTACTATCAGTTTTTTTTAATCAATATTAAATATGAATCCATGAAAGCACTTGATTTTAAATATTTCGTATGTCCATGTCAGGTTTAAGAATTATTATTGTATACTGCATACAGTTAATGTCCCGGGGTACAACCGGACAAGAACATCACTCACATACAGTCATACATAGAGTAACTAACTATGTGAATAGTTTAAATAAAAAAAGGAAATGAATTTAATTTTGGCCTCTTAACTCAAGTCGGGATTCGAACACAAGCCTGGCGGCACTTAGCCACACATGTATAAAAATAAGGTCACATAAGACCTATCAAATGACATCGTCACTTATCTGAAGCGTTCACAGTAAATGTTAACATTACTTACTTCATCCGAATGACAACAGTCTTCGACTTACACTAATAGGAACCTGTCTCATATATTACACAATAGAAATATTACTATTTAACTATACTGTTATATCGATCTTATTCTCAATACAGTAGCTATATCATACCTCACAGGTAACATATCTAAATTCAGCATAGTTTTACATAATTCAGCATAGTTTTATATCTACAGTGACAAGTTTCGATCCTCGACCTTCGCGCTCTTCAATGGTTATCTTTACTGATTAAAGTGAAACGAATTTAATTAGCTGTGGTCACTTAATGCTTATTAAGCATAACAAGCTATATCTAGTGTGTGTTTTGTTTCTAAATGCGCTGGTTTTATTTAATAGCAGACCATATAATAAACGCGAGTCATATTTGGGTTTCTGATCTTAACAGTTCATTTAGACCCTACAGACTCTTTGGTCTTGACCTGTGATTTCAAAGTTTGAATGTCAGATTGATTGAGTCTTTGATTTGCTAAAATGTGATCTAATTTCATAACCGATGACCAATTATGACGCTATGTAAAGATAATGATTTCAACTTTTAAAAGGACACATTGTAGATATTTATAGATAAATTAGTAAGACACAATAGTTTTCATAATAATACTGCTTTAATTTTTTTTAATGCATTCAATCAATGTAAAAATTTGAGCGTATTGAGCATAAATGTAGCCAACTAACTTTCTCTATTACACTCACAAGCACCATCATTTGCATTTGTCTTCAATTGTGAAACATTGACCTCTTCAACAACCAACAGCAACAAATTGGTTTCTATATGTAAATACAATCTAACAATAGGAAATTTCGGGGTGGAGGCCACAATCTTATTCTTGAATCTGTTCCCACAAGTCACTAGCTGCGGGGAAAACGTTCACATCTTAATAGGCTTCGTATTTTAGGTCTTGAAGAAAGGGAGGTAATTTCTACGAAGTTTCAATTTTATTAAATTCTGATTTTGCACACACACAAAAATAAGATGAAGAATTGGATGAAAGTTCAACTTAACTGACATGTAAGTATTAAATCTTTATAGTGAGTTACCTCCCTTAGGCCGAAGTGGCTGATGTGAAAGGAGTTATTGGTGGAGCTTAATCATATATCGACAATGTTTTATCTATTTATACAGTCATCACATCCCGACCACTGTCGTAACAAAGACTGTGTGCATTACACGCATGTGGCCATCTTAAGAGGGGCGGCCAAATCATTATTCCAAGGTTATTTTAAAAAATGTAGTTAAATAAAAAAAAGTTATTTAAATATTTTATATAAGTTCCAATTATTCAATTATCCTTTGAAAATATAAACGACATTCGTACAAGAGAAAATATTTTGGAAACTAGAACAAAAAAACAGAACAACGAACGAGGGATTCCCACGGGTTTTTCCATAGCTTCTTATTTATTTCTGGCCTTGAATATTCGCGGGTGGTTGTTTGTAATGTTTGTTTTGAGTCGAATAGCCCGCACTGTAAGCAGATATATTACCGGTAATTACAAAGTCAATTTTAAAAACATTTTCACTGGGGGCTGGGGCGCTAGTTCCTCTCATGTGGAGGTGCGAGGGCGCAACGTCCTGACAAAAAGAGGTGATATGGAGTGTGTGTTTCCTAAGAGACAGTGAGAAGAGGTTAAACTATTGATTGGTGGCTATGCAATGGCAATGATGAAATTAGCGAACCTAGTGCAAATGTGAGACGGTCTTAAGATTTTTTTTTGTTGTGAGCTAGATTTTGTTTAAATATCAGTTTATTTCATTACTATTAGATCTATATTTCATCTCAAGTTAAATCGTGAATAATAACAATTTTTTGTTCTCCAAGAATTTGTTCAAGTTATTTAAAGTTAATTTATTTAAAAAATATATAACGCCTACATCGGCTCATTTGTACTTGCTATTTGGTTCTACAAGCCAACAACCGACCAACAACAGGTGGTGGCGAGCTGCTAAAAAATGTTTAGAACCCTTGCCGACTTACGCGAAACCTGCGTACCTTTAATTCTAATTATTGACTTTGTCTTAAACTCCAGAAAAATATTCAGCTCTGAGTTGCTTCATTAGTTGAATAAATTTCTAGGCAATTCTGAATCTGTGTATGTCAGAATATTGTGGATATAAGACAAAAGACAATCGTGATAATTTTGCTTTAACTTACAATAACAATCAAGTGAACATGTCCACGTCCATACCGTATAATTTTTTTGAGCTGTCCAAGGTATCGATATATTGCATACATAGATCATGACCATTTTCATTGTACTATAGGCCTACCTGATGCAGCTCATCCATTACAATCGTCGCAAATACAGAAGCATAAGCGAGTAGTCAGAACGAAATCAGTTTTTAATGTTTATCACAAAGAACCAAAATGTCAGATCTCTGAAGGCAGGTAAATCTGAACTTTTAGATAGTGCATAGTACATAGTTGCACTTGAGGGATACAACAACCATACGAAAATGAAAGGAAACAATGGAATGGTCTGCAAAAAATAGATTTAAATCAAAGGTCTTTTTGAAGCAGAGTCCAGCTTGGTCTTAATGGAATTTTATCTAAAAAAAAAGGGGGGGGGGGGCGGCCACACTCATCGCCATGGCCCTGCATCACATTATCATGGATCTCCATGGTCAAAGAGGGCTATCTACATATTTAATTTTATATATAATTTTATAAGTTCGCATTTGTGAACAAATATTTAAATGGTGTACCATCTACTAGTCAGTAGTGCAATACAATACAACTCTATGCATACGTTCTACTAGGCTCGCACTTGTCAACTTAGGCATGTGACCTTAAATACATTTCAGACTTTAGATAACTTGAAGATGAGGTCTTCTCTCTCTCTCTCTCTGTAAAAAGAGAGAACTATTTAAACCTTTTGTTTTTCTCTGTGAGGTTAGTGCGTTAGACTGTTAGTTTATGTTTATGAGAATGAGAGAGAGAGAGAGTTAGTTTATGTTTATGAGAATGAGAGAGAGAGTTTATGTTTATGAGAGAGAGAGTGTTAGTTCATGTTTAGGAGAATGAGAGAGAGAGTTAGTTTATGTTAATGAGAATGAGAGAGAGAGTTAGTTTATGTTTATGAGAATGAGAGAGAGAGTTAGTTTATGTTTATGAGAATGAGAGAGAGAGTTAGTTTATGTTTATGAGAATGAGAGAGAGAGTTAGTTTATGTTTATGAGAATGAGAGAGAGAGTTAGTTTATGAGAATGAGAGAGAGAGTTAGTTTATGTTAATGAGAATGAGAGAGAGAGTTAGTTTATGAGAATGAGAGAGAGAGTTAGTTTATGTTTATGAGAATGAGAGAGAGAGTTAGTTTATGTTAATGAGAATAAGAGAGAGAGTTAGTTTATGAGAATGAGAGAGAGAGTTAGTTTATGTTAATGAGAATGAGAGAGAGAGTTAGTTTATGTTTATGAGAATGAGAGAGAGAGTTAGTTTATGTTTATGAGAATGAGAGAGAGAGTTAGTTTATGTTTATGAGAATGAGAGAGAGAGAGTTAGTTATGTTTATGAGAATGAGAGAGAGAGTTAGTTTATGTTTATGAGAATGAGAGAGAGAGTTAGTTTATGTTTATGAGAATGAGAGAGAGAGAGTTAGTTATGTTTATGAGAATGAGAGAGAGAGTTAGTTTATGTTTATGAGAATGAGAGAGAGAGTTAGTTTATGTTTATGAGAATGAGAGAGAGAGTTAGTTTATGTTTATGAGAATGAGAGAGAGAGTTAGTTTATGTTTATGAGAATGAGAGAGAGAGAGTTAGTTTATGTTTATGAGAATGAGAGAGTTAGTTTATGAGAATGAGAGAGAGAGTTAGTTTATGTTAATGAGAATGAGAGAGAGAGTTAGTTTATGTTAATGAGAATGAGAGAGAGAGTTAGTTTATGAGAATGAGAGAGAGAGAGTTAGTTTATGTTTATGAGAATGAGAGAGAGAGTTAGTTTATGTTTATGAGAATGAGAGAGAGAGTTAGTTTATGTTTATGAGAATGAGAGAGAGAGTTATTTTATGTTTATGAGAATGAGAGAGAGAAAGTTAGTTTATGTTTATGAGAATGAGAGAGAGAGTTAGTTTATGTTTATGAGAATGAGAGAGAGAGAAAGAGTGAGAAAAAAAAAGAACAAATTAAAAACTATTTTTAAATTTTCCGTTACTCTATCACTAGTGTTAGACTGTATGTGTGCGCAAGACAGAGTGAGCGAGGAGATTAAAAGAGAGAGAGACAGACAGACAGACAGAAAGACAGAGTATAGCAGAGACTCTCTATGTAGTTTCATTCCTGGTTTGTAAACATTTCTCTGTATACAAAGTGCTACTGTTTCATTTCAATGTACTCTATGTATATAAGTTTATGCAAATCTTTCCAGACGAAATGATTTCAAATGCAAATAGAGTTCTCACATTTCTTGCACCGCCCCAAGTACTCTACATCTAACACACTAAGCAAATAGTTCCAAAAGTTATAGATCAGGTTAAAGTTAGACATCATAATATTTGTGACATTTAAAAAACAACTTTCTCAAGCTGCAGAGAAAAACAGACGTACAGACAAATAGGAACATATCCTGCTAGCCTTGCCCCTAATACTAATACAACTAGGTAGTCTTACGCCGAAACTCATTATAGAATTATTTTTACAGTTATCAGTCATTGAACTGTTCTTATATAAATACATTTCGCAAGTATCATGTAAAAGTTAATATCATGAAATGATTGTCTGAATATTATTACTATTGGAGTCTCCTTGGTGCGGGAATAAGTTTAAATAACAACAGGTAACTTCCTGCCACACTTCATTAAATTCTTATGATTTGTGTCCGAGATGTATAATATACTATTCAAGATGAGTATGTTCTTTGAAAAAGTACATCTTAGTAGTGGTCCACTGCTCAACACATTGACCTACTAGATCTAATAACTGGCTAGCCATCTGGGCAGAGGGACAATTAATTTTTAGAATCCACAGAGAATGACAGATTCCATTTTCCAATTTGCTGTGAAGTCATGCCTTGAAGGTTAAAACTATTTTTGCTCCTCTTCCTGTGAATAAAATAAATCAAGAATTTAAGTGAGCAATTACAAACAGGTCCAGCCTTAGGGCATTGCAATCTATGCGGCTTCAGTTGGCCCCACACTTTCATAGGCCTCGCGCTAATTCTATGTGTCAATTATAAAATTAAACCATTATAACTTATATAAAATAACAGGGTTTCGGCTGCCTTTTGATTTTCCGGCCTTCCTGGAAACTTCATGAAATTCAAAAATATAAGAAAAAGTCCAGGAAATCTGAAATTATGAAAATCTCCTTAAAAAAAGGACAAAATTGTCATATCCGGGTGTCAGTTGGACGCGCGATAAAAAAAAATCCGGTTTCGTCAGCTTTCATTTAATACAAATTTATTGCAAAGACGAATGTATTTTCTAATACAAAATCTTAATTTTTACATTATGCTTATATCTACCCTAACTGAGCCCCGCGCAATCCGTTTCACATAGGACCCCGCATTTGTTAGGGCCGATCCTGATTACAAAGGGCTAACCTTTTTTATAATCAAATTAGATTTTGTGTTGTTTCTTGAGTTCAATGTCCTTATGTTCCTTTTTTTTTTTACCAAAATATTGTGCTTTATAAATTCAATGTAAAAAAAAAAAGTAGATATAGAGCAAAAATATTAACTAAATCTAGGATAATAGCTTATTAAGTACAACTAGTACTATAAAATCATTAATAAAAAGTACATCCAGAGGTATAATATAACTACTATAAAATACATCCAGAATATAACATAAGAAATAAAAACTACGGGGCAATAGTAATAAGTTCAAAACAAATGGTATAGCAGAAAAAAGCGGCCAGCAGATAAATGGCTAGAACACTCATTTATAAGGGGCTAGACTACTCATCTATACAGGGCTAGACTGAGTCATCTATATGAAACTAGAGTGCATCATCTATAAGGCACTAGAGTACATCATCTATAAAAGACTAGAGTACTGATCTATAAGGGACTAGAGTACTGATCTATAAGGGACTAGAGTACTGATCTATAAGGGACTAGAGTACTGATCTTTAAAGGACTAGAGTACTCATCTTTAAGGGACTAGAGTACTCATCTATAAGGGGCTAGAGAACTCATCTTTAAGGGACTAGAGTACTGCTCTATAAGGGACTAAAGTGTCAGGTTTAGGATTTATTTGGGTTGTTAACTAGCTGTATACTATTAAGGTCCCGGGGTCAACCTGACAAGAACATCACTCACACACAGTCGTACATACAGTAACCAACTAGGTGAATAGTTTAAATAACAACAAAATAAATGAATTTAATTGTGTGAAACTGATATATGTGTATGTACAATGAGGATGATAAAAATAGACAATATATATATTGGATATATATATATATATATAATAGGTATATATAAAGATATTATTCACTAATTAATTTAAGCACCTTTGCTTTTGTCACCCTAGTTACATAGTCCACCAGACTCTGACCGACTGGCGTCACAAAAACTGCCAACCTCGGTAATAGTAAAGTTAGACCTCAGATGATCGCCAATTTGACAATGACACTGAAAAAAACTGAGACGGCCAGCGATGCCCACAACTCCAACACTGGCACCCTATAAACGAAATAAACAATACTCTCAACTTCTACACTAAAAAATAGAAATAGTGACAACCTCATACAACATACAATAATAGATATCACAAACGAATAACTCACCCTAAACAGGGGTCTCAAAAATCCTACTGAATAATAAGTCCTAGAAACTAGTACAGACAAAGAACGTTTTACGGGCCAACACACCGTCCGTTTCAACCAAAGAGGGTGAACTGCCTCATGACAAAAGAATGACCAATAGATGTCACCGGACTTTGTGACGTAGCAAAACAATTCAAAACAAAAAAATACAAGACACTCTCGCCCCGTACAAGTACTACGACTAGAGAAAATAAAAAAAAGAAAACAGTTAGGAGAAAGAAAAAGACACTTGTCTATACTACGCGACATCCCCCCTCCTCGACGAACTGGAAATTTTGAAAGAAATTCCAGTAATCAAAAATCAAAAAACTTTGTAGAAAGAACAAGGAAGAACAAAAAGATTATAAGTGCATCTATGTCACATCTATGTCACATTTCGAAATGCAAAAATGAAAGAACAAAAAATTATGGGGAGTCACCCAATAGTGAACCAAGGAGACACAATACACGTCACAATAAAAATCCAATAACAATGAAAAGTTGGTTGACTTTTAAGGTGACCCATATCAACTTGGGCCAAGAACCAAGTATTTACAAATACAACATTAATATAATATACCAAATAATAATCATGGTAAAAAAAATATACATTATATTCTTGAAATTCGAATCATTTGCATAATATAAAACACAAGTTCAAATGTTATAATACATAGAAACATAATATAAATGGCGGATGAAAGTCTATATCAATCTTGAACAAAGATCAGCCAGCAGATTGTTCTCTCCCTTTACGTGGGCAACGTCAAAGGAGTAGTCTTGTAGCATCAATGCCCATCTTGTGATGCGTGCGTTTGTAAAGTTTGTGCTCCTTAGATACGATAAGGCCTTGTGATCAGTCAGCAGGTGAAATCTTTTACCTGCTAAATACCTGTCCAGTTTCTTAACAGAATATACTATGGCTAATCCTTCCCGTTCAATAATAGAGTACTTCTGCTCCCGAGGCAACAACTTACGGCTTACGTACTTTATGGGATGTAACACACCTTTGATACACTGACAGAGAATACCAGAAATTCCTTTATCTGAAGCATCGGTCTGAAGAAAAAAAGACAGAGAAGGGTCAGGTAAACGAAGAATAGGATACTTACTCAGACAAGTCTGCACTCTATTCAATGCCTCCGCACACTCATAGTTCCAGTCCACTCTTATAGACTTGCCCCGACGTAGTAACTCTGTAAAGGGGAATACTAAATCCGCGTAACTCGGAATAAATTTGTTGTAATAATTTATCAGACCAATCAAACTACGTATTTCTTTCTTTGTAGTGGGTGTTTTAAATTCCATGATCTTTTTTACATTGCTAGGATCAGGTTTGATAACTCCCTGTCCCACATTATGACCCAGAAATTTAACACTAGTGTAGCCAACCTCAAGTTTATCTGGTTTTAGTGTAAAGCCGTTCTCTCTTAGAGCGCAAAAAACATTTCTGACACTTTTCAAGTGTGATTCCCAGTCTTCACTGAAAATACAAATGTCGTCGAAGTAGAACAATACATTTTCTACTCCCCTTAGCATACTCTTAACAACCTTATTAAAATGACTTGGAGCACCGCTCAACCCAAAGGGTAAGTAGTGGAACATATAATGCTCCCCAAGGACTCTAAACGCTGTAAAAGGTTTGCTCGTTTCACTGATCGGAATTTGCCAGTAACCCTTTGTTAGGTCCACCAATGTAAAGTACTTGGCTTTATACAGCATGTTAAACAAATCTTCTTGTTCAGGAATTACCTCAGCAGGTATTTCAGTAATATTATTTAATTTTCTAAAATCTATACAAGGGCGGAGTGTGCCATCTTTCTTCTTGATTATAACAACTGGCGCTGCATAAGGGGAGTCCGTTGGCCCTATAATTCCCAATTCTAACATGTTGTCGATTTCTTGCTTCACTTTCTCTTTCATATGAATGGGCACCGCATATGGTTTCAGAGCTATAGGCTTCTTATCAATCAATTTAATTTTAAACTTTTCGACAGTGGCCCTGCCAGGAACATTGGATATAATGTCTCTATACTCTGTTAAAATTTCATTTACTTGCATCTTTTGCATATGGTTCAAATTGGGGTTAATTTTGACCTGTGTGAAGACATCCTCGTGAATCTTCTCTTTCTGCGTACTTTCTAGCGTTGGAATGTTAGGTAACATATCATCATTATATTCATCCTGCTCAGCAAGGTCTTCCTCCCCTACAACTGAAACCATATTAGCTGACAACAGTTCATTTCTATTTTCATCTGCAACAATTAGGTTATCTCCCTTCTTTACCCTACAATGGTATTTCATAAGTCTGTTTATATGATATATCTTTGTCTTATTCTCTTTCTGGATAACATAATTAAATTTTGAAATCTTGTTTAGAACCTTATACGGGCCCTGCCAAAACACGGACAGCTTACTGTCTCTGTGTGGTTTGAGGACTAAAACACAGTCCCCCACATTTATATCACGCCTCGATGAGTATTTGTCATAGTGTTTCTTGTAATTATTTCTGTTTGCCTTACTGTTGAAATTAGCCTTAGCAGTCACCTCAGATAATCTGGTCTTCAAATCCAGTAAATAACTGAACACATTCTTGTACCCATTTTCCTCTTCTTTATTTATGAATACTTGCTTTAAGATAGCCAAAGGGCCCCTCATTTGTCTTCCGTAGACAAGCTCAAATGGTGATACACCCGTTGTTTCGTTAGGAACCTCTCGGTAGGCGAACAGTGCTGCATTGACTTTCCGGTCCCAATCACAAGGGCTATCCTGACACACTTTCCTTAGAAAGGATTTTAAAGAAGAATTAAGTCGTTCAACCATCCCATTAGAGCTCGGGTGGTAAATGGTAGAATGCACTGGTTTGACAGAGAAAAAAATACAGACCTGCTTGTACAATTCCGAAGTAAACTGTGGGCCTTGATCACTTAAAATTTCAGTCGGTAACCCAATTCTACAAAAAATACTAGTTAGTGCTTCGATAACTGTTTCTGTGTTTATATTTTTCAGAGGTATTGCTTCTGGCCATCTCGTAGCAACATCTACTACTGTTAAAATATACCTATTCTTATTGTCAGTTACCTCCAAAGGCCCAATAATATCTGTTGCAACTTTATAAAACGGAGTGGTAACAACATTCATTCGACCAAGTTCCACTCTGTCACAACGACGTGGCATCCTAGCTTTCTGACAAATATCACACGACCTCACAAACTCTTTTATGTCTCGATCTAAACCTTGCCAGAAAAAATATTTGTAGATTTTACTTTTAGTCTTTCTTAATGACAAATGCCCTGCCAACATACTCTCATGAGCAGTTTTCAACACAATTTCTCTCTTAGCTGAAGGTACAACTAACTGTCTTTCTTCCTCACCAAACTTTCCCCTAAACACTCTGTACAATAGTCTATCAAACACTTTATATTCCACACTTCCATTCTTTTTATTATCTACACAATTGTCCACATGTCGCTCCCATAGATCTTTTAAAGACGGGTCACTCAACTGTTCACATAAAAATTCTTCGCTTGTACCTAACACATCTCGACATTCTTCCAATACTCCACAATCACTAACAGTGCCGCCATCAATCTCATTATTTGTCATTGACCTAGTTACTGCTGAGCAATTAAACTCACAACTCACATTACTGTCAACATTCCCAAGAATTAAATCTGCAACCGGATCTTTAAAGCAAGCTACGACATATTTACCGACAATGTAATCCGACTCAATACTCACACAAGCCAATGGATAATCCCTCACTGTCCCATCAACAAGTTTTAATTTATAAGTACCAGGAATCATATCTTTCTCACCAACTAATGAACTTCTAATTCCTATAACACTCGAACCAGAATCTTTCAGAACAGACACACTCATCCCATTTACTCTCCCCTTTTCAAACTTCAGCTTACCCACAGACTTATCACGTAATGTCTTATCCACATATGAAAATGTTTTTCTCTTACAGGGGGAAAAATACTCATCTCCTTTCCCTAAAGTACAATTTCCACAATTTTGAATATTGTGAGGACCACTCAGTCATCTATAAGCACCTCCTGGGCCTTCATCTCTGTTCTGGTATGCCCCAGTACCACCCGTTCTACTGTGCCTGTTATTGTAAGAATTCTCGTATGTAGCATAACTTTGTCTCCCAACACTATTGCCGCGGATTCTTCGACCGTTACCATCAAACTGCCTTTGGTAGCGACCTTGTGATGCATTTCTACTGGGCCTTTGTGTGTTAGTGGAGATTGTGGGTGCGTTCCTATATCTACCATCAGAAGCAGGACTAGAGTTAAGTTGCGAACGTTGAGGGCATTCTGACGCTTTGTGGCCTCCCCTCTTGCACTTAAAACAAATAATTAAGTTACTCTCAATCCCTGGATTTCTATTTCTCACAGGCTCACGACATGCTGCCGCAACATGCACACTTTCTTCCTTACAAATGGACACATCTGACCCCGACTCACTACATGCTGCTGCAACATATACACTTTCTTCCTTACAAATGGACACATCAGAACCAGCTACCTTAAATCCTTCTATAACTTCCAGCATATTATCTACTGTTCTGTGCTTGCTCAAAACTAGTTGCCTGTATACGTCACTCGAAACACTTTCTAAGATCCTATCTTTGATCAACAGATCTTTTAACTCCTCCACTGTTTTACCGACTTCGGCCATCTTGCACCAATTGTCTAATGCTGTTCTCAATTCTGTTACATATCTCCTAAAGTCGTTTTGGCTTGGTCTCACGAGATGGAATCTTTTGCGGCAGGTTTCAGCGTTGATGTCTGCATGGCGAAGAAGTGCAGTCTTGACTTCTTCATAATTCTCGCTAAGGAACAGACTGTCCCTTAGCATGAAGTTCCTGAGTGCGGTGGTCAGTTTATATGATAAAAGCAAGGACCATTCTTTTCTCTCTATTTTGCACCTTGCTGCAACGGCCTCGAAGTGTGTTAGGTAAGCTAGGAGGTCGTCGTCATCTTTCATTCCCTGGAAACTCTTGTCAAGCCTGTCTAAGATATTCTTGTATCGCACATCCCCTGACTGTCCTGCCGCCCCGCCTGCCTCTGGCGCAGACTTTTCTTTCAGCCTAGTCAGTTCCAACTCCTCTTTCCTCTTGATCGTCTCCTTGGCATCTCTTTCCTTCCATCTTTCGTGCTCCTCGCGTTTGGCCTTCTCATCACGTTCAAATCTCGCTTGTTCCTCTACCTTCGCTTCTTCCCTATCTCTATCATATTCATCTTTGCGTTCCTTCACATATTTCTCTAACCTTTCCCCTTCGTAGCCCATAGCACGGCCATCACTAATAAACTGTGACCTTACCGTTAACCTGGTTTCCATGGTCTAAGTGCCTTACTGTGTTCAGCTAAATCAACTAATACTATTATTATTATTAATATGATATACTATAATATACCGACATAAGATGTAAACTACAACTTAGAGTGTGTCGTATAGCAAAGAAAGAGAAAACCTATCTGAGCAGTATCCAACGTCGGAGAGAAGACGCCTCACTCCAGGCCGATGCGTAGAAAGATAGCTGCTACACAGTCTTCCAACACAACAATACAGGAAGGATGGCCTCTAACACCGGTATCAACGGTCAATCCCCACACACTTGTCTGTTGTCGGGAGCGAGAAGACACTCGTCACTCGGTCATAAGTGAAGCACAAAATTACATGAAAGATAAAAATTAGATAAATGAATATAAATCACAATATCAACACCTAGAGTCATATGATGAGTTCAAAATCATAAATGATGAATTTAACATTGGTACAATCCTCAATATCAACAATCAACACATATACTAATAGAGTGGTGAATTCGAATAACAATGTTTCAAAACAATTATGAGAAGTACACAAACAATTTTTTTTTTTTCTTCAGCAATTTGTACCCAGAAACATCAAATATAAATGAAATAAAGGGGTATTAGGCAGTATATATATTTTTTTGTATTATTTTATAAGATAACAAGACGAGATCAGAAATTAATCTATGACCTAGTAGTCACAGCCGGACTCCGAGCCCCCATTTGTCAGGTTTAGGATTTATTTGGGTTGTTAACTAGCTGTATACTATTAAGGTCCCGGGGTCAACCTGACAAGAACATCACTCACACACAGTCGTACATACAGTAACCAACTAGGTGAATAGTTTAAATAACAACAAAATAAATGAATTTAATTGTGTGAAACTGATATATGTGTATGTACAATGAGGATGATAAAAATAGACAATATATATATTGGATATATATATATATATATAATAGGTATATATAAAGATATTATTCACTAATTAATTTAAGCACCTTTGCTTTTGTCACCCTAGTTACATAGTCCACCAGACTCTGACCGACTGGCGTCACAAAAACTGCCAACCTCGGTAATAGTAAAGTTAGACCTCAGATGATCGCCAATTTGACAATGACACTGAAAAAAACTGAGACGGCCAGCGATGCCCACAACTCCAACACTGGCACCCTATAAACGAAATAAACAATACTCTCAACTTCTACACTAAAAAATAGAAATAGTGACAACCTCATACAACATACAATAATAGATATCACAAACGAATAACTCACCCTAAACAGGGGTCTCAAAAATCCTACTGAATAATAAGTCCGAGAAACTAGTACAGACTGTTACGTATCTAGGTAAATAAGCTGGCAACCAATACCTGTTGACCATTATGTGTGCTTCAACTCGTTTTCCTGAGGCTATTCCTCTAAGGAACATAAAAGCATCGAACATTGTAAAGGCCTTAATCAAGTTCTTTACTCTATTTGGTCTACCAAAGTCCATCCAATCGGACCAAGGAACGAATTTCACGGCCAATCTTTTCAAGCAAGTCATGACTCAGTTGGGCATCAAACACTGCATGTCGAGTGCGTATCATGCCGAGTCGCAAGGCGCTCTTGAGCGATTCCATCAGACTCTCAAGAACATGATCCGAACCTATTGCTTTGAGCACGAAAAAGACTGGGACGAAGGAATCCACATGCTGCTGTTTGCAACCCGTGAATCCGTCCAGGAATCATTGGGATTCAGCCCTTTTGACTTAGTCTTTGGCCATTCGGTGCGCGGTCCCTTGAAATGCATAAAAGAGACTTTGTTGTCACCAACAGCCACTGAAGGACTTTTAGAATATGTAATTAAGTTTAAAACTAGACTTTATGATGCTTGTGTTCTGGCCAAAAATAACTTACAAAACACCCAATCCAGCATGAAACGCTGGTATGATAGAAAGGCCCGTGTTAGAGAATTTTCTCCCGGGGATAAGGTGCTTGTATTTTTGCCCATACCAGGTCAACCCTTGCAAGCCAGATATTTTGGTCCCTATGAAATTGAGACCAAAATTAGTGACCTCAATTACACAATCAAAACCCCTGACCGTAGGAAAAAGACTCAGCTATGTCACATAAACATGCTGAAGCCTTATGTATCTCGGCCAGATCACTCAGAGAAGAGTAATTGTGTTTTAAATACAGTCAAAAGTTGTTCAAATAGCCATGTTTCTCCTATTGATGATGATATTGTAAAGGAGAAATTTGGACAATACAAAATACCTAATTCTTTTGTATTACAGAATTTGGATGTAAAACTGTCTCATCTGTCTTCGACAGAAAGGCCAGTTATCATGAAACTCATTAATGAATTTAATGACATTTTTTCTGATGTACCAAAACAGACTAATGTTATAATGCATGATGTAGATGTTGGCGAGGCTACTCCAGTCAAGCAGCATCCTTACAGGGTTAAACCCTGAAAAACTTGCCATACTTAGGTCAGAAATCAAGTATATGCTTGAAAATGACCTCATTGAACCAAGTTCCAGTAGCTGGAGCTCCCCATGTGTCTTGATACCTAAACAGGACAAGACTTATCGTTTTTGTACAGACTACCGTAAGGTAAATGCTGTAACAAAGACCGATTCGTTTCCTATCCCTAGGATAGACGATCTCATAGATCGTATTGGTGACGCTAAGTACATCACCAAAATAGACCTACTTTCAGGTTATTGGCAGGTTCCCCTGACTGATAGGGCAAAGGAAATCTCCGCCTTTGTCACCCCTGATGGTCTGTACCAATACAAAGTGATGCCATTTGGCATGAAGAATGCTCCTGCCACTTTCCAGAGAATGATAAATGCCCTGCTTGCTGACATGGAGAATTGCCACGCATACATAGACGATGTAGTAATTTTTAGCCAAGATTTTTCTAGCCATTGTAAACAACTGCATTGTCTTTTTACTAAACTTTTACATGCAAAAATTACTGTAAACCTGAGTAAGAGTGATTTTTGCCAGGCTTCCATCCAATACTTAGGCCATATTGTAGGACAAGGCCAGGTGAAACCTGTAATGGCCAAAGTAGAAGCTATCCAAGCTTTCCCTATTCCTGCTGATCGGAAACAACTCCGAAGATTTTTGGGAATGTCTGGATATTATAGAAAGTTTTGCGAAAATTTTTCTGTCATTGCCAGTCCTTTAACAAACCTCCTGAGAAAGAACGTCCGATTTACTTGGACGGATGAATGTCAGAAAGCCTTTAACCAAATTAAGCAGATATTATCTAGCTCCCCTATTTTGATGGCTCCTGACTTCGGAAAACCTTTTAGGTTAGCTATTGACGCCAGTGACACAGGTGTTGGGTCAGTCCTTTACCAAGAAGATAATTTCCAAGTAGAGCACCCTATTTGTTTCTTTTCCAAGAAATTTAATAGACATCAAAGAAATTATTCTACTGTGGAAAAAGAATGTCTTGGGTTGATTCTTTCTATACAACACTTTGATTTTTATATCAGTGGGTCCAGATGGCCACTAGTTGTATTTACTGACCACAATCCCCTTACATTTATCCACAAAATGTCTGGCAAGAATCAACGACTTCTCAGGTGGAGTTTATTTTTACAAGAGTACAACCTAGATCTTAAACACATAAAAGGCAGCGAAAATGTTATCGCCGATGCCTTATCTAGATTGTAAAAAGTATTTTGATGTATATATTTTTTTTATATATATCATGATAAATACATTCTGTAATGTAAATATCCTTTTTTTTAATTATTCTAAAAAGATTTCCATTTCGTGGAAATGTAAACTTTTTATTTTTAGGAGGGAGGTGTTACGTATCTAGGTAAAAATGCCTAGATACTATTTTTTTTTCTTGACCTGTAGGTTGTCTGCCCCCTTGTGTAATAAGTTTTTTTTTTCTTTTTTATTCGTCAAGCCACACAGACAGTGACCGGTCCTTGACCTGTGTGTGTACCTCTGGTTGAAAGGAGGGTGTTTTTTTTTCTGTCTCTTTGAAGAGCGTTCTAGATCTGGGAAATTGATGACGTATTTGGTTCGAGAAATTCCTAGATTTGTCTTGAGATCGACGCGCGGTAGATTATATAAAGACCGCCCGCGTGACGTTGACGGACAGACATACGGAGACAGCCGTGAGACAGAATAGCGGAGACATTGCGTGACCCGTGCGTGGTATACCAATTGATCGTGTAAGTTAAGATTTTTCTTTTTTTCAAGGCCTTGCTTGTATTTGTAATTATATTTTCAAACTATTGTATTGTAATATTTTTACATGCCATTTTTGTAAAAGGGTTTTGGTCAACCCTTCCATTTTGTATTGAGTTATATTATGATTAAACATTAAGTTGATATTTTACCTTCCGATTTCTTGTGTCATTTTTTTTGTTATTCATTGTAAGTCTCTGATTAAATTCAGACTTAAGATAAGTGACACAACTACCTTTTTCTATTGTCACGTTCCCCTAGGCAAGCCATTTAAAAGTAGAATTCAATTTGTAATACGTGACAAAAGAAGTTTGAGGGCTTTCGTCCCGGATATTTTTCTGAACCTATTTTCGTCTTACTTGAGTAATTTTGTAAAGGCGAAGTTGACTTTAACAAAATTTTTTTTTGTTCAAAGAGTCGGAAGTAAAGTATCAATAGTATTGACCAAACTCTTAAGGTTTTTTGTTGTACTGATTTTGTACTGTATATTTACATTGTATACATTTATTTTTTTTTTTGCTTGTAATAGTTGTTAGTTAGTCATGGATATTCAGGTTTTTCTTGCAAATCCCTCTGTGGAAGAGCTTGATGCTTGTACTAGGAAGGAACTGGTCCTTATTTCTAAACAGTTAGGGTTAAAAATAAAATCAAATGCCCTTAAACAAGAAATAAGAGATAACATTGTAATCCATTATGTAGACGAGGAAGTATTTTCTGAAGACCTTTTAGAAACCCTTAGACCCGATGAGGGTAAATCAGATTTAGAACTTCAGATAAAATTAAAACAAATGGAAATAGAAGCCCAGAAGGAAATGGCTAGAGAGCAGAAAGAAATGGAAATGAAATTACAAATAGAGTTAAAAAAATTAGAGTTAGCTGCTAATGTAAGACCAGATTCTTCCCCTGCCAGTCATACTGCTGAAGCAACAAAATTTTTGAAAATAATTCCACGCTTTAATGAAGCCACAATTGACAATTATTTTCCACAATTTGAACTTGCTGTGAAAAATTTTAATGTACCTGAAACTTTGTGGCCCACTTTGCTGCAAACAGTTTTGACTGGTAGAGCTGCAGAGGTATTTTGTTCTTTGACCATTGAACAACAAAAAGATTATAATGTTGTTAAGGCCTTAATTCTTAAGGCATATGAACTTGTTCCGGAAGCTTACCGAAAGCAGTTCAGGGATTGTCGCAAATCGGATGGCCAAACCCATGTAGAATTCCTGCGGGAAAAGGAGCGACGCTTTGAGAAATGGCTCACTTCCAGGGAAATCGGCACCGACTTTGCAAAATTCAAGAACCTAATGCTGATGGAAGAGTTCAAGAGTTGTGTGCGGCTGGACGTCCGTACGCATATAGCTGATCGTGGCGAGGAAGATGTGCACAAGGCTGCAGTGTTGGCAGACGATTATATAATATCACATCAATTTGCCAAGTATACGACGGATGTCAAGCCAAATCAAGTCAAACAGCCTGAGTCCACTGCTAGCAACTCCATCAAGAACAGCAGTACAAACGACAGAAAACCTACTACAAGTAAAGCTACTTGTTCCTACTGCAAACGAGAAGGCCATAAAATTGACGATTGCTGGAAATTGAGGAAGAGAAACGAAAAAGCTCCTTCAAAAGTCAGCGCTTGCACAGTACAGTGGTCGGCGAGGTTTACTCCCTCATCATCAAGTCATATCAAGAATACCTCGACACCACCTGTTTCAAATGTATTGACTGTACAAGACTCTCCGAAAATGTCTCCACGATGTTCCAATGACTCAAACAAGAGTTTTTCAAATACATCAAGCCGATGTTCCAATGACTCAAACAAGAGTTTTTCAAATACATCAAGCCGATGTTCCAATGACTCAAACAAGAGTTTTTCAAATACATCAAGCCGATGTTCCAATGACTCAAACAAGAGTTTTTCAAATACATCAAGCCGATGTTCCAATGACTCAAACAAGAGTTTACCTAGTACATCACACCGATGTTCCAATGACTCTATCCAGAGTTCCCATAATACATCATCCCGATGTTCCCATGACTCTATCAAGAGTTCCCATAAGACATCACCCCGATGTTCCAATGACTCCATCAAGAGTTCTCCAAATACATCCAAAAGATGTTCTACTGACTCAAGAAAGAGTTTCTCCACTGCGTCTCCTAGAGATGTCAATGACTCCAGCGAGAGTTCGACCCAAGTCCAGTCTGCATCAACCAAAATTGATGTTTTATTAGAGGATTTTAAGCCTTTCATTTCGGAAGGATTCGTATCACTACCCGGTGATTCTACAAGTCTACGACCTATCACCATTTTGAGAGACACAGGTGCCTCACAATCGCTACTTTTAGAGGGTATCTTGCCCTTGTCAAAATCATCATCGACTGGGAAGAGCATCCTGTTACGAGGCGTAGAGCTTGGATGTATAGATGTGCCTCTACATCTAATCGACATAAAGTCAAATCTCATTACTGGACCGGTTGTTGTAGGTGTCCGACCAACATTACCATTGGAAGGCATCTCGTTGCTGTTAGGCAATGACTTAGCAGGTGGAAAGGTGATAGCCGAACCCATCGTCACTCAAACACCCGACTTATCTGCCACACCCGAGGAAGACCTAGAGTTATATCCAGCGTGTGCAGTAACAAGGGCAATGAGGTTGAAAGCATCTCAAGAAGAGAACGTCATCAAGGCCAACAGTAACCACGATGATGTGGACTTGAGCACCACATTCTTTGCTTCTCTTGAAGAAGAACCAACGCCAAATTCTGAAAAGCCGGCATCAACTCGAAAACAGTTGATTGAGGACCAAAAGAAGGATCCAGAGCTCGCCAAACTCCGAGAAACCGCAATGACATCACAAGAGGCAGAGCTAGCATCAACGTGCTACTACATCCAAGATGATATGCTCTTCAGGAAATGGAAACCTCCAGACGCATCCAACGAAGAAGAATGGAGAATATGCCATCAAATCGTGTTACCAGAAAGATACCGAGCGTACATCATGAATCTGGCTCATGACACACCAATGTCAGGTCATCTCGGCATCCACAAGACATACCACAAGATTATGTCACACTTCTTCTGGCCACGTTTGAAGAAAGATGTCATCCAGTACTGCCGATCGTGTCATGCCTGTCAGATGGTTGGCAAGCCAAATCAAAAGATCCCTGTTGCTCCTCTGAAGCCGATTCCAGCCTTTGAAGAACCTTTCAGCAGAGTACTTATTGACTGTGTTGGTCCTCTCCCAAGGACAAAAGCTGGCAACCAATACCTGTTGACCATTATGTGTGCTTCAACTCGTTTTCCTGAGGCTATTCCTCTAAGGAACATAAAAGCATCGAACATTGTAAAGGCCTTAATCAAGTTCTTTACTCTATTTGGTCTACCAAAGTCCATCCAATCGGACCAAGGAACGAATTTCACGGCCAATCTTTTCAAGCAAGTCATGACTCAGTTGGGCATCAAACACTGCATGTCGAGTGCGTATCATGCCGAGTCGCAAGGCGCTCTTGAGCGATTCCATCAGACTCTCAAGAACATGATCCGAACCTATTGCTTTGAGCACGAAAAAGACTGGGACGAAGGAATCCACATGCTGCTGTTTGCAACCCGTGAATCCGTCCAGGAATCATTGGGATTCAGCCCTTTTGACTTAGTCTTTGGCCATTCGGTGCGCGGTCCCTTGAAATGCATAAAAGAGACTTTGTTGTCACCAACAGCCACTGAAGGACTTTTAGAATATGTAATTAAGTTTAAAACTAGACTTTATGATGCTTGTGTTCTGGCCAAAAATAACTTACAAAACACCCAATCCAGCATGAAACGCTGGTATGATAGAAAGGCCCGTGTTAGAGAATTTTCTCCCGGGGATAAGGTGCTTGTATTTTTGCCCATACCAGGTCAACCCTTGCAAGCCAGATATTTTGGTCCCTATGAAATTGAGACCAAAATTAGTGACCTCAATTACACAATCAAAACCCCTGACCGTAGGAAAAAGACTCAGCTATGTCACATAAACATGCTGAAGCCTTATGTATCTCGGCCAGATCACTCAGAGAAGAGTAATTGTGTTTTAAATACAGTCAAAAGTTGTTCAAATAGCCATGTTTCTCCTATTGATGATGATATTGTAAAGGAGAAATTTGGACAATACAAAATACCTAATTCTTTTGTATTACAGAATTTGGATGTAAAACTGTCTCATCTGTCTTCGACAGAAAGGCCAGTTATCATGAAACTCATTAATGAATTTAATGACATTTTTTCTGATGTACCAAAACAGACTAATGTTATAATGCATGATGTAGATGTTGGCGAGGCTACTCCAGTCAAGCAGCATCCTTACAGGGTTAAACCCTGAAAAACTTGCCATACTTAGGTCAGAAATCAAGTATATGCTTGAAAATGACCTCATTGAACCAAGTTCCAGTAGCTGGAGCTCCCCATGTGTCTTGATACCTAAACAGGACAAGACTTATCGTTTTTGTACAGACTACCGTAAGGTAAATGCTGTAACAAAGACCGATTCGTTTCCTATCCCTAGGATAGACGATCTCATAGATCGTATTGGTGACGCTAAGTACATCACCAAAATAGACCTACTTTCAGGTTATTGGCAGGTTCCCCTGACTGATAGGGCAAAGGAAATCTCCGCCTTTGTCACCCCTGATGGTCTGTACCAATACAAAGTGATGCCATTTGGCATGAAGAATGCTCCTGCCACTTTCCAGAGAATGATAAATGCCCTGCTTGCTGACATGGAGAATTGCCACGCATACATAGACGATGTAGTAATTTTTAGCCAAGATTTTTCTAGCCATTGTAAACAACTGCATTGTCTTTTTACTAAACTTTTACATGCAAAAATTACTGTAAACCTGAGTAAGAGTGATTTTTGCCAGGCTTCCATCCAATACTTAGGCCATATTGTAGGACAAGGCCAGGTGAAACCTGTAATGGCCAAAGTAGAAGCTATCCAAGCTTTCCCTATTCCTGCTGATCGGAAACAACTCCGAAGATTTTTGGGAATGTCTGGATATTATAGAAAGTTTTGCGAAAATTTTTCTGTCATTGCCAGTCCTTTAACAAACCTCCTGAGAAAGAACGTCCGATTTACTTGGACGGATGAATGTCAGAAAGCCTTTAACCAAATTAAGCAGATATTATCTAGCTCCCCTATTTTGATGGCTCCTGACTTCGGAAAACCTTTTAGGTTAGCTATTGACGCCAGTGACACAGGTGTTGGGTCAGTCCTTTACCAAGAAGATAATTTCCAAGTAGAGCACCCTATTTGTTTCTTTTCCAAGAAATTTAATAGACATCAAAGAAATTATTCTACTGTGGAAAAAGAATGTCTTGGGTTGATTCTTTCTATACAACACTTTGATTTTTATATCAGTGGGTCCAGATGGCCACTAGTTGTATTTACTGACCACAATCCCCTTACATTTATCCACAAAATGTCTGGCAAGAATCAACGACTTCTCAGGTGGAGTTTATTTTTACAAGAGTACAACCTAGATCTTAAACACATAAAAGGCAGCGAAAATGTTATCGCCGATGCCTTATCTAGATTGTAAAAAGTATTTTGATGTATATATTTTTTTTATATATATCATGATAAATACATTCTGTAATGTAAATATCCTTTTTTTTAATTATTCTAAAAAGATTTCCATTTCGTGGAAATGTAAACTTTTTATTTTTAGGAGGGAGGTGTTACGTATCTAGGTAAAAATGCCTAGATACTATTTTTTTTTCTTGACCTGTAGGTTGTCTGCCCCCTTGTGTAATAAGTTTTTTTTTTCTTTTTTATTCGTCAAGCCACACAGACAGTGACCGGTCCTTGACCTGTGTGTGTACCTCTGGTTGAAAGGAGGGTGTTTTTTTTTCTGTCTCTTTGAAGAGCGTTCTAGATCTGGGAAATTGATGACGTATTTGGTTCGAGAAATTCCTAGATTTGTCTTGAGATCGACGCGCGGTAGATTATATAAAGACCGCCCGCGTGACGTTGACGGACAGACATACGGAGACAGCCGTGAGACAGAATAGCGGAGACATTGCGTGACCCGTGCGTGGTATACCAATTGATCGTGTAAGTTAAGATTTTTCTTTTTTTCAAGGCCTTGCTTGTATTTGTAATTATATTTTCAAACTATTGTATTGTAATATTTTTACATGCCATTTTTGTAAAAGGGTTTTGGTCAACCCTTCCATTTTGTATTGAGTTATATTATGATTAAACATTAAGTTGATATTTTACCTTCCGATTTCTTGTGTCATTTTTTTTGTTATTCATTGTAAGTCTCTGATTAAATTCAGACTTAAGATAAGTGACACAACTACCTTTTTCTATTGTCACGTTCCCCTAGGCAAGCCATTTAAAAGTAGAATTCAATTTGTAATACGTGACAAGACAAAGAACGTTTTACGGGCCAACACACCGTCCGTTTCAACCAAAGAGGGTGAACTGCCTCATGACAAAAGAATGACCAATAGATGTCACCGGACTTTGTGACGTAGCAAAACAATTCAAAACAAAAAAATACAAGACACTCTCGCCCCGTACAAGTACTACGACTAGAGAAAATAAAAAAAAGAAAACAGTTAGGAGAAAGAAAAAGACACTTGTCTATACTACGCGACATAAAGTACTAATCTATAAAGGACTAGTGTACGTCATCTATAAAAGACTAGAGTACTGATCCATAAAAGAATAGAGTACTGATCTATAAGGGACTAGAGTACACATCTATAAGGGGCTAGAGTACTCATCTATAAGGGGCTAGAGAACTCATCTTTAAGGGACTAGAGTACTGATCTATAAGGGGCTAGAGTACTGATCTATAAGGGACTAGAGTACGTCATCTATAAGGGGCTAGAGTACTCATCTATAAGGGACTAGAGTACTCATCTATTAAGGGCTAGAAAACTCATCTATTAAGGGCTAGAGTACTCATCTTTAAGGGACTAGAGTACTGATCTATAAGGGACTAGAGTACTCACCTATAAGGGACTAGAGTACGTCATCTATAAAAGACTAGAGTACTGATCTATAAGGGACTAGAGTACTGATCCATAAAAAAATAGAGTACTCATATATAAGGGACTAGAGTACGTCATCTCTAAGGGACTAGAGAACTCATCTATAAGGGACTAGAGTACTGATCTATAAAGGGCTAGAGAATTCATCTATAAGGGACTAGAATACGTCATCTATAAAAGACTAGAGTACTGATCTATAAGGGACTAGAGTACGTCATGTATAAGGGACTAGAGTACTCATCTATAAGGGGCTATAGAACTCTTCTTTAAGGGACTAGAGTGCGTCATCTATAACGACACTAGAGTACGTCATGTATAACGACACTAGAGTACGTCATCTATAACGACACTAGAGTACTCATCTATAACGACACTAGAGTACGTCATCTATAACGACACTAGAGTACGTCATTTATAACGATACTAGAGTACGACATCTATAACGACACTAGAGAACGTCATCTATAACGATACTAGAGTGCGACATCTATAAGGACACTAGAGTACGTCATCTATAACGATACTAGAGTACGACATCTATAACGACACTAGAGTACGTCATCTATAACGATACTAGAGTACGACATCTATAACGACACTAGAGTATGTCATCTATAACGACACTAGAGTACGACATCTATAACGACACTAGAGTACGTCATCTATAACGACATGTCAAAGTCAATAAAGAAATTCAACAAAAACTTTGCTTTGAATTTGTTTTTACCTTCCAAAGTTCTTGGCATCCTCCACAGTGTCTGGTAACATTTTGTTGGCAGTCTCAGGAAGTAACAGGGCAAGTAGTCCAGCAAATATACTGGCTCCACCAAATAGAAGTAGAGGTAACACTACAGCCATGTCCCCAGAGATCACGTGACCCTGAAATCAAATATAAGTAGCACTACAGCCATGTCTCCAGAGATCACGTGACCCTGAAATCAAATATAAGTAGCACTACAGACGTGTCTCCAGAGATCACGTGACCCTGAAATCAAATATAAATAGCACTACAGCCATGTCTCCAGAGATCCCGTGACCCTGAAATCAAATATAAATAACACTACAACCATGTCTCCAGAAATCACGTGACCCTGAAATCAAATATAAGTATCACTACAAACATGTCACCAGAGATCACGTGACCCTGATATTGTTTGATCGTCTAAGACACTCTAAGAGCTGAGCCGAATCCTCTTCGAGCTCTAAGTTTGAAAAAAAAACTGTTTGAGCGTCAAACAGTAAAAATAAAAACCTGTCTGAACCACCGTTCTGTCTGAAGGAGACAAAACTGGCCTCCGGACGCATGAGCTAGACATGGCCAAAGGACCGAGTTTATCGAGCCTCCGCCATTTTCCTATGTTTTACCTAGCTAACCATGGGGGAACTCGCCATTATTGTAACGGTCCCTTGAAGAACGGCGCATGGATTATCGACGGGGTCGTGAGATCTTTCTTTCAATTCCGTCCGTCCGTGCAATGGGTCCATTCTCGCGTACCCTTGGACACTCCCACGGGAGTTTTGTTTTGCCGTTCATTTAGCCTAGTTACCCTCTCAAGTAACCGTTTTCACACGGGCGCCACTTTGAGGCAGAATAGCATGCCCGCGGACCCTGATATCAAATATTAGTAACATACAGCCATGGCTCCAGAGATCACGTGACCCTGAAATCAAATATTAGTAACACTACAACCATGGCTCAAGAGATCACGTGACCCTGAAATACAATATTATTAACTCTTTGTCTCCTAATTGACGATGCCAACGTTGATTTGACCCCCATTAAACTAAATGGATTTTCGGATTTATAAACTTTATTTTGTATTATTTTAAAAAGAGCATGCATTGCCATATAATTCCATACCAAATATAACATTTTCTGATAACAAACAAAAAGTTATTAAAGCTTAACATAGCAGGATGGTGAAATGCAAATGAGCAAAATGAAGAATACTATCAAAACTACAAAAATAATTACGGAGAGAAAGAGTTAACACTACAGTTACCCTGAGATATAAGCAATTATAACTTTTGGAAATTTTTTTTACTACAACAGCTTATGTTCCTAAAATGAAATTCAGTTTGACTTAAGACTGGAAGGCCTGTATGTTGTGTGGCGCATAGATTCATACCTCGTATTCACGTTCATTCTCGTGATTATAGAGTATGCACTGGAAATAATGTAAGCATCTAGAACTTAACTTAATCTCTTTCGTCACAGCACTTACTATGTCTGCAATGTAAGGAGCTAGAATCCCCCCAACTCTGGCCACCACAGAACTGATTCCTAGCCCAGAGTTTCTCATCACAGTTGGGAATAGCTCAGCCGTGTAGATGTAGATAACAGCGAACGCAGCTGAAGCTCCAAACTTTCCAACCAGAGATAATGCCATCGTCATCCAGGAAATATCTGTAGAGAATATGTTAGTATTCACTTTGCAATGTTACATTTACTAGCAGATCCAGGAAATATCTGTAGAGAATATGTTAGTATTCACTTTGCAATGTTACATTTACTAGCAGGTCCAGGAAATATCTGTAGAGAATATGTTAGTATTCACTTTGCAATGTTACATTTACCAGCATGCATCACAGGAATATAGAGTCAAGCAAACAGTATTCTTCAATGTATATCTATCTATGTGTTGTATTGATCCATCACCAAAGGCTTGCATATCATGCAGAAGCTCGAAAATCAATGCTTGTTATTGCTCGTACATGGTGTGTTATTAGGTGTATTTAAGCTACTTATGAACAAGATCTACACATTAACAAGATGCAAGGACTAATCCCAGACCGTTTGATACTTGAATAAAGTTTAACTAATAAAGGCCACAGTGCAGTCTCGTCCGTAATACGATGTTGCCACATTGAATTCCCAACACCAACTGACTAATAATAACATACATAAACTAGAGCTCACTCATCCGTGACGTTACTAAATGTTGCGTTCAAAGTCCGTCAACTTTGGTGCGTCTTTATACTAACTGTCTAATAGACAATACTGAGATACTTGCTGGTACAGGCCTCATCAGTACCTTCACCACCATCCTCGGGTAACGCTGCCTGCTTTGGATTAATCGTGTATATCGTATGGAGGATAAAAGCATCATCTAGGGGGAAACTTGCAACAAGCTCAAAGCAAAATGGTCTCAGACATTTCCGCTCAGTGAATGCCATCAAAAGAGACCAAAAGCAATGAACAAAGGTCTGGGAAGACATACGCCTTCAATACACCAAGTGTACAAAAGTGGCATCAAGTCAAGCAATGGACAACGAGATCGCTTTAGTCCAATAAATTCCAAGCCACACGGTAAAAAGTCTTGTCTTCTCCAGCGCACAGTCAGGTTCTACTTTCACATTAGAAGAATGCGGGCTGTCCTAAACATGCATTAATACCCACAAGAAGAAATGCTTATTTTTTCTTTGTTTTTTTATTCAGTATTTTGTAGTGACATCAATGTCTTATATTCAACACAAGTGACATCAATGTCTTATATTCAATACAAGTGACATCATTGTCTTATATACAACACAAGTGACATCAACGTCTTATATACAACACAGGGGACATCAATGTCTTATATACATCACAAGTGACATCAATGTCTTCTATACAACACAAGTGACATCAAAGTCTTATATACAACACAGGGGACATCAATGTCTTCTATACAACACAAGTGACATCAAAGTCTTATATACAACACAAGTGACATCAATGTCTTATGTACAACACAGGGGACAAAAATGTCTTATATACATCACAAGTGACATCAATGTCTTATGTACAACACAGGGGACAAAAATGTCTTATATACATCACAAGTGACATCAATGTCTTATATACAACACAGGGGACATCAATGTCTTATATACAACACAAGTGACATCAATGTCTTATATACAACACAGGGGACATCAATGTCTTATATACATCACAAGTGACATCAATGTCTTATATACAACACAGGGGACATCAATGTCTTCTATACAACACAAGTGACATCAAAGTCTTATATACAACACAGGGGACATCAATGTCTTCTATACAACACAAGTGACATCAAAGTCTTATATACAACACAAGTGACATCAATGTCTTATGTACAACACAGGGGACAAAAATGTCTTATATACATCACAAGTGACATCAATGTCTTATGTACAACACAGGGGACAAAAATGTCTTATATACATCACAAGTGACATCAATGTCTTATATACAACACAGGGGACATCAATGTCGTATATACAACACAAGTGACATCAATGTCTTATATACAACATAGGGGACATCAATGTCTTATATACAACACAAGTGACATCAATGTCTTATATACAATACAGGGGACAACAATGTCTTATATACAACACAGGGGACAACAATGTCTTATATACAACACAAGTGACATCAATGTCTTATATACAACACAAGTGACATCAATGTCTTATATACAACACAGGGGACAACAATGTCTTATATACAACACAAGTGACATCAATGTCTTATATACAACACAAGTGACATCAATGTCTTATATACAACATAGGGGACATCAATGTCTTATATACAACACAAGTGACATCAATGTCTTATATACAATACAGGGGACAACAATGTCTTATATACAACACAGGGGACAACAATGTCTTATATACAACACAAGTGACATCAATGTCTTATATACAACACAAGTGACATCAATGTCTTATATACAACATAGGGGACATCAATGTCTTATATACAACACAAGTGACATCAATGTCTTATATACAATACAGGGGACAACAATGTCTTATATACAACACAGGGGACAACAATGTCTTATATACAACACAAGTGACATCAATGTCTTATATACAACACAGGGGACAACAATGTCTTATATACAACACAGGGGACCACAATGTCTTATATACAACACAAGGGACAACAAAACAAAACGATAAAGACTTCTGATGGCGCAGTCGTCATAATTTAATTTTCCACAATAGGAGCTCCACCAGAGTCAAAAATTTTGATTTATATTGTAGAGCGTATATGAATATATTGTGAAGTCTGAGATTTTTTCTCAGAAAATTGTTTACATTAACATCATTAGACTCAACGCAGAGGACAACAAAAAAGTGCGATAAAAACATCCGAGGGCGATGTCGTTCTGTCTGAATGTCTATAATCTCCACTTCACCGGAGACAAGAGTTACTTAGTCACAAATATCGACAGTTGTTGCCTATCTTTTTTTTTTATATTTCATTATCAAGTACTCTGTTCATTGTAATATACCCACCGCAGCTCATCAGTTATCATCGCAAATATAAAGAGCATAAGCGAGTAGCCAGAACGAAATCAGTTTTTTATATTTATCACAAAGAACCAAGAAAGTGCTCTTAGTTGTACTTCAAATTAGTTAGTTAGGATTATGGTCAAAATTTTGGCGCCACGTGAAATTTGCCCAAACTATTCTAAAAGATCAAACAAGCTTTTACATTGACTAATATATGCGTATTTTGTGTGTCACAAAAAGACTGCCACTTATTTGTTTGTTTTTGTGGTCTCTATTTTTAGAACCAAATGCTATACTTAAACAAGTATTTCATTACTTAAATTTTTAAACAAAAAAAAAACACTTTAAAATATATATTTACAAAAAAGACAATACCTCCATTATTAAACTTCCAATGTAATAATATAAAAAATAAAAAAATGCTTTGGTTCAATTGGGGAATCGTACCCGTGACACCTTCAGCTGCTAGAAAATATGCATTTGTACTTCGGGCCCGAGGAAGGTATATATGTGCAATTATTTATTGATATGTTCATTATATGGACGTTAGATCTAACACTAGACCTAAAGTTCTGCTTTACTAGAACCCAGATGTAATCTATATTAGATTTACGTACAAATATAAGCAACGCTTATAAACTTCAATAAAATTGAAGCAACTTTACATTTACTCAGTTATCGCATTTACGGCAGTAATACGGCTGATTACGCCATGTTAACTCTACACCTATTCTTAGCCTCTACTAAATTTAGTTTTTTCCTTTTTTTTACTTTGAAACATCATAACGATCTCACTAGAGTTTTCCCAATGTGGCCAACCAGCTAGTATTTCTTTTTTTCAATGATATACATCAACTGTTCAATTCTAGGAAAATCATTAGAGCCTTTTTTTTTTAGATCAGCTGCACGTCATCCACGCAGGTTCCATGAAAGAGTGACTTGAATAGAGGTATTGTAAAATCTTAAAAAATACAAAAAAACTTATAGCGAGTGAAATTACATCAATTATTTTGAATAAATTATAAAATTAATTTTTAGTAGATCTAGACTAACAATGATATATTTGTGCGATTGGAAATATTTGTATTAATAGTCCATGTGCAACGCAACTTATAGCATGATCAGTGAGCTATGGTCCAAACAATTTAGTGAACTATTGTGGTGGTGGGGGAGGGGTATTCAGGAGGAGTAATCCGTGCTGACATTTAAAAAACATTTTCTTTTAAAGTTGCTCGAGTCTGACTTCCAACTTGAGCCTCCACTATGGAAGACCGACTTGTTAACCACTCAGTTACCCAAGTACTTATAAAAGTAGAAGATTTTATAGTCTACAGTTAGTTTACAAATTTTTGTGAACCACCGAATTCTCAACCCAAGGCTTATCTCCCCTTAGCTTAGTAGGTCCTACTTTCTCTATGTAAAACACAATTAATTAATTATGGCTAATAAGTTAATAATTGTGTTGTTTTATGTGTTGTCATCAACAATGAATAACTGTGCAAAGTTTCAAATTGATACGAGAACGGAAAGTGGAAGAAATAAAAGAAATTTCTATAAATCAAATAAGAACATAAAACTAAAATGTTATTTAACCTTGGTTAGGCCAATAATAGAATATGCATCCTCCGTTTGGGACCCCTCAACTCAAGATAACATTAAGAAACTGGAACAGACACAAAATAGAGCAGTGAGATTCATAACAAACAAATATTCACACTTAACTAGAGTAACACCTTTAGTAAAATCACTAAATTTAGAAAGCCTTCAGGACAGAAGGCTCAAAAGTAAAGTAGCAATTATACATAAAACACTGAACCATAATCTTCAAATACAAAAACAAAATTTAATAAAATACTCTGAAAGACACAAAGATACAGTCACATTCCTCGTCCCATTTACAACGACAAATTTGTACAAATACTCCTTCTTACCTAGTGCTATTAGAGCATGGAATGGGTGGCCTGAGCTAGCCAGGAAAACAAGTGACTTGGCAGAATTTAAGTCATTGGTTAATATGCATGACTAAATGCATGACGCGTAGGACGTAATCATCTTCTTTTTTTGAAGTAACGTCTGTATTATATAAGATAAAATAACCTACGAAATTCCACCCAGACAGACAGACAGACAGAGTTGATAGAAGCTCTGTAATATAGCTGAATAGTACCTTTAGTTCCATATAGTATAGGAAACAGAGTACACACACAGGCCACACCAGCAGTCAACATAAAGAGACATTGTAATAACTTCGTCAGCTTTGTCCAGGAATATCAGGCACAGAACGTAAGATAACAGCTCTACCACACCAGACAGGAAGAAGGTATAGATCTCCAGACAGGTTTCCGACATTCAAACTTAGACCGTAGTACACAAGACATGCGACAAGCCTGGAATCAGAACACAAGAATAGTTATTTCTTTTATTTTGAAAAAAATATTTTAAAAAATAATCCAATTTCTTGTCATCCGCCTAATACTGAACTTATATAAGCAAAAATAATTAACGTCTACTTTATATTCAAATAAAATTGGATTGGATGGGATCCTTTCAGATAGTCATTGAAAAATTTCATATAGTGGTCTAGTCATCTGAACACTCCAACAGTTCATTTCATATAGTGGTCTAGTCATCTGAACACTCCAACAGTTCATTTCATATAGTGGTATAGTCATCTGAACACTCCAACAGTTCATTTCATATAGTGGTCTAGTCATCTGAACACTCCAACAGTTCATTTCATATAGTGGTCTAGTCATCTGAACACTCCAACAGTTCATTTCATATAGTGGTCTAGTCATCTGAACACTCCAACAGTTCATTTCATATAGTGGTCTAGTCATCTGAACACTCCAACAGTTCATTTCATATAGTGGTCTAGTCATCTGAACACTCCAACAGTTCATTTCATATACTGGTCTAGTCATCTGAACACTCCAACAGTTCATTTCATATAGTGGTCTAGTCATCTGAACACTCCAACAGTTCATTTCATATAGTGGTCTAGTCATCTGAACACTCCAACAGTTCATTTCATATACTGGTCTAGTCATCTGAACACTCCAACAGTTCATTTCATATAGTGGTCTAGTCATCTGAACACTCCAACAGTTCATTTCATATAGTGGTCTAGTCATCTGAACACTCCAACAGTTCATTTCATATAGTGGTCTAGTCATCTGAACACTCCAACAGTTCATTTCATATAGTGGTCTAGTCATCTGAACACTCCAACAGTTCATTTCATATAGTGGTCTAGTCATCTGAACACTCCAACAGTTCATTTCATATAGTGGTCTAGTCATCTGAACACTCCAACATAAAAATGAGAACCAAGAAGAAGAAGAAAATGGAAAAAAAAAGAGCCTACGATCTTCGCGTTATTAGCGGGACACTTTATCAACTTCGCAGCCAGTTTCGGGATTCTCAAGACTTCAAGCTATCCAACTTTCACACACACCTTCCACCTTCCATGTTCCATCAAAGAAGAAAGTGTATAGATTTTTCCTTTTATAATTTTATGTCGAAACAAAATGTTACACTATACATTTGTAGTGATTAACAGTTTTTGCGTTTTCTGCGCAGATAAAGAAACGATATTAAATCTTGGCACAGACACAATCGGAGAAATATATAAGATATATTCAAAAGTTATAAAAGATAATATATTTGATTTCTAAAATATCACCATGGAGACCTTACCAGTTGAGGAAAATAACCAAGCAACGTATCAGAAGAACGAGATTCGTCATCATGTGCCAGACTTTTTCACCAGCGCCATCTAATTCTATTTCTTCCAAATGTGCCACCTTGTCTGACAAGACATTATTTGTTTTGGCAGCTACTTTGATAATTTCTGATGCTTCCTGTAGCCTCTGTCTACTCACCAGCCACCTCGGAGACTCATGTAATAATCTAGTAGGTACACAAGAAAACAATATATTTTTATCATCGCAATAAATCCACGATCTTGATCTGGCGAGAAAGAGGTTTAAAAGTAAATAACTTACAAGAAATAGGAGATCATTAATAAGTTAGGGACAGATAAAACGATCTGTAAATGTCGCCAGTCTTGTAAAACGTAGGCAATTCCTATCAGAAGGAAGTGTCCAATAACCCAGAAAAAAGATGAGATGATTCCTGCGTGTCTACGTTTAGTTGGGCCTACCAACTCCATACCTGGGGATCAAAATATCTGTTTAATATAAGACTAAATAAGATATGCTTTTAATATTAAACTGAATAATAATAAGTTCAGGATAATAATAAGCTTTTTTAAGAAAAACACAGTAAGGCGCTTTTCAAATTAAAACAGACGTTTAACAGCATTAATGAATATTGCTAATAGCTTCAGGCTACTTCGAAAGACAAATACAATTAATTAAAATGGGTTTTAAAATAGAAAAATAGGAGAGCAAATCAGGGCGACCTCTTGCAGAGTAAGAGAACTGGAGCTTTGCTGTCATATTGATATATATAGAGAGCTCCTCCTTCGTGGTCGAAGATTAGCACATTTTTCAATTCCTATGGACTCGAAGATGACTGTAAAGTCCAATCCTCTCTTTAAAAAGCCGGCCGCATAGGTGGCATGGATAGATTTGGTCAGTTACAGATAGGCCTTCTTCTTCTCTCAGTTTTTTTGTTGGTTCGGAGCACTTTCACCCTGGCCATTCTTCTTGCTTCAAATCTCGAGACTCCGAGACTCACAGCTTCACGCCATGAGGAGCGATCGAGAGCTAGTGCTTTTCAGCTGTGAACGTCAATATTGCATTCCTTGAAGAAGCTCTTGATAGTGTCTTTATAGTGCTCTCATGGGAGCGCTTTTCTGCACACAGCTTCCCATACAAAAGTCGTTTTTCAATTTCCTTAAAACTTGAGAGAGTGGAACGGCGATTAAGCCTCACACAGTATCCATAGACTTCCAAGAGCCGGCCCTGCATTTGGAATTGTTTTATCTTAGTCCAACTGGTCAAATCATTGGAAGCATCTTGTTTCTTCGGAGTATCTTATCAGCATTTTTCTAGACTAGTACAATTTCTAGCAGCCTTTCTTTCTGTATTCAGATGAGTTTGTTCATTTAAAGCTGTGAGGACTCGTGGCATTATGCTTTCTTTTATATATCAGCATCCAGACTTCCATCAGTAGTCGGTGAGTTTAAATTACGAACCTCGATGTGTTGTAAAGCTAAGGGGCGGACTGGGTGTCAAAACCGGTCCGGGCATTACCACACGATTCAGCCCACAACTTGATTGCATAGGATATTCTTAAAACTGATTGACAAACCCAATTATATAATGCATATAAAACAGGAAAATCCATCTGAGTCAATTTTTGTAATAGTGGATCTATAGACCATTGTAAATATAATAAAATCACAGCATCGAGAAATTTTTTAATTCAGTGTCCCGTTTTAGATTCACACATGTATGCTCACATTAGTTTGACTTCGATAGGACTATATAAAAAAAAAACATAGGTCTTATATTGTTTGTTGATCTCTTAGTGTGTAAAGAGGATTCAAACTCACAGAGGCAACATTTAAGGGTATAAGCGAATCCGTTATTTCGGAATCTGTGACTAGTATTACGTACATAGTTAAGTAGGTAAAGATCTAGAATTAAAGGTACGGCGAGGCCAATCACTGTTACGCGATTTACGACATTTCATCTGGCCTATTCAGCAACCCAAACCGACCCACCGGGCATTCGCCCTGTTGTCAATAAAGCCAGTCTGCCCCTGATAAAAATATACTAATATATACTATACTAATTACCTGCAATAAAACAGCACCAATCAAAATACATTTTATTAACAAACCACAGAACTATATAAACTTTGGTATATATATATATATATATATATATATATATATATATATATATATATATATGTCTGTGATTGTATAATGTATAACTTTCGTAACTTCATTGTTATAAAATTCTTTAAAAATGTGACTGACACATGTAGGCTATATGCTCCCTGCAGCAACATAGCCCATCTTTAAGAATGTATTAAAAATGTCAAATAAAATACAAGAAAAACAAATTGCACTCTATATAATAGAAGTTTTTCTCTTCGGTTTCAATACTAGGTTAAAAAAAACGAGAAAAATCTTTTTTCTTTTGTCACGGTGGGTTTCATTATAAATTATACATAATTCAAATGGTATGTGCACGGACCAAAGGTTTGGAACTCACTCCCCATTGATCTCAGACAGACAACATGCTACATCACTTTTATGAAGAACATTAAGACCTATCTGTTAAAAACATTTTTAGATTAATTGTCATTTTAATTGTCGTGTTTGTGTTTGTAATGTTGTTACAGCGCCTTGAGCCTACATTTTGTTTGTTAACAGCGCTTTATAAATAAAATTATTATTATTATTATTATGTAAAAGTATTGTATATCTTAGCGTTTAAGCTAATTAAGGTAAATACAGCTTAAGTTCTCTAGTTCAAAATAATTTCAAGTCAGTTTCTAAAGCTGTTAATGAAACAGATTGTCGAAAATCATCTTTAAATCAAGTGTCCAAATATTTTTCCAACAAAAGATTTTGAGCTGGACTTAGACAAAATCCCTACTACAAGTAAAATTGAACCCTTTTGTCGCTTACCCAATGACATGAAGCCAGGTACATACCACACCCAAAGAAAGTGGCACAAAACTTCAAGACGACAAATGGAATGTAAGAGTGGACAAAGGCTACTGCAAGACCAGAAGCCAATTGTCCTATGGTGCCCAGCAATACAACTTTCTTGCGACCTAGTCTAACGCAAAAGAAAAAGAAAATACATAGATAGTTCATTGAAAACAGACTTTAGAACCCAAACACGACTCATCAGGGAACGATTAGAGAAAAAAAAACACGTTTCTTTTAAGTGTCTTCAAGAATGGGGACGTGTTGGCTTAAAGTTAACTCCTTGGCTACCTAACTGACAAGTTATATTTCTAAATTTAACTTGAGCAATTTTTTTTTTAAAAACTTTAAACCCTGTCCCAGATACTTGTATGTCCAAAAAAACAGATTGCAACAGAATGCACTGAGCTTACATGCGTATTCTACAATAATAATTATCAAAAGAAAAAAACACCTAGTCCTCAATCCTTTAACTGGAAATATTTTAAGTGAATATAGCATACTGCGTGAATATAACATTCTACGTGAATATAACATAATACGTGAATAATACATACTTAGGGAATATAACATTCTACGTGAATATAATATAATTAGTGAATATAGCATTCTATCTGAATTTTGTGAATATAGTATATTTGGTGCATATAATATTTTACGTGAATATAATTTACTTAGTGAGCATAACATTCTACGTAGCTTTGGCTTTAGCTTTTATTGGAGATTTACGTTAAAGTTTTCATTATAAATTAAACAATTTTGAGGACTTTTACGTTGTCTACTCAATCAAAGATACAGACGGAACAGATTCGAGAATTGAATTCTGTCATGCTAAAAAGTGCATACAAATTATTTTAAAAAAAACAACAAAAGTTTACATTATTTCCCTTATTCTAGACACCGGATGCACCAAAATATTGCTATTAATGGAAGCTTTTTATCCATTTGCCTCCATGATAATGATCATTACCTGAGAATTATTTTTGAAATATAAAATCAAGAATAAGTATTGACTTAATCATGAGATAATTTTTATACGCGGAGAATGGAGTCTCTTGTGTAGACTAAGGAACTATTAATAAGCATTTATGTTTAAAAGCATAACTTTTATGCACTTTTTTTAACATTGGAATAAAATGTGATCTATTCATTATAACCTCCGTATCCTCTCTACCTATGTCTGTAGGGTTCTGTTACATTGTCCTTACATTTCTCCATATATATAGTGTAATGTGAAGCGGAGCTTGAAAATGTAAGAAAGGGCATAGCACAGGGACTATGTTTAAGTATAAAATCCCCGAATGCTATGGGGGGAGGGGGGTCTCATAACGTTATATCCGTTGAAAGGCTAAATTTGGACGTGGAGCGTGGAGAAGGGAAATACTCGAATACAAGATAAATAACTTACACGTCAGAGAGTGTTCCTAAGATGAAAGATCCTGCCATCAAGCCCCCCATCACAGCCATGCTTATGTATGTTTTATAAGTCACGTGATCACAGACCATGTTCATCTAAGGAAATGTTGGCACAAAAAGTAAAGACAAATAAATATTGCGGCAAAGCACAACCTGGTCATCATTCTACACAAAACAATTTCATATGACTTATAAAATGGTAGAAGAGTTGACCTCACCGCTATTTAATTAGTGGTACAGTTGTAACATAAGCAGGAGGGAGGATGAGCAAGGATATAATGGATCCTTTATCAAACCAGCATTTGAAGTTACCATGAGACGGTTCTTTAAATTTCATTGAGATGGAATACGAAAAGGTTATAGTGTTTAATCTTTTTCAGAGAAACATGCCATACTATTTGCTTTATAAATGTGTGAATGGTTGTTTAATAACCAACAGTTTAGATATATTATTCCCTACCAACATTAGTAGCAAAAACTGCAAAATAATTTTGATGCAACTATGTGTAAATATATCCCACAATTCTCAGGGATAAATATAAATGTAACTATATCCCACAAACCTCCGTGACAAATGTGGATGTAAATATTTCCTTGCTGTAAACCCATTTGTCACACTTTCTGGTCATGTTGCTCCATTCTCTCTGTGTGCCATCTTTCACAAACACTTCACATTGGGCGTACATGTTCTTCTGATCCAGCCATGGGATAGATTGATTGATGAGGTCATCATGCCAGGGACCTTGGCTCGCGTACGTGTCATTGTCTAGTTCTGTAATGACGCACCTGCATATTTCAAAGATATAAATCTGTAAAACATTTTTTTAACCTGTCAATATCCACTTCCTTGTTGGGCACTACGCATAGTAACTTTCTAAATCTGCAATTTAAGTGGATAAGAACCACAGCATACATCTTATTCTCGCCCAAATATTTTTTCATTTCTAAATTAAATTTTTAACATTTTAAAATCTCAAAATAATTTGTTCATTTTTCTTTTCTTTTTATGACTTAAATATGACATTTCGAATAGTGTACTCACTAAATTAAAATTTTTCATAACATTTAATACTTTTCTTATTTTTTACATAGTATGTGGGCTTTTAAAATACCATACAGGAATGTGTTGCTCAGAGGCATACGCCGCTTAGGTACTAACGAAGGGAATCGAGTTCGAAACTCAACTCAAGCTGTGTTGTGTTTGCTGAGCACAAATACCTTCACCCAGATAACTCCTGCATCTACTGGTCCACAAAAGATACCTTGGAATCTAGCGCACTGCTATAAGCAGGAAAGATGGGCTATAAAAGACCAATTATTAAATAATTATTTTGTTTAGCAGCCCACTTATCGTTTCAATCCCCTTCTTGTTTGAATCTCCCATTGAAATAAAAGTTCTCCTGTGATCTGGTACAGCGAGTACAAACACTGGCATCAAGATATGGAAAGCTGTAGGGATAGTGACTAGACAGGCCAGAAAATACATTCGCTTCTGGTAACGTCCAAATTCTCCAAGCTCCAGAATGATCTCATCAAATTTCATTCTCACATTCAGAGCCACTTGGTGCAGCAGACACTTGATATACAACTGAACTGAAAATACAAACATGTGAAGGCTAAAAAATGTATTTTTTCTAGACTTGTTAATTTTCAAATAAATTAATATCTGTTGAAAAAAAACTTTGTTAGCGTTTTGATTTAGAGGCTAAATAAGCAGACAAAGTTTGTTAGAGAGTACCATTCTACAAAGATTTAAAGTTTGGTGGCCATCATAAAGTTTTAATAAACTGCCCTGGCAGAGAGACTGACGAAATCAATCTAATAAACTGCCCTGGCAGAGAGACTGACGAAATCAATCTAATAAACTGCCCTGGCAGAGATTAAGATTCTTCTTTTGATCAACTAAACAACATGCTATTATTTGTGGTGACTATTGATATTCTCTCTTCGAGTCCCTTGTAGGTTGTTATCATCTTGTTGTGTTTGAAATGGAAAGAGTAACGAAGGGATACTGTGACACTGTCATGATGACCTACCTATATAATCTATTTATAGAATAAATGCTATGAGTTCCTGCCTTCACACTAGAATAGAACACAGGTAGGCTATAATTTTAATGTTAAACTTTGTTTGCTAGGATTATGAATTATATGACTGTGTAAATACATATCTGGGTTTTATATATACATAAATATATATACATATATACATACTCATATATATACATAAATATATATATATAAGGCCGTCGAGAAAAGGAGGAGGAGAGTCTTAAAAGGGGAAAAGAATTAAGGGATGACACTCAACAGATATATTCTCTACATAAAGACCAAGCATTGTGAAATTATCTATCTTCTTATTAGTTTAGTGTAATTAAATACTCGGCCATTCAATTTTTAATTTGTTTACTGTAATTAGATAACCGGCCTTTTTACAATTTATCTTTTAATTATAAGTAGGTCTATAGTTTTGTGCACTTTTAAGTTTTCCTAGGATATCCAGAATGTTACCCCGTGTATAAGATATGGCCTATTATTAGATCTCTTCTGTCCTACAACACCAACACAGCAACGTAAAGGGAGCCAGGTTTGGGCGCATTAAGGATGTCAACACTGTTTTGTTACTGTTTATGTACCTCGAGCTAAACCTTCCTATTCTAAACAATACTGTTGATGTTTTATTTGATATAGAGAAGACCGTGCGAGACAAAAACTGTTGCTCTATCCAGATTGTGTTGTCTAGCTTAGTGTTTCTCAATCTGTAGTTCATGGGGATTGAGACCAGCTGCTTGATCGAAAAAAAAAGGGATGTGTGAGTCGAATCGCTAGTCATGAGGGAAACAACTCAAGCAGTTGGTTGGTTTCCCTCTTTCAATGAGTCCTCTTAGCTTCCAGCTGAACACTTGTTTATATCTATATTGTATTTTTCTACAACACAATTAACGTAGACATATTTGTGATGAAATCATTTTTATATACATTGCACTAATAAGTTGTTTGGTGTTTCTGTAGCTAGTGGTGTTTCTACAGGGTAGGGTAGCCAGCCCTACGCCCAACCTTCCTCCTTTCTCAGCCGGGCTTGGTGGGACCGTCACATAAATAGTTGTACTAAAAAGTAGTTGTGTGTGTATATATATATATATATATATATATATATATATATATATAAATATTATATATATGCTAGCGTTACAAACCGTCTACGCCCGTTGTTTCTCCCTAGGCTATATATTGTTTATTTTGAACTTGATCCCGCCCATTATATATAAGACATATGCAGACATTATATATATGCAGGCATATTTCATATCATTTAGTTGAAATGATCAGTAGTTTGTTTAGTCGAAACTAGACTACTCGTCTCCTTGTATATAAGTCCATTTTGTGTAGCTCATATTATTATTGTACTAAATTGTTTTCACAGTTTTAATTCATCGTATTGACATGTAAACAAATGTAAATTGCAAGCCTATTGTTGTGTACTGTTAATTAAGATTGTATTCTGCTGTACTTTGTTTTCTACTGATGTTTAATATAGTACTATTCTACTGTTGTTCAATATAGTTCTGTTCTATTGTTGTTTAATATAGTTCTTTTCTACTGTTATTTGATAGAGTACTTTTCTACTGTTATTTGATATAGTACTTTTCTACTGTTATTTGATATAGTACTTTTCTACTGTTGTTAATGATTGTACTGTTGTAGAAAATATTTCATCCAAAAAGTTTCTTTTAGCTAAAACTTGTTTTCTTTTTCCTACTCCATGATTAGGGATAGCGCGAGGTCAAGTGGTCAGTTGCTTAGCTACCTGTAGGAAAGTGAGGGTTCCGTTCCCAGAGTTGTCTTAATCCTTGTAATATTTCTTTGTAAATCAAGGTCTGTACCAAGGTCCAGAGCCTTGTTCGGGTCTCTTGATTTAGTACGCACCATTGAAGAACATGGCGAGCATTCTCTGGTGATGCTCCACAAGGGCAAGTTTTGCTCGTCCCGACATTTAACTTCCAGAACATATATTGTCTTATCCAGTGAACAAGTATTTTTTTTTTTGGAAACTAAACAGGATAACTACAGGTCGATTTTGACTGAATGTAATTTGACAGCAGTCACAAGGCTAACAACTAGTAAGCTAGTTCCACAGTTCCGGAACATTATGCACGAGTGTAAAAAGTAAAATACTGCACATTAAGTACAACTGTATACTTTTGAAAATATGTTAATATAAAAAGACTACAGCTATTTTTTAAAAAAATCATTAAATTGGTTTCAAAAATGGCTAACTCTTGTTGTAATTCCTTAACGTGAAGTGTGTGAAAGAAAAAGAAACATAAATATAATACAGTGTAAATATGAATTAAAAGACTTTCTACACAGTTAGCTAGAGTATCTTTGTAAGTTGTATATACATATGCGGCTCGCCATTCCCAAATATTAAACAATGCGGCCCTAGATACCAAAAGGTTGCCCACCCCTGCCCTAGAGTATCGTTACAAAGTGAGTTTAATATCATTTGCCATATTGGCACACATGCTTATGAATGCAAATGAACTTAATTATTTAGAAAATTGGTGTAGTTAGATATTCATTCTGACTTTAATAGAGCTGTTAGGACCTGGGCTGTGTCAGATTCCAATGATTTTTCTAATCTACTTTGTTGTAAAAAATAATATTTTTACCTGGATTAATTTCAAATCTTATCAAAAACCTTCTGATGATCAATGTTTAACAAAGTCGATGATTTGATCAGTCCTTATGTGCAGATGATGTCGACCAGTAAGCGACTCAAAGGTCTTGAAGTGCGAATGATCTCTCTAACACAAGATTTTCAAAGTACAAGCTGCAAAAAAAGAAAATCATGTTTAGTTTTAAACATCGTAACCCAAAGTTCCGCTTCACTACTTATACCTACTTATATATAGGGGGAGCACTGGCCTAGTGGCAAAAACGCTTTGCTTCAAAACCGAGAGGTCCCAGGTTCGGGATTTTAAGGGCGCCTCTGAGTCGAACCAACTCGAATGGATACCTGGCGTTGGCTAAGTAATGCGGTTGGTCGTTCTGCTGGCCACATGACACGGCACCCTCGTTAACCGTGGGCCAAATAAACAGATGAGCTTTACATGGTCAGATCACAAGGTCTGAAAGGGGAACTTTACTTATACTCAAATTATAGCTGAAATGAGGGCATGCTATACGGTAGTGCTAAACATTAATCGCGGCCTCAACATAATGAGAAATAGTCATATGAAATATAATTGAGAGGAAACATAAAATAAATTTACAATAACTCTTTTATTCCTAATTTTTCTTTGATACAATCATAAAATATATGTTTATTAAAATTTTCGAAAGAGGACAGGTCTCCACAAGAACCTTGCCTAGGAAGTTCTTGAATCCGTCCCTTGCTAAACCATCTGGGAACAACAAACGTCAGAATCTTCCGAGGAAAAATATTAAAAAAACACAATCAAGAAATATAAACATTTATTGTAATCAACATAGAAGTATATAACCATTTAGCAATAGGCATTGGCTTTTTCCTTGAAATAACATGGAAATTAAAGAGGAAAAAAAAACAACAATGTTGCCAGTAAGACCTTCAACGCTTTCATGTTAAGATTCTGTTGACATATTAGCGTCAAGCATTACATGTCACCTGTTCAAAGTTACACCTATACGCATTAAAACTCGTGTTCATTTATCTAGAGGCAGAAGCAGCAAGCGAGGGTCACACGTATTAAATATTTATCACGCGGTCCTTTGCATCGTGATACCTTTGACTTGCAGCTTTTCGTTCACATTACATAATAATGTCTTGATTACATTCGACTCAACTTACAAACACATCAACTCATACAGACTATGTGACCAGCTGAAGAGACTTAGAAATGATATTACGCGTTGTCACCTCGTTTTAATCCTTGGAGACTACAATAAGTGGGATGACAAGGAAACGAATTGCATTTGATATGGCTGGCCCACAAGTCATGTTCATTTGATATGGCTGGCCCACAAGTCATGTTCATTTGATATGGCTGGCCCACAAGTCATGTTCATTTGATATGGCTGGCCCACAAGTCATGTTCATTTGATATGGCTGACCCACAAGTCATGTTCATTTGATATGGCTGACCCACAAGTCATGTTGATTTAAAAACAAGCAAAAATATTTGTAAAAACTACTTTTAAAAAATATCTTATCTAAGTAGAAGAACTCACATTTACAAACATAATATCTCAATACTGTAAGATATATTTTCCCAGTTCTATATCACACAAATTAGGGTGCCAAAATCGACCCTGGCAATACCATATGATCCGGACAACAATTGGCTTGCCATGTGATGTGCTTTTTTGTCCGGCCAGTGCTGACACGATTCTTTTTCAGTGGTCGCATATTGAACTCTTAGTAATTGTTGATTAGTAAAGGACTTCGTAGCGTGGTCATCTTGGAATCTTGCAACGAACTTGACTATCTGAACATAGCTTACTGTATATCTGAACATAGATTACTGTATATCTGAACATAGCTTACTGTATATCTGAACATAGATTACTGTATATCTGAACATAGATTACTGTATATCTGAACATAGATTACTGTATATCTGAACATAGATTACTGTATATCTGAACATAGATTACTGTATATCTGAACATAGATTACTGTATATCTGAACATAGATTACTGTATATCTGAACATAGATTACTGATTATCTGAACATAGATTACTGTATATCTGAACATAGATTACTGTATATCTGAACATAGATTACTGTATATCTGAACATAGATTACTGTATATCTGAACATAGATTACTGTATATCTGAACATAGATTACTGTATAGGATTCTACCTCCAATTGGGACATTCGTTACTTATTTCTAAGCTTTGAGTTTCTTGATCAATTTCCCCGAGTAGAACCGCGACTTCTAGAACGCTGCATAAAGAGGCCTTAGGTTATTTTTTAATTGACTAGTGTGCATTGAGACTCACCAAAAGGACAGTAAAGGGCTAGAGAAAAATTAAGAATTACGTCGAATGTAGCTAGTGCTATACAGTCACGTCTGTTATAAACATTTCTAAAAGGTAAGGCGATGGACAAGTACATTGACGACCATTCAAAATGGCCCGTTCGGCAACCACATAGGCCCGACTGCCCATGTAGCCAGTGGCACTTGATTATTACTGAGTTAGGTCATTGAGATATGTTGCATGAAACGCACACCATGAAATGCACAAAGTATGTGCGTGCATGTGTGCTGCATGGACCACTATCTTTTCGAAATAGTTGAAAAGTTTCTTGTTATATACATATATCTTCAAGCTCTCTGTTTGACGGACAGGTTCAATGTAACCTTTGTTCCAGGTTAGACAGAGTGACCCTTGTGACAATATATGCCAGGTTGACATACCTCTGTGGCGAGAAAGAGTGTCATGTGGCCAGGACAATGACACCGACAGTTGGCTTTGTGAATATAAATTACATTTTACAAATAGGGGAAGAAGGTCACACTTATTGGGTTTTTTGTTAATAGGTTAATGTTGTTACAAAGCTTATATCAGCTCACCCTGTCTGTCTGTCTGACTGTCTGGCAAATAGTTTGTACACGTTATTTCACCCACACCCATTCTCGGATCAAGCTGAAACTTAACACCATTATTTATTGGCATAAACAAGGCATGAATTCATTTGAAAAATTAAACAATTAGCCAATTAATTACTGGTAATATTTTTTAATGCCAGCAAGGGAAATTTATCCTTCAGTATTCACAGATACGGCTCTAATATTCAGGGTTTCGTCCCCTTATTTCTCCACAATCCTTTATTGAATAATTTGAAACTTTAAATAATTATTTATTGTAGGCCACCCGAACAAAACAAGAGCCTTTAGAGAAAAAAATATTAGTCGAGTAAATATTAGTAATCAATTGTTTTGTTTAATGTTGAATAAGGGAAATAACTTCTACATTATTGAGAGTTATAACTCCAAGAGGAGTTTGTTGCCAATGAAGCAATTATCAGAATTTAGTATTGTTTTTAAAGTTTATTTTAGTTTTTAATAACCAGATTGCCATATCAGTTAGAGGTGTTGAAAGTTCAAATACTTCACATCTGATAGTGCCAGGACATTGCGAGCACATGGTACACTTCTTAAATTAAAGATTATCATTTTAAAGATGTTAAGATATTTATGGTTTTAATCCCTGTTTTTGTTGTTTGTTTGTTTTTGTTGTTTGTTTGTTTTGTTTTGTTTTTATCTTTAGTTCAGGTAAACTCGAAATGATTAAGAAAAGTCTAATATTTTTATCGGTCAATTGCATAGTCGCAGAATGGAAGTAAACCTAGAGCGTGTTTCAGGCATGTAGAGAGGCGTAACGCTTCACTTTCGGTAATGCCACCTGATGTGAACGTGCCTGGAGCTAAATTTAGCCCAAAGACTAGCAGGCGCAAATCGCCTAACGTCGTGTAGATAAACGTCTCCCTAATGGTTGCGTTACCACCAGCCTCAGTCACGTGGTGTTTAAATGTCACTTTAAACTGTGGTTGTGTTTGGCCTAGATGTTGGCTTTCGTGGCCTAGATCTAGATGTTCGCTTTTTTTTTACCACTGCGATGGTCTGTACTTCTGCTGTGTACTAATCACCACACGATGGATAACTGAATGCTAGACAGTACTATTAAAAAATGAAGTTTGATGACGTCATCTCGGCCGTCGGCGACTTCGGAGCTTACCAAAGGCGCATCTATTTTCTTATATGTCTGGTGTCAGTGCCTGTTGCCTTTCAGACGCTGGTGAGTGTCTTCACCCTGTCCATACCTGAACACAGGTAAGCATGTCACAATTGATAAGTTATTTTCTCTTTCCTTTAATGTGAGTAGCTGGAAAGGTCATCACAGCTCACTTTCTTAGCTCGGGGGGGGGGGGGGGGGGGCGTGGTGGCCCAGTGGTTAAGCGGTCTTGGGTTCCAACCCTAGCGAAGACAGGGATTTTTAGGGTGCCCCTGAGTCCACCCAACTCTAATGTGTACCTGACATTGGTTGAGGAAACGTTAAGCTGGTTGCTCGTTGTTTCCGTTATGTCGCCTGCCCCCAAAGATCGCATGGTACGAAAGGTGTACTTCACTTTTTATTTTAACGCTAAGGATGACAACTTTGATTATTTAAAGATGCATGTTGGTTAGGGTTACCAGACCACATCAATCAAAGATTACAAAGTAAATCATTGCTGTAAAAACACTTAATTATTAAAGTTTAACAACTTTTTCACTTGGCCTGAGTTCATCATTCGCGAAAACATAAATTGTTTTCAGATTGTTATTGGTAAAAAAAATGCCTCCGACTGGAAACTTTTCATTTATTTTGTTCCCGCATTGATCAACGAACATGTTGTCAACATTAGCGTTATACACTGGCTTAGTAAATACTAACTCAAAGATCTTAAAGAGAAGTTTCAGTATTTGGTTTCTTTTAAAGAGATTTGAATAGACAAACATCTGTTCATTACGGAGGCTGTCATTGAAAAAACAAGAAAAACCTTATCGATTCATTTGTTTTTCTATGAATGAGCTTAAACCAGAAGATAGGAAGGAGGATAATAGGCCGACGCGTTCATCTTATCTTATATAATACAGACTTAGACTTAGGTCCTCCCGCGCCGTTCGGAGCATTGGGCAGCAAGCTGTCTCCACAAAGATCTGTCATTGGCAATGTCTGAAGCCTCCTCCCACCTGGTGTCCACTGTTCTGAGATCCTCCATGAAGGTGTGGCGCCAAGTTATACGAGGACGTCCCTGTTTGCGCTTTCCTCGTATTGGCTTCCATGTCATCGCAACTTTTGGTATGCGTAGTTCATTTTGTCGGAGAACATGTCCTCATGCGACGCTCTGTCATAACCTCACTAAGTGTTCGACTCCCAGTTCGGCAAAGGATAACCTTGTTGGAGACCCGATCGTGTCACTGACTCCCAAGATCCGTCTCAGTCATTTTTGTTGATCCACATTTAGTCTTTTCTTAATTTTGACAGACGACTTCCATGTCTCCTTGCATATGTTGCTGTTGTGATGACGATTGTGTTGAGAAGGTGTATTTTGTCACGAGTCAAATGGCTTGGCTTGTCAAAAAAGGGTGCAGCCTTTGGAAAATTCTCCCTGCCTTTCCTATTCGGCACGCTACATCATTTGTTTTTTGCTTATAAGGTATGTGAACTTGTCCAACTCTTCATAAAAGAAGATAATTACGTCCACCGCGTCATGCATCCAGTCATGCAAATTAACCAATGACCTAAATTCTGCCAAGTCACTGGTTTTCTTGGCTAGCTCATGCAACCCATTCCATGCTCTAACAGCGCTAGGGAAGAAGGAGCATTTGTACAAATTTGTCCTAGAATATGGGATGAGGAATGTGCCTTTATCTTTGTGTCTTTCTGAGTATTGTATTAGATTTTGTTTTTGTATATGAAGATTATGGTTCAGTGTTTATGTATAATTGCTACTTTACTTTAAAGTCTTTTATCCTGAAGGCTTTCTAAATTTAGTGTTACTCTAGTCATGTGTGAATAGCCGTTTGCTATGAATCACACAACGTCACATTTTTGACCAAAGTCTGCCGGACAGAGGACACGATCCCAAAATATGAGAATATGTCATCCTTTTGCGGACGTCTGATAACCTTAATTTCGGTTGACAACTGTGATCAATCATTAAGAGATGTAATTCGGTTGACTACTTTGATCTTTAGAGTAATTACACACGTTGTGAAACTAAGCTCGTACATTGGACAGTAAATAATTTCTCAATACTTATTGTGGGTGTAAACTCTTCTGGAGTGCTTATTTCCATAACCTTAAGGTTGCTTCCAGTGGCTTGCGTCTCAACTAGCCTCTAACGAGCAGTCCAACTCCTGGCCATCAGGTGTAGCTTAGATATTTGGTACGGTGGAACTGATCTGACTAGCAGGATAAGAAGCAAAGGCGAATTGCGAATTACTACGAAGGAGGCTCCTCCTCGATGCTCGAAGGTCTTTATATACTGTAAAAAATGTATCTACTTACGACAAACGCCACACAATGTGCTGTGGATTAGCGGAAGGAGCACATGAGAAACTTAACGTCTTTTAGAAACTAGAAGAAATAAAACGCAAAGACGAATACAAACTCTTAATTTTCACTTAATATCCGTATCTCTATCCAAACTTGGCCCCATGAAACCCTTTTCGCATTGGGCCCCACTGTCCACAATGGTTAAGTCCGGCCATTATATTTAGTAACGGGTGATTATTTTGTGTTCTCCCCCCCCCCCCCCCCCCCGTCTTTTTTTCGTCGCTAAAGTTACGTGAGGTAACTCTAGTAACTTATAGCTCATCTCGCGAATTCCTCACTTTTGATGTTGTTTTAATTGACCCCTTATCCAAACTTTAAAGTTTAAACAGAACAGCACAAATATATCTTACTAATATTTGGGTTCATTTTGATGATTTGTTCAAACCATGATTTGTTACATTTATCAATATTTGAAATCAATCCAAAGGTGCGCCATTCCAGAAATGGACAATGACACATACGCGAGCCAAGGTTCCTGGCATGATGACCTCATCAATCAATCTATCCCATGGCTGAGTCAGAAGAACATGTACTCCCAATGTGAAGTGTTTGTGAAAGATGTCACACAGAGAGAATGGAGCAACATGACCAGAAAGTGTGACAAATGGGTTTACAGCAAGGAAATATTTACATCCACATTTGTCACAGAGGTTTGTGGGATATATTTACTTTCAAATTTTTTACACCGACATTCACCCACCCACCAACACTCGACCAATGCTTCAAGTTGATGGAGGGGGAGAGAACATATTACACCCCTCCCCCATGTACAATAATTATTAAATTTCAATAATAAATGTGAGAGTGAAATATCAATAGACCATATAGGTTAGCATCAATTGTTCACCGATATGATGTGAGTAAGAGAAGAAATAAGGTCCAAAACACATTCGACCATGAAAAACGTCTCCTAAATAAGCAGAAAAACTAATCCTCTCTATCATGATCGACTGAGACATGGAAATGCGTGTGAAGTAATTAATTCTTTGAAATTGGCAATTAGACTGTTGCTTACATCTTTTAAGAATCACACTTTCTTAATGTTTACAATGTAAAAACAGTGTACTATTGACGAGGATATTTATTTATGATATATTTCGCATAATAAATGTGGTAGTTTATGGTACAGAAGATAAAACATATTGACGACTTCTGAGACTGTGTGTGTGTGTTTGAGAGCTGACTAACATTCAAGGAAACAAAATATTAAACTTTATGTTTCATACACTTTAGACAAATACGTCTTTTCATTGCTATTTTTGTTGTTTTTTTTGTGTAAAAATACAAATATTGGTACCGGTACTCATTGATGAATTGTCTAACTTTTAACTACAAATTGATTAATAATAAACGTTAAAATGCAAGAAACGTAATAATTTGTTCCCCACATTGAAAATTTGCCGGTACGCCGTACATTATAACATTATAAAGTGTAGTAGATCTTTGCATTCGCTTAACCAGGATTTTTTTCTTGTGCGAAGGAAGGGTTTAACCGTGTCAATATGTTTTATTGTTTTTTCAATGTAACAATCATTAGTTATTAAGAGAAAAACAGTCGCTTTGGATGAAGGAGCTAGAAATAAATTGTCTTTAATAGAGTGGAGAAGAAAGAAAAGAAAATGAAATAAAAAATTATTTCTGTATTTCTTGTTTCTATGTTCCCAGTTGAATCTGGTTTGTGATGATCTCATTTACAAAACTTATGCAAACATGGCCCTGATGGCTGGATTGCTTGGTGGTTCTTTGACCTGGGGATCTTTATCCGATAGGTAGGTAGGAAGGTAGGTAGATAGGTAGGTACACTTAAGATTCTGATCTACATTAGATGTGCATTGATTTGTTCGCTCTTGGTGTTCACTTTATGATGTAACTTTTACTGCACAGACTTCAATTCACTGGCGGATCCAGGGGGGGGGGGGCGGTAGGGGCCGAATTTTAGTATAGAAGTCACACAATTTGTATACGAATTTATTACTTATGTTAATAATAAATACTAATTATTTCTATTTCAAACTATTTTTAGATTATTTCGCCCCCCCCCCCTCTAGTATGTTGGCCGATTTGGTGGGGTCGGGAGGGGGCGATAGTATTAATCCGCCCACCCCCCAACCATAAACTTTTGAGTGAGGGGGACGGTCTAATTTATTTCTAGAAATCACAGCTTGCTAACAGAATCAATTAAATACCTATATGATTAAAATTTGTTATTGATATTTTAAGCGATCTTTATATTATGTCGTTCCCCTGTTGTCCGATTCATCTGGGGGAGGGGGCGAATACCTCTACTGCCCTTTCCACCTAAACCCTTTTAGTGGGGGGAGGGGTGGTCCTACTTTTATGGAGAAATTATAGTTTGTGAACAAGATTAGTTGAATTGATATATAAATTTCATATTATGTCGCTCCCCTTCTGGTATCTTGGCTGATTCGCTGGGGTAAGGGGGGGGGGGGAGATTGCATGTACTGCCCTCCCCGCTCTAGCCCTCTGAGTGGGGAGTGATCCTATTTTTATGGAGGAATCATAGTTCGTGAACAAAAATAGTTGAATATTTATATAATTGATATGTGAACCCATTTGTATATTATGTCGCACCACACTCTAATCTCAAATTTTATGATTAGTAAATATAAAAGGAAAAAGGAAAACGGTGGGTGGGGCGATACATGCCATCTCCTTTCCCACATGGGACAAAGCAATACTTTTTCTTTTTGTATTATAGTTAAGAAATTACAAAATGAAACAAAAATCTGTCACTAATACAATTTATATATGCTATAAATTAAATTCTTATATTGAGTCGCCCCACCCCTATTCTTTAATGCCAAATGCAATCATTAGCAGAAATTATAAAAAGGAGCGAGGATAAATCGTTTCCATTCCATTCACATGAATTTAACATAATTATTTTAAGAAAGACTTTGCTTTGGAAAAGTTAGAATTCGAACAAAAATGTTCAGTATAAGAATCACGATTGAGATAAGTCTGTTTTTTCCAACCTTTACTAAACTTAATATTATTCTTAAATTTGGGACAAAAACTAAAAGTGTATGCTTAAATTTTATTGAATATTATTTATCGAATTTTTTTTTTCGGCGGCGATCCTTAAAGCCTTAATTAATCTAAATATGTGGGGTATCTGATCATTTCAAGGAACAAATCGGTTTTATTTGCAATGTATTAAGGGCCTATAAATTCATATAAGAATATATTTCAAGTACAACATTATTTAAAAGGTCCTTTTTTAATAGGATGAATAATGTGTGAGCTTGCGCTCCCTGAGCTAGTTTTATATGTATTTTTGTTGTTTAGATCTATTTTTATATATTTTATTTTTATAGGTTAGTGTCAGATTTTATAATTGTACTTCCGCATATTTATATAGGTTAGTGCGGGATAGTATAAAAGTGATGTACTACATGCTGTCTTAAAACAGTTGAGTGTACATTTGACCAGTGGTCAGTACCATATCTGTCTGTGTGACAGCTGAAGATCTTTGTGGTCTGTCGTCTAATTATTTTATTATTCTGTACCTGGGACGGCCTGTAAGTTTGCAACTATTTGATATTTTCTTTTACTAGATCTGTGGCACACTGTGTGTAAATATGCTAGATATATTTTTAATGTAGTTTTATTTTTTAGTTGGCAGTTTATGTTTGGAGCATGTGATTTAAAGATGGCGGCGTCCAACAGTTCTGCTTTGAGTTTTCTAGATCTAATAGAATATATGATTTTATGTATTGCAGGCTATTGTTACTGCTGTGTCACTGCTTTTAGATGCTGCAATTACACTGCTGATTATAACTGCTATTACTCTTGCTGTAGATCTAGAATCTAGTGTTATTTTGTTTTGTAGTGTAGCATTAGTGGCTTAGATTAGTAAACTTAGTTATAAGTTATAGTCTGTTTCTGCTCTTAGGGAATGCTAATAATACGATACTAAGGCTAAGGTATTCTTGTTTTAGTTGTAGTTATGGGTTGGTTATAGTATAAGTAGTAGAATATTGTAGATCTAGACTAGTTTATTGTAGTGTGTTTGTGTAGATCTAGGTCTAGTATAGTAGTTGTCTTGAAGTGATTTAGTTCTTTTTAGTTAGATAGTTGTTTTGATCAGTTTTTGTTAGATAGTTGGTTTGGTTAGTTTTTAGTGGCGTAGATCCAGAGGGTTTTAGTTAGTATTAGTTGTTTTCATTGTAGTGTATATATGTTATTATTGATTTATATTTTTGTATGTTAATAAAGTTCCGTTTTGTTTATTTATTCTAAACTAAAGTTTGTTATCTTGTTTTCATTTAGTTTAAGTTAGTATAGTTAGTATGTGGTTACTTAGGCGACTCTAGCCCCTTGGTCACCATACCGACGTGCACAGATTGAGACCACCCAGTAGTGCAAACATCTGCCTACTGTTGGAAAATTTTAATGTCGAGCAGAGCATAGGTCTCTCCCACTCGCGCCTGCCTGACCTGCTCACAAATGAGCTTTAGGTAAGGAGAATGCGTTTCTTCAATAAAGAATGCAAGAAAACGCTTTTAGCGTCGGGGATTCGCCCTGAAACTCACTGTTGAATAGTGAGCTGTAGATGTCAGGAGAATGCGTTTCTTCAGTGAAGAATGCAAGAAAACGCTTATAGCGTCGGGGATTCGCCCTGAAACTCACTGTTGAATAGTGAGCTGTAGATGTCAGGAGCAGGCGTTTCTGCGTTTCAAAAAAACGCTTTTATGGTCGGGGCTTCGCCCCGAATTCCACTGATGGATAAAGAGCTGTAGATGTCAGGAGAATGCGTTTCTTCAGTGAAGAATGCAAGAAAACGCTTCGCCCCGAATTCCACTGATGGATAAAGAGCTGTAGATGTCAGGAGAATGCGTTTCTTCAGTGAAGAATGCAAGAAAACGCTTATAGCGTCGGGGATTCGCCCTGAAACTCACTGTTGAATAGTGAGCTGTAGATGTCAGGAGCAGGCGTTTCTGCGTTTCAAAAAAACGCTTTTATGGTCGGGGCTTCGCCCCGAATTCCACTGATGGATAAAGAGCTGTAGATGTCAGGAGAATGCGTTTCTTCAGTGAAGAATGCAAGAAAACGCTTCGCCCCGAATTCCACTGATGGATAAAGAGCTGTAGATGTCAGGAGAATGCTTTTCTGCAGTGAAGAATGCAAGAAAATACTGAGAAATACTGCTTATTTATTCTTATTCTTACGCACGTTTATGCTTAGGGTAAGGGTTTACTGGGCGTTAGGGTTAGGGTTTGGAAAAAAAATCGCCCCCCCCCCCCCCCCCCAAAATCCAAAGTTCTGGATTCGCTAGTGCTTCAATTTCGCAGCATAAACCAGACAATCAATTGACTAACATGGTCATGACGTCTTTCATTATCAATAAAATCATTTAGAAAATTGTATTTTTTGGGACTTCAAATAGCTCATTGGAATATTGTTTTATCTAAACAGCGTTTCTCAAACCCTGGCGTGTTGAGGCGAAGATGAAAGTTTGAGAAACACTGGTTTTTCAATGTTCTGCAATTTTCTTAACAGCCGCCTTTCTTTTTTTTTTTCAGGTTTGGCCGTAAGCAAGTGTTTATGTTGAGTGTTGTTGGTCAGTTCAGCTGTTCATTGTCCACTGGTTTCGTCCACTGGTACCTACCATTCGTCCTTCTTCGATTCTTTACAACATTCTGTGACGTTGGCATGGTCATGACGTCTTTCATTATAGGTAGCCTACTATCTATCGGCATAATTTTGTTAATCCAGTTAAATAGGCTAGGCTTTATAGCTGGGGTACGTCAGAGTAAATTTGAACAGAAAACTGTCGGACACCCTCGCGTAATAGCTGACCTCCGTTATTGTCTACTGGCGTTTACGTTTCCCATTTGACCTTGGTGAACGAGGGCATGTGAAGTCTTAAACTTGCATAGGACTGTTATCAATGACTTATCTAGATCTATATAGTACTGACTGTGAGAGCCAGAGATAACTAAATACTTTTAGCTACAACCTGGACTAATCGTTCATTCACCAGTCAGCTGATTAGATCTCGGTGATTGGAAAGACTGAAACAAATTTTGGAGAAGGTCAAGGTTGATCTTAAACTGTTTTAAAACAGTAGGTCTGGATATTTCAGCTCTACTTTATCTTGACTTGTATGCCGAGACCTACTTAGTGACCATAGGTTTTCATGACAGGCAACATACATCTCTATGGCATTACTATTTAGCAAACATTCCTATAGTAAAGTAAATCTTAAGTTTCTCCTTTCAGACCTTGCGATCTACATGCCAGATGGTGTAAGGGCGGATTGCCTACAAGTACGTATATTGCGTATTTTGTACTCAAATGTACTCGAAAATACGCGAGTACGGTTTATCATCTGAAAAAAACGCATTTCTCCCTCTAAAGCAAAAAAAAAAAATAATAATTAAAAAAAAAACAAGTAGTTCTTGCTAATCGTTTATATAGATCAGTGCGTCCATGCCTGGAAATGGCCTATTTCTATTAATCTACCACGAGATAGATTTAGTATCGCTTTTTTTTTTTGTGCAGCTGACGCGCGAAGATTTAAATATTTGAGATTTAAATATTTACTAAGTCAAGATCTTACAAATCTAAATAAAGTTGAGTTTCTTTCAATGTATCAACTTATATGAAGTCTTCAAACTAATTGGGAATTAATTGATTGATTAGTTCTAATTCATCTAGACTGGATCGAGAACCAGAGATATGTCAGGCACCTGTAATAGAATGTACGTAAATCTATATTTAGAATTGAGATCTAGATCTAATTGTGTAATCTATAGAACTAGATTTTTCCAGATTTTGATATAAATCTAGATTCTAGATCTAAATCTAATTCTAGTCTACTTTCTAGCTCTAGATATGACCAGGTGTGTAATAGACTTAGATTTAGACTACTGGCTAGATGTAGCAATCAATGTAGGCTGTAAGTTCCACTCTAGTAGAAGAGGTACCTCAAAAACTCAAAGCTCTAGATATCTGTAACTAGATCTAGGTATAAAATTAAATCTACCCAAAAAGAAGCAATTTCGTATCAATTATGGAATCTAAAATATGCACATTAAAAAACAATCAACTGTTAATGAAGCTGCTTACAGATCTAGATCTATTCTAGATTTGGATTTGATTTGTTTTGTTTTTTTAGATGAAAGTGAGAAGGGCAGAGGTTTTCATAGAAGAAACATTGGTTGCGCATAATCTCTCTTTTAGCACGATAAAGGGAATCAAACTTATGTTCCATAACCATAATTTGCTGAACATCTTCTGTGGTAGCTACTGTTATAGTCACTAGTGACTAGCTGGGTTCCATTACTTATGAAGGCCTAAGTTCAAAGAATGAAATCAGGGGCATTTAAGGAAGACTCAATAGCAATTATATTAGAAACAAATTCAAAGACTAATTAGGATTATCTGCCTGAAAAAGAAATATTTAAAATGTTTGTTATTAGTAATTGTAGAGGATGCCAAAGCTTTCATTGCTAACTCTGCAAAAAAGGTCTGGAAGAAGAAAATCTGAGTGATATAAAATATTTCCAGTTGCTGGATACCTTGTAAAGAAATTGCTTATAAACAAAATTACTTTTATAAAACTAGATGTCACTGATTCATCTAAATGTTCTGTTGCCGCTATTATGAAATGTGAAGTACACAAGAGGCATTATGCTCATAAGATCATTGACAAGTGACAAGAACGTTATCATTCTAATATAGTCTAGAAAAGTCTAAGACAAAGACTAAAAGTGTAAATATTTTAACAAATGTACTAAATGTCTTATATAACTTTATGCTCTGTTAACTTCAGGATAGCAACCTTCATGTATGTTTTGTGCTTGAATGATTTTATTTTAGTCTTTCCTGGGTATATTTCTTGATATTTAGGAAAATACGCATTTGCCCCTCAAAATACACATTTCCAGGTCTGGGAATACGCATTTCCATTTTGGCATGTAGGCATCTCTGTGTAAAGTCATCTGTTTCTATGGCCGACAATAACAAAAAAACAGCATGTACTATCACCAACTAATGTCAGGTACCCAAGTGAGTTCTAAGTTTCAGAAAACTTTGCAATCAATAGTCGTGCTGTTGTAATCTTGCAGAGCTATGACAGTATCATACGTTTCTACTGAACTCTCACTAAAACTGTATTCACTTTTTTCTTTCTAGGAGTGGAACTTGTCGGACCTACCAAACGTAAATTTGCTGGGATTGTTGTCCACTTTTTCTGGTGTTTGGGACTAATCCTCATGGCTGGTGTCAGCTATGGTATACGTACGTGGAACCATCTACAGATAGCACTGTCATGTCCTACCATTTTACTTCTTTCATATAGAGTGTAGGTTCAAATCGTTCTCACACATTTAACGTGGCCAGGTATTATGAGACTGATACTTTTTGTTGACTCATTTGAGCATTAAAAAATCTTATTAAACTTATAAAAGATGTAAGCAATGTAAGTAATCTTATAAACAATGTAAGTAATCTTATAAATAATGTAAGTAATCTTATAAATAATGTAAGTAATCTTATAAACGGTGTAATCTTATAAAAAATTTAGCAATGTAATTAAATTTACAAGATAAGAAAAGATAGTAAATATCGAGAGCAATGAATAATTAGACAATGATAAACCGAAAATGGCGATATATCACAACTAACGTGTTTTTCTTGTCTCTTGGTGCTGACATTTGTTCATAATTATTTTCACATCTATGTAGCCAAATTAAGTCGCTGATTGATTCTATCTTGTGGATATATATCTTAACCCATTATGTTACATTTAATTGTATCTTTTTTTTTATAACTTTTTCAAGGTTTCTGCCCGAATCTCCTCGATGGCTCCTCAATGCTGGAAGAGTGAAGGAAGCTTCTGCTATTATTAGGCGCATTGCTAAAGAGAACGGCGTTACTGTTTCGGAAAAAATTCTGAGCCTACAAGAATTGAAACTAGAAAGCAATGGAGAAAAAATCTGGCATATATTTATTGATAGAACATTACTCTTTCGCTGTTTGGCCATTTTTATAAACTGGTAATTTAAATGCTTTTATTTCGAATAGAAAGGAAAAAGCTAACAATAAAGCGTTCATTTGAAATGAAGAACAGAACTTTAAAAAAAAAAAAAAGAACGAGGGCAAAGACCTTTAGGGGACATTGTTGTAACCAAAGTATCTATTCAAAGAGCTAAATGGAACGGGCAAGACTTATATGTAAGAAATCACACTCTTTCGTCACTTCAGAACAAAAGCTGAAAAATATGTTTTTACAGATATAGTCTAGATTTAGATGTAGACAAGCAAAATATTAAATACTTATGGGAAGAACTCCACATTTAAAGCTATATATATATATACTGTAAGATTTGTTTTCCTTTTTGTTATAACGTGTGCAAAGAACAAACTTTTACCAAACAGACAAAGTGAGTTAATATAAGCTTAGTTTAAAAAAATGGTATTCTTAACAAAATCTAACCCACTACAAAAACACTTCTTTTCACTCTGGCAATCTGGAGTTGTCTGACCTACCTAAGAACGGTGACGACAGTGCCATTTATCTTGCATCTTTCACATTGCATAGCCATCAACCAATCGCTAGCTTCTTCTCATCGTCACCACAGAAACACACATACAATCCATAATAACCTTCTATATAGATCGCAAGGTCTGAAAGGGTAATTTACTTTATTATGGAAAATAAAGCGGCTGGAGCGCTTTGTTTCTTTTTTGTATATATAGCGTGAATACAAATGCATCAAAGTATCTTTTACTTATCCATTGTGTACATCTCTTTAACAGCACACAAATACATATAACATCCATAACTGTTCTTTGTCCCCAGGTGTGTAGCCAGCGTTGTGTTTTACGGGTTAAGTTTAAATATTGGCAACCTGACTGGAAATCTTTACTTAAATTTTTTTCTCTTTGCCTTGGTCGAGGTGGCTGCCTACTTTGTCTGTTTAGTGTTCCTGGACAGCTTTGGCAGGAGGCGTCTCCAATGTTGCTCCATGTTACTGGGCGGAGTGGCCTGCATACTATCTCTGTTTCCGGTTATGTATGGGGGTGAAGGTAAGCCTTCTTTTTTTGAATATAATAATGAGTTGCACAAAATATTAGTGGAAAAAGCAATCTCGAAATAAAGCTTCGTTTATCAGACACTATTTGTTTTAGAAAAATACATCTGCGAAGGGGTTGTCGCTAAACAGCATTAGATCACAGTTTGATAGATATTAGCTTAGCTATTCAGGGATATATCCCAGCTTGTCAGGGTTGGATCTTAGATTTTCAAGTATAAAAATATCAGAAATAGATCCCAGCTTGAAATTGTAAATTAGAGATTAACAAAGATCGCAGCTTTTCATGATAGATCACATATTTTTAGGGTTGGATCATATATTATCAAGGATAGTTCCTAGCTTGCTTGTCAGGGTTGGATCATAGATTGTCTATCAATATACAATAGTTTGTCAGGGATAGATGACAGTGTATCAGAAATAAGTCAATGCTTACTAAGAATAGATCACAGCATGTAATAGCCGGCTTGAAGCTCGTCTACTATGTCACAATGTCTTGAAAGATTAGTTTCAGTGTTGATGGCATGATGTTGTGGCTCTTCCATAGAAAGCTGGTACAAAAAAATAATTTTAAGCATGAACTAAACATTTCGTGTTAAGGTCAGTCACTTGGTGAAGTAGGGCACAGAAGAAACTAAAGCAATTAAAACTTTAAAAAATGACAAATCTGGACAAAACATTATAGATTACAGCATAGAAATATTTCTTTTTTTTTTTATGAAAAACAAAATAATGCCAACTAAATATGAGATATTGATAATATATGATCCAACCCTAAAAATATGTGATCTATCATGATCTTTGCGATCTTTGTTAATCTCTCAATAAAATTTCAAGTTGGGATCTATTTCTGATATTTTTATACTCTTATAAAATATTAACATGCGGATTTTAATAATGATTTCATTAAGCGGTGACTAGTTTCGTGCAGAGGCGTTGCGAGAGGGGACACGCGTGTGCCTCACGCCCCGAACGCTACTCGCAAGTGGGTGCCAGATGGTCAAGAAGACAAACAAGATTGTCCAGACAATGTTTAAAAGAATTCTGAAAAATATATTTTTATTAAACTGATTAAACATAATTACTTAATTTGTTTCTTAATCTGTTATATAACAAGTATGCTGTTACTAGTTCTACAGGAGACTTGTATTCGGCTTAAATCTGTTCTAATCACCGTTATAGATGTAATGCACTGTGCTAAAACAAGGCGTTTATGTGCATCTGGTTTTGTGAGGACATGTTTATCTAAGTAAAATACAATATTGATTATTGTGTGATGTTTGCTTACAGGTGAAGCGTGGCTAACCGTGGCCTTGTCAATGATTGGTAAATTTGGAGCATCTGCTGCTTTTGCGGTGATTTACTTTTACACTGCCGAGTTATTTCCTACTGTGATAAGGAACTCTGGGCTTGGACTCAGTTCTGTCATGGCAAGATTAGGAGGAATACTTGCCCCTTATATTGCAGATCTAGTAAGTCCAATGTATCCAATAGTTTAATATGCATTAATATACACTAAGGTTTTTATTTAATTAAATTAGTATCCAAGTATAATTATTATGATTTAAAATTTAACTGTTGAAAAAAATTAAGATATACTACTAAGAGAGTTATTGGGGAATACATTTAGAAATTAAAGCAGCACTTTAGATGTCTTCTAAAACCCACTGGATGTCAGATTTTATATGATGGAATATAATTAGAGACACGTGATAAATGAATAAGAGCTACAGAAAAATATGATACAAAGAAAACATGATTCATTGATATTTTTTTTACATATCCTCTATTCAGCCTTCAAATTCATGGGCTCAAAATCCTGGGTGGGTGGACACGGTTTTCAAAAACGGCTCGAAAAATGTTCATAGTAATGTGGTGAATATCTTCGGGAAAATAATGACCAGTTTTTTGTCTACACCAGGATTTTTTTCGTGTGGAAGGGGAATTGAGTTGAGGTAGAAAATGCTCCAATTTTTATATCATTCATTTAGTTATTAAAAGTAAAATATTCGTTTTGAGGAAATAGTCATCAGCTTTATAGAGGAGGAATCAACTTTTTTATTTTTGTTTCTTGTTTTTTTTTTCTACCAAGTAGTGTCGATGAAAAATATGTGTGTGTGTGTGGGAAAGATGTAAAGAGATCCTTACTACATTTTTTTCAGCTTAAGTAGACAAACTTTCCATGACTTCCATATGATTTTAACAAAATATTAAAATAAAATAACTGGTCAATCGAAACTGTTACAAAATCGAGTTCTATGACGCATTGCATGCTCAATTTACGCTGTGATTTTTTTTTTATATTTTACAAATCCATTGTAACAAAGGAAGCTATCCTAAGGTTTTTCTTTAGCATTTGATCAGAAAGATTTATTCAAAGATGTCCATGTAAATATTCTAAATACATCTTGATTTCTCGAACTTTGTACATTTATTTTATATGATTATGCTGAGGTAGACAGATGTAATCAGACTTAATTTTATTTTAATTGTTTGGAGCATATAAAATTATCTTATTTTTATATTTGCTTTCACGACCACGTGATATCTGTAGTACCCCGTCAAAATAGCTCGGACAAAAGATAGCGCCGACAAAATAGCGCGAACAAAATAGCGCAGACAAGTCACTCTGCGGTTTCGTCTCTGGCGACTATTAGGCTTATAGTTGTCCCAATAGTCATACAAATTCAAATACAAATGATATAAGATTCTCTCGTTCTCTGCAAATATGGCATAATTTCAGATCTATTAATATTGAAAAAGATAGAGACATTAACAAAATGAGGCCCAGGACACTAAATTACTAATAATCCGTCACTTTTATACACATCATATATAAGTCCGCGCTATTTTGTCGGGAAATTTCGCGTTTTTTTTTCGGCGCTATTTTGTCCGCGCTATTTTGACGGGTCACCGATATCTGTAGTATTAATTATATTTGATTTCAAGGTCACGTGATCTTTTCTGACACGGCTGTAGTGCTACTTATATTTGATTTCAGGGTCACGTGATCTCTTCTGACACGTCTGTAGTGCTACTTATATTTGATTTCAGGGTCAAGTGATCTCTGGAGACATGTCTGTAGTGCTACTTATATTTGATTTCAGGGTCACGTGATCTCTGGAGACATGTCTGTAGTGCTACTTATATTTGATTTCAGGGTAAAGTGATCTCTGGAGACATGTCTATAGTGCTACTTATATTTGATTTCAGGGTCACGTGATCTCTGGAGACACGTCTGTAGTGCTACTTATATTTGATTTCAGGGTCACGTGATCTCTGGAGACATGGCTGTAGTGTTACCTCTACTTCTATTTGGTGGAGCCAGTATATTTGCTGGACTACTTGCCCTGTTACTTCCTGAGACTGCCAACAAAATGTTACCAGACACTGTGGAGGATGCTAAGAACTTTGGAAGGTGAGAATTGATAACTACAATTATTACCTCCGGTAATCTTACCGGTGATTCGACTCTTGTTAGTTTTAATTTTAGTCTAATTCTAAATGAATGCTCGCCATCATTATTGTTTTCCCTCTTTCTCCCAGACGTACAGCAGCAAAGAACAAGTCTGAGGAGACGAGCATGATGGAAGATACTGACGATCAGAGAGACGTTCACATTTTAATGGCAGCTGTAAATGAAAAGAAGAAATTTACCGAGTAAAAAAAATGAAAGTCTAGATCTTATTTATTTTTTAAGGTTAATTAATTGAGAATAAAATTAGTTTATGTCATCTCATCTCTGCCTGTGGTCCCTTCTGGGGCATAGGCCACCAACCAGCTTCCTCCAGGCATCTCGGTTCTGGGCGAATCTCTCCAACTGTCCCCAGGTCTTGCCCCTCTGCTTCCAAAACGCGGCGCCATGTATTCCTTGGCCGTCCCCTCTTCTTCTTTCCTTGGGGGTTCCAGGTTTGGGCTTGTCTTGTTATGTTGGATGCAGGTTTGCGAAGGGTGTGACCTTTCCATCTCCTGAGTCTTGACAGATATCTACTTCAATGGGCTTCTGCTTTGTTCTTTGCCACAGTTCCTCATTCGAGATTTTGTCTGGCCTTAACAAAACTGTCTGCGTTATACAGTAGATCTATATTTTAGATATTTAATACTCTTGTAGACCAATGTTACAATTTTTTATTCTTTAAAAAAATGACGACGCTTCATCTTCTACTAGTTTAGTTGTGCTAGTGTATGTGTGTCAAGGACTGGTCTCTCTAGTCACAAAAGATGTTGCAAGGGGAACACATGAGACGCTAATTGCCTAAGAAACAGAAATACAAAAAGAGCCCAGATACTCGTCTTTTAATGACCCGGCAGTTTGTATACTTTGACCTACCTACACTAACAAAACGAGTATTACCATTGCAGGGTCCTACGTGAAATTCTGCCAGTGTACTTCTTTCATATATTGTGCAGGTTCAAATCTCTCTTACACATTGAACATGCTATTGTAGACAAAAATGTATAAAAAGCGGGGCTGTGCGAACCGCTGTTTGTATGTCTTATTGTTATTTGTTTGTTACAAACCTTATAGCAACTCACTGGTCACATGTTTGAGCACGTTACTTCTGCCAAGTTCGGATCAAGTTGAAATTTTCTACAATTGGTGTAGACCGGTGTAGACCACTGAAGACCACTGAAAACCTGCGTAGACCAGTGTAGACTGTAGACCAGAGTAAAAAAGCAACTCTGTACAGTCTATATTTCTTTTTGTTAAACATTAGCTACATATAGAGTAGACAAAATTAAGCTATTTTAATAAGTATTGAAATTTAATACAACAATTTTTGTTTGAATAGCAGGATAAATGTTGAAGGGATTAACTGAGGTACAAATAATATATCTAGTGTAGGAAATAATTACATTAATCGGATGTGAACATAAAAGTTACGATCCACTTAAATGAAATCCTTTATCGTAGATCCCCATTGACATCACATAGACCCCCAATTTATTTTTCCACTTTTGCAGACCCCTTGAAAGTCCCAATTAGGGAATCACTGCCTTAGATAATTGTACACGTTAGTTCTCCCACACCCATTCTCTGGATCAAGTTGAAACATGTATACAATCATTCATTTGTACCAAAGAAAACATGATTCCATTAGAAAACTAACCGTATAGTCAATTAATTATTGGTATTTAATATTTTGTTTGATATCGAATTAAGAAAATAACTTCTATTATTGAGACATATCTTTGTAAGTTCGCATTTGTTCCCCTCAGATTAGCTTTGTTTTTAAAAAAGGATTTGAAATTGAAACCAAGTAATTTTTTTTTCTGAACTGTTTCTCATTAGATAAATTAGTGTATTTATTAATAAACCATCTCATGTGGTCAATATTCTATGCCTTCATAAAGTACGTTCTTTGCCTCAGTCCCGATTATTCGACATTTCACTCAATTCTGAACGTCTTCCACTCCTAGAGTATGTTGTTATGGTGGATAGACGAGAACTATTAGGAAAGTGTTGACTGGTCATGTGTTGTTTTTTTTTAGTTCGTTATGTAAACATTTAAACAAATAAACTGTCAAGAAACACTTGCAGATATTGACTTTAAAAATGTTTGGTTTAAAACTTTTTTTTGTATTGATATTTCTGTTTCGCCCTCAAGGACACCTATCCCACATAGGAGACCACCGCGTTCCAAAGGGGATCTTTAGCGAGCTTTCCATGTGGAGTGTCACCAGAGAATGCCGACCACGTCCTCCAAAACTGATCTCTTTACAAAGAGGCCCGTATAAGACATTGGCCCCAAATCACCCCAATAGAAAGAAAACTCTATGGAGAGCTCCCTGATTTGGAAACCACTGCGCAGTTCATCTCATGTATTGGTCTACTCATCTGAACACTCCAACATAACAATGAGAACGAAGAAGAAAAAGAGGCCCAAAGATAACGAAAAGAAAACAAATAGACCCCCCCCCCCCCAAACGAACAACAGCTTTGTCTGAATCAGTTGTGGCAAACTATACAGGTCGCAACTGTGTTTGCGTTGTCAAATGAAACATTGCATTTATCCTTAACTTGAAGAATCAAAGACATTGCCAGTATTAATACATAAATAAATATTAAACAAGTCATCTGTCCTTTTTTGATATTTCAGTAAGCTTAATACAGACATTTAAATCATTTTCTCGTGTATAACAAATCAATAACACCGTCTAGGTGTCCAATCCAGAGCGTGTTCTAATAGTGTGTAGTACCTTTTTATGACAAGCTTAATGAAGTATAACTTAACAAAGGTCCCCACCGGAAGCGCTATCGAGACTCAAGACACTAAATCGCCATCACTGGCATAGAGGCAAGCATCTGGCAGCAAATAGCATATGAGAGACAGATGGGGAAACTCTCATGAAGATCGCTGGACACACATTTGAGACCCAAACAAAATCCCTTGACGTAGATGGGTGCAGAGAGCAAAAATATGACTTAATAGCCACCGACGATTTTGTTTGCATTAGGTGTGGCAAAATATGCAGTTCGCAATCGGGTCATACTGTCACGTGCAATGAATGGCAATGTCTTCTATTCGGAAGATTTATGGATGTGTGCAGACACGATTACGTGAACTACTGCACTAACAATTAATCTTCGGAATCAAAGAAAAGGTCTAACTAGTAATACCCTACATTATAAGGTTGTTTCGACTAGTAGAATTACAGCTGCACCCTCCCCCAAGCAAACAACAAACATTCGCTACAAAACATCATTCATTATTAATTTCTTTACTTACTTAAAATACAAGAAAAGCATTTTTTTTTTAAAGACAAAACCTGCATTATTACACTTCAACTATAATAATACACATTTGACACAAAAAGAAAATTCGCTGCCAAGGACAGACGCAGACGGCGAAAAGAAAATCTTAATCGACCACCGGGGGACAATGGTTTGGCTTGGCAATGGTGTGGCAAAATATGTAGGTCACAGCTGGGGCTGCGTGCCACGGGAATTACTGCATTCCTTGTTAATCTTCCGATTCGAAAACAAGCCTTATTATTATTTCCAATATTAAATTTCGAGGAAAATCGTTAGACCCATTTTTGACATCAGCTGTCCAGGTTCCTGGAATCCAGGTTTATGCTGGTTTCATGAAGTTCTGACTTGTTTATATGTATCGTGAAAATAAATGTAGAGCAATTATCAGTTCTAAAAAGTTCCTCAACAAAGTTTGATGACGTCAAAATTTCAAAAGGAAATGACGATAGCGGAAGTTCTACTTACAAGGACCACCATTTTTCTACCAAACAATGTAGATCTAGATTTCGTCTCAATCACTTACTGATCAAGTCCTGTTTCGTCCCATTCAGTCATTAGGCGGGCTTGTGAATTGACATCTGTCTGCAAGTGAGCGTTTGATGAGGAATGCAGGAAACAGGAGGAAATGTCAGGTTGGTGCAGTCAAACACTAATCGACTAGTCTAGAGGAGTAGATCTCATTATTATATGATATTAGATCTAGTATTTAAAGATTAAGTAATGTAATTTAAAAATTAGATTGGTGAGCCATATATTTTTATAAAAAACACGTGAAAGAGAAAGGACACTATCTAATACCAAAAGCTTTCAAAAAAAGTTCCTTTAAGTTTCTAATATCATTGAAGTACATCATGAAATGGTCAAAAAAAAGTAACTAAAAAATTATCAACATAACATGTATCGAATGAATTTTAGTTTTAAAAATTAAAGGAGTTAGTAATTTATTGAAGAAAAAGCTATGGTGCGATACTGCAACTGACAGCCAAAATTTATTTACAGGCAGATTGTGGCGGATGTCAGGTGGCGGTCCACATCTAAGGGTCTGACAAGGCGTGGTAGCACGACTATGTCCAGACTTAGGATTGGCCACACCTACATCACGCACTCTTTTGTGCTGAAGAAAGAAGAGCCCCCACTTTGTGAGTATTGTGACTCTCGCCTCACCGTGGAACATATCCTCATCGACTGCCCCAGATACCAGGATGTCAGGGAAAAATATTTTAGAGCCACTAATTTAAAAACACTATTCAATAATGTCGACCCTGGGAAGGTACTGGGCTTTATCCGGGAAGTGGGGTTGTCTACGAAGATCTGATTTATGAATTCTGTAGACATGTACTATTTACATTAGATTTTTACCAAATTATTAAATTTTTACTACCTCTACTATTTTAACTGTGAATAGACCTTGATTTTAATGATTTGACTGTATGGAATTTGGCCTTTGCTGTGTGGAGGGAGAGTGGCCCTTGAGGGACTGCAGGCACGACATGGCCTAAATTGTGCCGATGTGCACAAAATCACAAATTATTTACAGTATCATTAAAAATAACCTAGTAGAGTGTCGGAAAGCTGTGAGCTCTGATTGCGGATGTAAAAAATGTTTGTTTTGGTTTTTTGGCTGTCAGTTGCAGTATGGCGTGTGTTGTTGTATCTCCAGATGGATTGCGACACAGTATCTAATGGAGACATAGAAACATCTGTAATATTCTATATGATGATTTCAATTTAAATAATCCTGAACATGATGCACAATTGTAATTATAAATGTAGCTGCCTCAAGTACATTGGTTTAAAAGTTACAAAATGAAAAAAACAAACTGTGCAGCATTCTAGCTACAACCATAATAAATAACTCAGCTCTGACTGACACCCCACACCCCATTTCACAAAGTCTGGAATCCACGCATAGATTTGTTGTTGTTTTTTTAATCTAGTTTCGAAACTTCCAAACACTTTATGATTTATTTTTTTTTATAAATCCTATCAGAATTAGTCATGTTTATTTGTTGTACCTCTTACAATGTTACAGAAGTATATTTTTCCTCTTTTACTTGTGTTTGTCAGAAACCACGCCCCCTTAAGCTTTGTTAAACACGAAGCGTGGCTTCTTCATTTGACAGTCCTTGTTCCAACTTCCCAAGAGCGTATTTATGAAAGAGATTGTACAAATACATAGATCTAAAGATAAGTGAAACATATACCATACAGACAACACCATTTAATTTCAGCTTCTGACCAGCTCAGCTACGATGACACATTTGAGAACGAAGAGTCAGAGATAGATAATGAGAGAGCAACTGCTGACGATGGCGACGATGAAAGGGAAGAGGATACTCACTATGACCGCTACTCGACAGAGGAGTTTGACGATGCTGACCTGTCGGTAAAGTAACCCACTGTGTTCTTATACTTTGTAGACTATAACCCACTGTGTTCTTATACTTTGTAGACTACAACACTCTGTGTTCTTATACTTTGTAGACTACAACACTCTGTGTTCTTATACTTTGTAGACTACAACACTGTGTTCTTATACTTTGTAGACTATAACACTCTGTGTTCTTATACTTTGTGGACTTTAGCCCAATGTGTTCTTACACTTTGTAGACTACAACCCACTGTGTTCTTACACTTTGTAGACTTTTACAGTAAAATGTGCACATAGTTATAGTGTATTCTAATGACATATACTGGCGTGTTTATATTTACATTGAGAACTGTTTATTAATTAGACACTGCAGACCCTGGAGAGCCAACATTGTTCCAGTAGCAGACGACAATTGGTCTCACACTCTGAGACTCAGAAAAAAAGAAAAGATGATGCCAACGAAAATGCTGCTGATAAAGAAGCGGATGAAGAAAAAGGTGTGTCGTTAGTTTACAAGATTAATCTCAGGCGCTATTTGTTCAATACTCAATTAGTCATGAATTTATAACTAAATCTACAGATTTAGAGAGAAACAAGAGAAACTTAACATATCTAATATATATAATTGAATGTAAGGTGTATGTATGTAATAATGTATGTCCCGAATGAAAATCAAAACTGTTCGACCAATCTTGATAAAACTTGGCATAAATGCTCCTTAGATCCTGGCGGAGACAGTAGTGTGTGTTGAGCGTATCTCCCGCAACCAAAGAGTCCTAACAAAATAAAACAAAATTATCTCTACTAAAGAACAAATCGGGCAAACCCATTTTTACACTAAATTTTCATTTTCGTGGCAAAATTTTAAAAAAATGAGGAAACATTCGTCATGTTTCACATAGCTTTAAATCCACTAGAATAGTAATACCCAAACTAAGGTCCGCGGGTCAGTGTACAATGAAAAATATACGTGTAAGATATATGTTAGTGGAAAGATCCAATACTGGAGTGAATCCAAAATAATCATTTTCCTAATTGTAAAGTGAAACGTTCCTGTCGTCTCTTCTTACGTCATACGTCTGCTGGTGTTCTGCTGAATGTACACGTCTGCTGACTTTTGCTTCTAAATACTTTGTTGTGACACGATGAGGCGCTCTTATTTACAGAAGTGACAGAAGTAACGGGAGTCAGCGAAGATGAAACTGAACTGGTCACGTCTGCTGAAGACAATCTGTCGGATCCATCTCCACCTCTGGAAGAAAAGAAACAAAAACAAGCAGTTATTATTATTTATTATTTGTAGTTCTTGTCGTTGTTGTTGTTCAATTTCTGGGTTTTTTTTCTTCGTTTATATTTTTTAAAAATCCATTACATATGTTGCTTTAAGAAATGAAGATAATTTCATCTTGCACGTGTCCATTTGTTCATCTAGTCCTTTAACTCATAAGTCATTGCTTTTCTCAGCTGATTAAGGTTTGGTGGAGCCATTCTAGGATTATATCTATTTCCCGGATTTCATTCAAAGGAACATACAGTAATGATTTCATGTATTTATTATACTACACCATTAATTAATAGATCAATTAGCTAAACTAAACGCCTTTATTCATTCTTTCTTAAATTACCAAAAACAAAAATCAGTTTATGTTCAGGAAACATTTCTTTAAATGTCCGACTAGTGTCAGTCTTGTGTCAGTCTATGGTCAGTCTTGTGTCAGTCCAGTGTAGGTCATGTCTCATCTGTCAGTCTTGTGTCAGTCTTGTGTAAAAGTTTATTGTCAGTTTTATATTAGTTTGGTGTCATTTCATTCAGAAGTAAAATTGTGTCAGTGTGGTGAAAGTCCAGTGTCAGTCTTAAGTCAGATACGTCATTGATGTCAATATTTAGCTGCTAAAGAAATGGAAATTGTTTAATGTCTTGACCAGGTGAGCATGTCCGATAAACTTTGCCTCGACCAGTGCCAGTTGTCAGGTAAGCGAGTACTGATGCGTGTGGACTACAATGTACCAATGAAAGATGGCGTGATCACCAACAATCAGAGAATCAAAGCCACGCTGCCCACCATCAAGTACATCAGGAAGAAAGGTCAGCATAAACTGACTTTAGTCCACATACGTCACTGGTAATGGCAGAAGTGGCAAGCGTCGGCAATGGGGAGGGGCGCTATGTTTCGTATATTATAACATTTAAATAAAAAAAAAGAACACAATTATTGGTTTGTTTATTTACTTTTCAAACGTACAGGTTGTGATCTTGAAAATGTACACGACATAACAATTGTGTCTAAGCAACATTGTTAGCGCCTATTGGTATCTATAAGATTCATTGAGCGGGCCAAAAGAGGCAATGAATCAATGCTATCTATGTCTAGACTTACTTATGAGACTATTCTATTTTTTGTAAGCAGAAATAAAAGGAATCAGAAATTACAAAGTAAATCTTTTATTTATCAAACTTTTGGCCTGTGTTAAACTTTTAAAGTCTAATATTAGTGTGATTAGTGCTTCTGTGTGTGTGTGTGAGAGAGAGAGAGAGAGAGGGAGGGAGAGAGGGAGAGAGAGAAAGTAGTTTCTGGACAATAAATATAAATAGAGAAAGATCGTAATTTTGTTTAGTTTCATTTGTATTTTATAGTAATATAATGTCTGTTCTTATAAGCGTTATTGACTAATACTACTGCTTTAGTCATCCTTATGGAAATTTGTTGTGATTACAAGGACTCTTTTCTCATATAAAGACAACACAACAGAAATATACACATGAATACAACAGTCACAACATAAAAAGTTCATTCAGCGACTACACACAGGCATCTTAGTCCTTTTCATGTTTCCTGATCAACGAGTGGCGTTGATATAGATTTAGTCTGACCGAATGAGGTACGAACGAGTTTTTGTACCGCTCTGTTCTTGTTTTGATTGATAACAGTCGCCCACTTCGCGACGACCTGACGTAGTTCGGATGGAGCGGGTGGCCGTTGTCTTCCAAAATTTTTTCGATTTTTCTTAGACACTTTTGTTCAAAAAGTTCCTTTAAATGTGGTAATGTTGTTAGTGTAATATTTGATGCCCTTATTATGATGGTTTCTAGACGGCGCAACAGTTTAGATGAAGTGTTGCCTCTTCTGTCAGTCCAATGTCAGTCTAGACATAGTGTATAGCATTATAATTAATTACATTAAACGCTATTTATTTTAGTGTTTTATGTCTCCATAACTATCGTGTATTTATTTTGCAGTATTGCACATTTTGTGACCTTTTAATTGATCTGATTAATTGGATGTATCACGATTCATTGTTACTTTTTTTAATCAACCGATAATTGCTACATTTCAGGGGCTAGGTGTATAATATTAATGAGTCACTTGGGCAGACCAGACGGTCAGAAAGTTGCAGAACTTTCACTGAAACCTGTAGCCGTGGAGCTACACAAACTCTTGAAGAAGCCAGTAACATTCCTAGAGGACTGTGTTGGTCCTGAGATTGAAGCAGCCTGTAGAGAGCCACGCCAAGGAAGTATTATCCTTCTAGAGAACCTTAGGTCTGTTATTGGAGGAACTCTGCTTGAGTTATCTGATAATCACATTTTTGTACAGCATAAGTCATTGATTACAGAGTTCAGGGCCGGCCTTAGGGCCTCTTGACTTTCCAGGAAAAAAAGAAAGTTCCCCTCTCAGACCTTGTGGTCTATAGGGTTGATGATGTAAAGGTCATCTGTTTCTGTGGCCTACGGTTAACGAGGGTGTCATGTGGCCTTTACTAATGTCAGGTACCCATTAGAGCTGGGTGGACTCAGAGGCGCCCGAAGATCCCGAATTTAAACAAATATATTTAAAAAAACGGCATTGTCAGTTTTCATTTAATACAAATAATAGGACGAATTTTAAACCAAAAAAGGAAGTTCTAAGACTTAATTTACTGTAATATTCATTGGCATGTAAATATAGATATAAATCTATCTCGATCTCTTTTAAAAAAATCGAAGTGATATTTTGCTAGTCACCGATAGTAAATCTAAAAGGCAAATATGAATGTTTATTGACTTTTTGTTGCAAAATTTCCATCTATTGTAGATGGCTTGTAAAGTTAATGTGACCGTGATTTGTACTAAGAAAAGTATGAGTAAAATGCAAAGACGAATTTATTTTCTAACAAAATAATTTTTATTTTCACTTATTATCCTTATCCCTCGCTACCCAGACTGGGCCCCTCTGTTTCGCATAAGGCACAGCAATATGTAGGGCCGGCCCTAACAGAGATAGTGCTTAGAATATCCTGTTCCCATTAGTCTAAATATCTTGTTAATAACTTTAAAATCTATTATTGTTCTACACTTTACAGCCAAAGCCGGAAATCGGCCGATATCACGAACTGGCCGGCATTTTGCGAAATGGCGATACATGCTTTGAAGTGTAAAAACAAAATAATTTAAAATAAATTTTAAAACTGATTTGTTCTGCAATTTTTAGTTAGTTTAATGGGTAAATGTATAACTATTGTTTGTTTACGCCTTAATAACCTCTGAAGACACCTTAATGACTCCTGTAGATTCCTAAATGACTCATGTAGATTCCTAAATGACTCATGTAGATTCCTAAATGACTCATGTAGATTCCTGAATGACTCCTGTAGATTCCTAAATGACTCCTGTAGATTCCTAAATGACTCCTGTAGATTCCTAAATGACTTATGTAGACTCTTGAATGCATTTTGTTGACTCTTGTTTACTCCTGAATGACTCTTGAAGTCTAATGAATGACTCTTGAAGACGTCTTATATATCCTAAATGAATTCTTTAGATTCCTGACTAGATCCTGTAGACTTATAAACTTATGTAGACTAAATTTCTAAAATGTCTCCAAGTACTGCCATAAAGTGATAATAGAGACACATACATTATAAATAGATGACACCAAGCTTTAAGGATGCACACCACAAAATGTTTTTTATTGTAATGAAGTTGACCAATAAGAAAGAGCTGAATGAGGTTTTACCCATTTTGTTTCTCAGATCATGAACATCTTGTTGGTTATGCGAACCTTGGGGTTGTTATCCCACTGATCGGACATCTTTACTGAATAGTGTTTGTTGTCTCTTGAAGTGTGTAGTCTTTATAATATCGACATTTCAACACACGTCACTTTTAGGTTCCACATTGAAGAAGAAGGTCAAGGTCTTGATGAATCTGGAAATAAGATCCAAGCTAAACCTGAAGATGTTGAAGCTTTCCGTAAGTCACTGAGCAGCCTTGGGGATGTCTTTGTCAACGATGCCTTTGGCACAGCTCATCGGGCACACAGCTCCGTGGTTGGTTGTACATTTCCTCTACGTGCTCTAGGTAAACTTTGCATTACCTCAACGATCTCTAGATAAACTTTACATTACCTCAACGATCTCTAGGTAAACTTTACATTACCTCAAAGATCTCTAGATAAACTTTACATCACCTTAACGTACTCAATGTAAACTTTACATTTACTTAATGATCTCTAGGTAAACTTTACATTACTTCAAAGTGTTCTAGGTAAACTTTGCATTACATCAGTGTGCTCTAGGTAAACTTTACATTACCTCTACATATTCTAAGCAAGCTTTACATTTTCTTAATGTGTTTTAGGTAAAGTTTAAGTCATAGTTATCAAATATTTGTATGATACTTCAGGTGTCATTGGAGTTCTCTCCATAAGCTCAATAGCTTACCCTCAGTGTGCTGTTTCTCTTGTTCAGGTTTTCTGATGAAGCAAGAAGTTCATAGCTTCGCTAACGTCTTGGAAAATCCGAAAAGACCTCTACTTGCTATTCTCGGTGGTGCTAAAGTATCCGATAAGATTCTGTTAATTGAAAATCTTTTGAACCTGGTGGATGAAATGATCATCGCTGGAGGAATGGCTTTCACGTTTTTAAAGGTGTGCTATGTTTTTAGATAACGAAAGAAATAATTATCTTTTAGTGACATGTTTTTATTGACACGTTGGACGCTGTTAAATGTACAGCTTGTCTTATGTCCAAGGTTCTACAAAACATGTCTATCGGGAATTCCCTGTTTGATGAACATGGCTCAGGGATAGTGAGTAATATCATGGAAAAGGCCAAGAACAACAATGTAGCGATTCACTTTCCAGTGGATTTCATAGCAGCTGACCAACTAGCTGAAGATGTCAACACTGAAACTTGTACTCTAGAGGATGGGATACCTGAAGGTCAGTGTAACGTCAGCACTAACTAGGTTTAACTAGATCATTTACTTGGTGTACTTTTTCATAATTTAAATTTTGAGCAAAATACTTCTCTGCTGACCGAAATTTCAAGCAGTGTTTAAGTACAGGAGTACTGGCTCTTTGATCCATTGATGTCGTGACTAGACTCATAACTAGTTTCGAAACATTTTGTTTGATCCATTGATGTCGTGACTAGACTCATAACTAGTTTCGAAACATTTTGTTTGATCCATTGATGTCGTGACTAGACTCATAACTAGTTTCGAAACATTTTGTTTGATTCATTGCATGTTGTCTCCGGGTAACATGATGACCTCTAACTATAAGTAATTTACTTGTTCGTTCCTACTCTCCACGAAACATGGACACAAGTCATTCTAAGTTTCAGACATAATGAATGGACACAAGTCATTCTAAGTTTCAGACATAATGAATGGACACAAGCCATTCTAAGTTTCAGACATAATAAATGCCTAGAATGTCCCATCAATCATTATTAATATCATTCAAAGTCTTTGTAGGCCGCAACGGGATGGGAAATATCTGGGGATGTCTAGGTTTTCAAATGTCAAATATCACGTTATGTTATTTAAAAGAAATAATGATATTTTTACATTTACTTTTACTATTTCCTGACTAAGGTATGATGGGATTGGATGTCGGAGAGACAAGTAATCAACTCTTCTCTGGGGTCATTTTAAGGGCCAAAACACTCGTGTGGAACGGGCCACCGGGAGTTTTCGAAATGACCAAGTTTGCGTCTGGCACAAAGGCCATGATGAACGCTGTGGTGAAGGTAGGTCCGGCCAGTATACACTTACACTTACACTTGCACTTACAAGTATTTCTACTGTAGGTCTGTGTCTCAACAACAAATGTATTTCTATTATAGGTCTCTGTCTCAACTAATACTGTATTTCTACTGTAAGTCTGTGTCTCAACAACAAATGTATTTCTACTGTAAGTCTGTGTCTCAACAACAAATGTATTTCTACTGTAAGTCTGTGTCTCAACAACAAATGTATTTCTACTATAGGTCTGTGTCTCAACAACAAATGTATTTCTACTGTAGGTGACCAGAATGGGGGCGGTCACTATTATAGATGGTGGAGATACGGCCACATGCGCTAAAAAGTTCAACACAGAACATTTGGTGAGTCACGTGAGTACCGGAGGCGGCGCCAGTCTTGAACTCCTGGAAGGGAAAATGTTACCTGGGATTGAGGCGCTGTCTGATGCACCAATACAAAGGGTAAGTGAAATCAACGTCTGGCGACTTGGGATAACTAAAAAGTGTTCAAGTGAATCTTTTTTTGTTCATGAACGACACATTCAAGCAGCGTCATAGTTTTTGAAACCAGAAAATTATCACTGGGGTTGAGTTTAGCCATTTAGGAGTGGAGAATTGGTCAGCGAAATCCATCTAGCTCTTTAAAATACTTTTCAGACTGTAGGTTTTGTAGTGTCCACTCGCACACCTGGTGCTCAACGGCTTGCCTTCGACAAAATGTGACGAAAAACAAATTGATCGCAACAGGGTCTGAGTGGTCACGTGACATTCTGCGATTTAAAGTTACTTTAGACTTGGGTCTAAGATAATCACAGTTTATTATGATGATTATTGTGATAGACCAGTCCTACCCAGGTTTTTTTTGTTTATCCTGGGTGTGTGTGTGTGTGTGTATGCATGACCTACTTTTTGTTCCAAGCTACATCATTGCATAAAATCGTTAAGTCCAAATGGAACTGAATTTCTGCGGCTTCGATGCGATATTTTGAGAGGTGTGGATTGCATCGTATAGCGGGCCGCATTTGTCCCGCTGGCTGTAGTTATGGCATCACAATATATAGATTAGATTATGATTATAGTTGAAATATGAACGACTGCAGCGTATACAAACAACCAGACATGCCTTAACTATTTCGGCCGAGGGGGAGGGGCATAGAGAGGTCCGATCTATGTGTCGACATGGGCTTTTTTACCTCAGATAATGGACAAGTCCAATGGAACCCATTGTCTGCAGCTTCATTAGACACTTTGGACAAACATATGGAGGGTAAGAAAAGCACGGACCGAATGTTCCCGCGGGACATAGTTTAAAAACCACTATAATGCACCAACTGCACTGCAATCAATAAATATCATTGCTTTACCTTTTTATATCATTCAGCCTTATTCCCTTCTTTTTTTCTTTATTCATGTCTTGTTCTTTGTTTATTTGTCTGTTTTAGGTTGTTCTTTGTTTATTTGTCTGTTTTAGGTTGTTCTTTGTTTATTTGTCTGTTTTAGGTTGTTCTTTGTTTATTTGTCTGTTTTATGTTGTTCTTTGTTTATTTAGCTGTTTTAGGTTGTTCTTTGTTTATTTGTCTGTTTTATGTTCTTTGTTTATTTGTCTGTTTTATTATGTTCTTTGTTTATTTGTCTGTTTTAGGTTGTTCTTTGTTTATTTGTCTGTTTTAGGTTTTTATTTGTTTATTTGTCTGTTTTAGGTTGTTCTTTGTTATTTGTCTGTTTTAGGTTGTTCTTTGTTTATTTGTCTGTTTTAGGTTGTTCTTTGTTTATTTAGCTGTTTTAGGTTGTTCTTTGTTTATTTGTCTGTTTTAGGTTGTTCTTTGTTTATTTGTCTGTTTTATGTTGTTCTTTGTTTATTTGTCTGTTTTAGGTTGTTATTTGTTTATTTATCTGTTTTAGGTTGTTCTTTGTTTATTTGTCTGTTTTAGGATGTTATTTGTTTATTTAGCTGTTTTAGGTTCTTTGTTTATTTGTCTGTTTTATGTTGTTCTTTGTTTATTTGTCTGTTTTAGGTTGTTATTTGTTTATTTAGCTGTTTTAGGTTGTTCTTTGTTTATTTGTCTGTTTTAGGTTGTTCTTTGTTTATTTGTCTGTTTTAGGTTGTTCTTTGTTTATTTGTCTGTTTTAGGTTGTTCTTTGTTTATTTGTCTGTTTTAGGTTGTTATTTGTTTTTTGTCTGTCGTTTTTAGGATATGGACAAATTAAGGTTGAGTCAATGTTTTTTGGCCGGGAAGCGTGTGATGATCAGGTGTGACTTGGACGCGCCATTACGCCAGGAAGACTTCGTCCAACACTGGAAGTTGTCAGCAGCCTTGCCTACCTTAGAGTACGTCTTGCAGCAAAACCCAGAGAAAGTCCTTCTGCTCAGCCATATGGGCCATCCGGGTGGTCGAGTTAATCTGAAGTACTCCTTAAAACCCCTGGCCTGGGAGCTTGAGACTCTTCTAAACAGGGAAGTTATTTTTGTATCTGACTGCGTCGGTCCGGAAGTAGAGAAACAATGTTCTGATGCGCCACCTGGTTCCTTCATACTTCTAGAGAATGTTAAGTTTCATCCTGAGGAAGAAGGTTTTGGAAGAAAAGATGGTCAATGGGTGAAGAGCACACCAGAAGACATTCAGGAGTTTAGGTAAGGCTCTTCATAACGTTTTTATGATGGTGAGACGTTTCTTCGAGTAATTAAAGCATCAATTAAGAATAACATTTTTTAAAAATACAGCTTTAAGACAGTACCTTTATTATGTAACTTAAAAAAAATTAAAAACTTTAGCTCTAATCGAAAGTGAAGCTCGAGAATTTGAAACCGTCATCTCCTTGAATGAACAATTCTACCCTTCGGACTGTGGTCATCGTATACTTGAAAATCTTCATAGGTACTTTCATGATATAGCCATCTAGAACTAGATCTAGACTTGTTATTTAGAACTCTATTAATTTAGTCTAGAATTATATCTAAATCTAGACGTAATCTATATGTGACAGGTTGAGGAAAGTGACGTGTGTTTGGGGCGTTTAATGTCTAGGGGATGATTGTTTTTGAAATTATCACACACCAACCCGTCAGCATATAAATCGGAACGAGACAAGCGATTAAAGATAGATACAAAGTTAAAAATGAAGCATATTTATTTACATAAATATTTACATATAAGAATAAAAAGGGGGAAGGTTTGCATCTATCTCTAATTGATACTACATTTAATCATCACTCTTGGACTTAATAAGAGACTATGTCACTTTGTCTTCTGAACTTAGCTGGTTGCCTGCTTGGGTCTCATCTGGCTGTGTCCTGGCTTGAGGTTCTGCAGCTGGAAGTAGCGCTCCAGCGCGTAGAGGGACGCCGGTGATACAGTTCTTGTGGAGTCTCAGTCCAAAGTTCTGATATCTGTAGTGGGCACAGTTGGGCGGGTGGCCGGTTACCGTGGGCACAAGTGTACTGCGGGCAGAGCGGATCTGCCGTGGGCAGCGTAGTGAACAGGATGTGTTCAGTGAGTTAAGAAGTTCAGGCGGAGCTATGACGTCTAGCACAGACTCTGGGTCTAAAGGGACGTCGTACCTAATAAGTTGACAGGTGGGCTGTCAAATAGGCAGGCAAGTAGAGCCGATAGCGCCAAGTAATAGAGTTGAGTGGATCCCAGTAGACAGGAGATGATACTCAATATCAAATAGGCAATTGACTAGGCAGACAATGCCAAATGAATAGGCAGGTAACTTGGCAATAGTGTCGAGTAGACACTGAACAGCAAATAGGCAGACACCTTAGGGAGGCACTAGGAGTGAGAATAAATGATATAGTTCAGACTCGATTGCTCAGATAGAATGAGAAATGAGAGAGTGTCTATTCCGCCTTATTCTCCTTTATATAGGCCGGGAGACACGGGCGGAAACAGGAAATGTCCTAGGCTAAGAATTATCTTACACGTGGGTGAATCCGACAAGAGTCGCACCTGGGAGTGCCACGAGGCGTGTTGACCCTAGTAATCTCTTTGATTAAAGAGAGACGTGGGAGATGGGGGGGGGGGAGAAAGATTGTTTGCATTCCACCCAAGGTGGTGTCTCCTGCGGCTGTCAGACATCCTGCGGGTGAGATCAAAGAGACTGTGTTTATCTTTACCCCGGTCAAGGGAAGATAAATGAAAGGACGCCAAGGTGGCGGACCAAGTCTAGCTCGAAGAGGTAAAGGTGGGGCGGGTGAAGAAAGTGTGAATAGGACGGGGAAATAACTAAAATAAAATAAATAAATAATGAATAATAATAATTAATGCTGTGATAAATTTGAGTGACTCTGACAGCAAGCTTTTGACTTGTCACACTATATTAGATTGACGTAAAAATGCAAGCAACGCTTAGATAATGTATCAATAAACTTTAAGCAACTTTAGATTTAAAAACAACTCAGTTATCGATACACTAAGACTGACTATGCCATGATTTTTTTAGTAAATCAAATTTATAGTCAAATTTAATTTATTTCATTTTTTACTTGAAACAAATAATAAAATGAACATATCTCCAGAATTGAATACAAAATAAAACTTGTGTTTTCGCCATGTGACCAATGAGCTAGTAATTCTTTTCTCAGCGATATACATCAACTGTTAAAATTTCTAGGAAAATCGTTAGAGCCGTCAGCAAGATCAGTGTCCAGGCTGGTTCCTGGTTCCAGGTGTCATGAATTTCTGACTTGTCTAGAGATATTGTTAACATGCCAACAAGAAGAGCTCTAGTGTAAATATATTTTTTGAAAGGAAAATTTCTGTAGAAAAGTTTGCTTGCAGTCATGTATTTATGTCCAAATTATTTTTTGAAGAAGGGAGACATGATTTGAGAAACTGTTCTGTATTCAAATCTGGAGATTAATGAGGAATGCAGTATTTCCCGTGGCAACGCAGCCCCAGCTGTGACTTACATATTTGTCACATCCAGGGCAAGCGAAACCATTGTCCGCCGGTGGTCGATTAAGATTTTCTTTTCGCCGTCTGCGTCTGTCTTCGGCAGCGGATTTTCTTTTGGTCTCAAATGTGTATCCCACGGCCTTTGTGAGTGACCTCCAGCTGTCTCGTTCCGAGGCCGCATGCAGCCAGGTGCTCTCTTCTATGTCAGCCTTAGCTGGTCTTTGAAGCGTTTTCTTTGGGGCACCTCTGTTACGTCGACGACCTTTTAGCTCTCCAAAAAAGACTGCCTTTGGCATACGTTCGTCTCCCTTACGGTATACGTGCCCTGCCCAGCGTTACTGTCGGATCATTAGAAGTATATATATATATATATGTGGATATATGTTCATTTTATTATCAGTTGTTTGATAGTAAATGTGTACTAGTGAGTGACTATATAATCAGCTTGACTTACTGTCACCTATCCTTGTTGAACTGTTAACATGATCTGTCGACCGTCTTTCTCCATTCCTCTCTGTCTTTAGCATTGAATAGAATCTCTTTCAATGACAGTCAATGTCATTTTTTAGTGCTGTCTTCACATCGTTTTCTCTGTGTCTTTTTTTTTCTTTTTACTGGTACAGTTCCCTGAAGAAAGATATTTGAGTCCTATCATTATCTTAATTCTTAAAATGCATTTATATATTCACAACTATATTTGTTTTAACTGCAGGCGATCCTTGAGCAATTTATGTGACGTATATATCAATGACGCTTTTGGATCCAGTCACTTGGCCCACAGCTCCATCGTAGGTATAGACGCTCCTCAGAAAGCCTTGGGCTTGACCTGCACTAAAGAGATAATCGCAGTGGAAGACTTTGAGCGTGATGACAAAAGGCCCTACTTGGCCATTGTTGGAGGCTTGGAAACAGCTGAGAAATTGTTCTTCTTGGAAGACATCCTGAACAACGTCAATGAAGTTATTATTGTAGGCGGTACGTTGTTCAGTACAGATAGCATTTCCATCCAGCAGTCAGATAAGGGGATGCTGGAGAGGGGAGGGGGGAAGGGGTTGAGAACCACTAGAATGTAGAATGTCACAAATTACTTTATTGTTATTCTCTTTCCTGATATGTTTAATCAAGTTTTGGACGTTTATTCAGAGAAGATTATTACGCCACTCATCAGAACCTCTTGCTGGATGGCGGAGGATGGAAACAGGCAATATTTAAACTTAGGACAAGAGTAGTGGTTTGAATGTTGAACTCGGGACAAGAGTAGTGGGTTGAATGTTGAACTTGGGACAAGAGTAGTGGGTTGAATCTAGAACTTGGGACCATTGTTTTGATAGTCCAAATCTCTCTCAACGACCATCCATTCATATTCCCACTTTTAAACAGAGTAGTGTGGTGAATAGTGTGCTCGATCCTTTTTTTAATTAAAAAGATGATTCTTAATTCTTTTAATTTTGATCACATTGTGTCCAATACAAAGGAAGTTTTATAAAATAAAACACGATTACAAAGACAGTTTGTGTGAAAACACAAACTCAAAATCGACCCCCGAAGTGGTCCGCCCAGGCAGGCTTCAATATATTCAGAAAGAACATCCAAATGAAATTATATCAAAGACAAATGAGAGATAAGAATGGAGAAAGAAGGTTGACAGATCTTGTGTAGTGCCAAAACGGTCCAGCAGATCAAAGGATAGGTGCAAGTGAATGCAAAGTTAGATATGAACCTGGCCTAACGACGGCTTCACGCACAAACGGGGGAGTTGTGCCCCCCCACGAAAACCCGAAAGGTGACCGTACCAGGAGGCAAGGCTAGAGGACGTGGTACATCCTCATTCACCAAAACCCGAAAGGTGAACGCACCAGGAGGCAAGGCTAGGGAGCGTGTTGCACTCCCACTCGATTACAACCGAAGCAAACAGCTTCGGATTATCCACCTCAATCTGAATCGGCAGTTCTCACTGAAACGGATCGAGGTCTATACGATAGCAGAGCAATACGAGGCAGATGTCCTACTGTGTCAAGAGACAACAGAAGGCTCACATGGTTTCTAGAAACGAAAGGTCTCATAGCTCCTGAACAGGGCGGGTTCAGGAGGCAACGAAATGCGATCGATCAAGTGACGTTATTCATGTGGCGGATGGCTTCCAGTGGGGCAACACAAATCGACCTGGTCAGTCGACGCTAGCGGTATTTATCGATCTCAAGCAGGCCTATGACAGGGTATGGAGGCCCGGTTTGTTGTTGAAACTGATGAACTTAGGTGTCGGTTCATATATGCTTAAGTGGATCCAAAATTTCCTCACGGAAAGAACGGTACAGACACGTGTTGGTAAGCACTTGTCGAGGAAACTTTCACTCGAGCAGGGGGTGCCGCAGGGATCGGCACTCAGCTGTACGCTATTTTTGGTCTATATCAACGACTTGCCGGTCATTTTGCAATGTCAGAAGCTATTGTTTGCAGTTGATATCGTGTTGTGGGAGTCAGGGAGGGATCGCCAACAGCTCATTGGCACTCTCCAGCAGGCATTAACAACTCTATCGAGCTACGCCAGAATGTGGAGCCTTGAGGTAAACCACTCGAAGTCGGTTTACTCATGGTTTACGCTGGGCCGTTGATATATTGAAGGAACCTGTCGAGCTACGAATGGATGGCAAGATTCTGGAATGGGATAAAAAGCCCAAATACCTTGGAGTAATTCTCGATCAGAAACTGACTATGTGCGACCATATCCGAGAAGCTGAACATCGTAAAGAAACTAGCTGGAACGAAGTGGGGAGCGAGAGCGGACGTGCTGAGAGGACTGTACATGGGTGCAGTACGTTCTCACTTGGACTACAGTCTTCCTGTTCAGGTCTAGGCTTCGCAAACGACTCTAGCAGGCCTAGATGCTGTTCAGAACCAAGCCATAAGACAAATCTGTGGAACCTTTAGGACAACGCCAATTGCCGCTGGCGAGATTATGGCAAACATCCCGCCGTTGAAATTGCGCAGAGAGCGAGCCGTCATACTAGCTCACGAGAGATATATGCGGCTGGAAGATGGATGCCCACTCAGAAGTCTGGTCGACAACTGGGAGGGTAGGAGACGCCTCAAAAACCGGCCCTGCTTCATGCATGTGGCGCGTGGGTTGGTCAGAGAGGCGAATCTGCCGGTGGAGCGGGCTGCTCTTTCCCCGTCCGGTTCTATCTTCCCGATGGAGGACCTCGACGATTCGGAAAGGCCTACTTGACCCAGTGGTGACGAGGCAGAGTCACCCCACACGGCTACTACAAGCAGCCAGAGAGACTATCGCATCATATCCAGCCGGAGTAACCACCATCTACACAGACGGCTCTGTGCAGACGCTCGAGGGAACTGTGAAAGCTGGGTACGGGGCGGTAGTTCGACTCTCTGGCAATCCCGAAAGTGACGAGCTCGGGGGATCCTGTCAGCAGAAAAGCAGCCTCGAGGCTGAACTCGAAGCAATGTTCAATGCACTGGACTGGGTGGCAACGAAGGTACGTAACGGGACTGCGTCAGCGAACGACATAGTCCTTTTCACGGATTCGATGGCCGCGCTAGAGGCCTTAGAAGGGCTAGATGAAGGTGTCAGAAGGGTATGGGACGTCCTAACGGTCGGAGGGCGTCTCCTACGATTCGGTGTGAACGTTACTTTGCAATGGGTTTCCGCCCATTGTGGGGTGGTCAGCCACGACTTGGCTGACCAGCTCGTGAAAACCGCGGTCGCAACAGTGCTCGAACATGATGAACCGTGCACTTATCAAAGTGTACGATCCCTAGTCGTTAAACGCATGTTGACACATTGGCACCAAGGCTGGGATTCTTCGGACAAGGGACGTGAGCTTCACCGGGCAATGAGTAGACCAGACAAAAGAGATGCATGGTGGCAACTGAATCGTGCGGAACAGGCAGTCCTAGCCCAGTTCCGGGTCGGACACTGTCCAATTGGTGCTTACCTTGGACGGTGGAAGGAAAACTACGACACACGGTGTCGCCAATGTATGGAGGACGACGAAACAATAGAACACATTCTTTACGAATGCAGAGTTCTGCACGAAGGACGATTGGGACAAGGATTAGATAGAGAGATAACTGGTTCATGGCCGACACAGAGGCTGTCCTTGTACGGGGACAAGGCAACCTTAAGACTCACTGCTCGCTTCCTCTCACGTGCTCTAAGGGAGTAATTCTCAGCATGTTTTTCGTTGTCAATGGGGTTTCTTACTCGGCCTAACTAGTTCCCCTTTCAGACCTTGTAGTCTATAGGGCAGATGATGTAAAGTTCATCTGTTTTTGTGGCATACGGTTAACGAGGGTGTCATGTAGCCAGAACAACGACCAACCGCCTTTACTTTTCCCCAACTAATATCAGGTACCCATTGGAGCTGGGTGGACTCAGGGGCGCCGAAGGATTCCGAGGTTGAAAATCCCAGTCTTCACCAGGATTCGAACCCGGGGCCCCCGGTTTAGAAGCCAAGCCCTTTACCGCGCCTCTCCTGGCCTCACTGAAGTCTTATAATTGTTGTAATTGTTTTGAAAAGGCTCAATCTCTTATTCGAATGCTCAGAAAAAAAAAAAAGTTATTTCACTATATTAAAAAAACTGTTCATGAAAATGACATTTACAAGATTACTATTTGATTTAATTTAGGTCTAACTTATAATGCATACTAATTAGCTTTTTCTCATTAAAAAAAACTGCTTGCATAAACGATTTTAAAAATTAGATTTTTCGCTTTCAGAAAAAAAAAGTAGCCGTTGCATCAGAACTTTGAATGGTCTATAATATTGTGATGTCGAATTTTCAATATCTTTTCTAGTTTACGAGATCTAAACGGGACGGACGTTTCGCACAAAACTAATAGCGTCTTTTCCACTTTCGGGGGCCGCTAAAAAATAAATGAGCATGTATTAGAGTGTTACACAATTTCCTGTTATTTAATTTGAACATGAAAACACAAGAGTATCTAGACATATAAAAACTAGCTCTGATTTGCCTTTATATAATGTTTCTCGTTTTCCTCACTAACCTTTTTGTAATGTTTCTCATTTAAACTTGTCAGCCACTTCTACAACTGTGTAAACATAGTACACAAACTTCTCAAACTACCCTGATATCCATTGATATCCCAAAGGTTTCAGGACTACCAACCTCCGAGTTCATTCTAAAAATGTTCAGCTTTTTTTTTCCCACTAGAATTGGCGAACTATTTCTTGAAAGTCCAAGGCTTAGAATTACAAAGTCGTTTGTACGATGAGTATGGAGTAGAGCCAGGTCTACAAATACTTGAACTGGCTGCCAGGAATGGCGTTCAAATTTACTTACCTCAGGATTTTATTATTGGGGATGAGAAGTCACACAATGCAAATATAGAAATGCTTGACGCTACAGAGAAGATACCAGAAGGTAATCTAGACACTTAACAATTCTGTAGTTAGTTCTAGTTTTAGAGAAGCCCATTTTTAAAAAATGTTATAATGTGTTTGTGTGTTATCTTAAAAGAACAAAAAAAAGTATTAAAACATTAATTAAATTAGCATTATAAAAATTTCCTTTACCCTTTTTAAGTATCTTATCTTATATAATACAGACGTTACTTCAAAAAAGAAGATGATTACGTCCTACGCGTCATGCATTTAGTCATGCATATTAACCAATGACTTAAATTCTGCCAAGTAACTGGTTTTCCTGGCTAGCTCAGGCAACCCATTCCATGCTCTAATAGCACTAGGGAAGAAGGAGTATTTGTACAAATTTGTCCTAGCATACGGGACGAGGAATGTGCCTTTAAGTATCTGTACAATAGACTTAAAGAAAAGTAATCCTTCATTCTCAAAAGTGTAATGGATGTTCTATCTTATATACTTATCCCTATTATGTTAATGTAACAACTAGTTTGTTATCTCTTAAATTGGCCACTTTAAAAAACTGGGTTTGCAGTCGTGTCAAACACTGAGCTCTTCCTTAATATTTGGAACTAAGATATTGCCACTATTATTGTCTGTGCACTGTAGACTATGTTTTCTCTATTTAAAAATACAATCGGCATATTCCTTTTATTTGAGAACTTTTGGCAGAAAGAAAGAAGGGTGAAAAAATGTAACTTGATATCTTATTATTAGCCTTATTGTATTCATATGGAAAAAAATATTTTAGTGAGATCTGCAATACATTGTTTTTAAATACATACACTATTTTATGTAGCTTAATTTCTATCTTGTGTTTTCAAATATTACAATACCTTTATCACTTCTTTTCACTCTTTGACTCTTCAAACAATACGATTGGAAAATTATAAGGATTTATTGCATTAAATGTACGGCATTAATTGAAACTATAGGAGTTGGTTAAAGAAGAAGAGTGGAAATGTTATAGGTGATATGAACTACAAATAAATCAAACATTTTGGACATAAAGCTCGGCATGGACTTCACCAAGGTGTGTTGTACGGGAGGATGGGAAGGTGGGCTCACGAATAGAGTCGTGTGTATGGTGTGGTTTTGTGTGTGTTGTGTGCATTTCTTGTAAGAGTGTTTCGTCTTTGGTGGTATTGGTATATGTGGGTGTGTTCAGTTATAGAAGAGCTCAACACTGACCTGCGACGTCGCAATCTATGGGCAGCGGAGACCAATAGCTCGATGCCACTCAGTACAAACATGTCAGTGTTCAGGCCTTCTATGACGATGGTCTCGGTTCAGTCCTTTCTCAGTATTACCTAGCATGTAGGCGTCATTTAGAAGATTCTTCCTAAGGATAACAAACTTGTTACTTTGGTTGTCAGTTCATTTAATCAATAATGGAAACATGGGTAGCAACAAAATATTAATCGAGTGATTAGCAGCAACTTCAGGATAGTAAGTAGTACTTCTCATTGGAACTAATTGGAAGTATTCAGAAAGCTAATGCTTATTTATCTTTAGATCCCTATATGGATACATGCAGGATTTCTCTCTTCCGCCTGCTTTGTAATTTTTGGTTGTACCTCTACTAGGAGTGTGACTAGTATCTAGTTGAATAAAAACAAAAAAAAACAACAACAACATCGAGTCATTAATTAACAAAGAAGACACCAATCGTTCGCCGAACATAATAGTAAATATACAAGGAAAAAATGCGGTAACGTTTTCTGCTAATTATATTCAAATTTGATTACTTTTTTTATTTTCTTTTATTGATGACTCACTTGAATGACATTTAGAAAACATAATTAGATATGTTGCTATGGAAACTGTCTCCGATCATTACAAAAGCTCGCCCAAGATGTTTCTATCCTGACAGCTGAACAGTTTCAGAAACTCATTGGATTTTAGTTGTTTTTTCCATAAAATTTTGTAAATTATATCGTTTTAAACCAAAAAAAAAGCCAACTCGCTTTATATTTAAACATTTCTTGGCAACTAGCATTTTATTTGAGATAATTTACAATGTGTAATATTTCTCAGGTAACAATTTGTTTAAAAAAACAACCAAAAAAAAACAATGACATCTTTATCTAGATGTCTGCAGATTCAAAGAGAAACAGATGGACTTCATTGAAGTGTAACAACTGATTAGTGATAGATGATTCAAAGAGAAACAGATCGATTTCATTGAAGTGTAACAACTGATTAGTGATAGATTTACCTGTAGGCAACGAAAACTTAAGCTAAGGCCCCCACTTGTTCTGGGGGTCATGTTTGTTTGAATGGAGGAGGCATCGAGTTTTTGTTTACATCCAGCACAGAATTCGCGAGCATAGGCTTGTATAGAAACATCTCGTTCAACAAGATAAACACGTATTCAGTCGCTGTGTTTGTGTGTGAGTGTGTGTGTGTATGTGTGGTGGTGGTGGTGGAAGGGGGAATTTGTCATTTAGACATGGACTACGATTGAGATGTTAACTAAGTTTCAATCATTTCATCATTTGAATGTAATTCTATACAAACGCTTATTTAATAAAATTCAATTTGCGTACTAATGTATATAATTTCAGGAGTCATTTGCATTGTTTTTTAACGGCCCCCGAAAGGGGAAAAGACGCTATTATCTTTTCGTAGCCTTCTGTCCGTTTTTCCGTGTCCGTACGTCCGTCCGGTTTAGATCCCAGAAACTAGAAAAGAAAATAAAAATCGGACATCATGATATTTTAGATCATTCAAAGTTCTTATGTAACGGTAACATTTTTCTTTCTGAAAGCGAAAAATCTCATTTTTAAAATCAATTATGCAAGCAGTTTTTCCATTAAAAAAAATACACCATTTTTAAAACTATTCACTATTAATAGTAACAAATACTGGAGGCTTTTAAGTAAGGGAGAGAATCGTTTACCATTGTTTAAACACATTTATACAAACGGTTTTGGATTTTTGATAAAAAAATATTATTTTTCACAATCGTATTGCTAAGTTATGTAAAATGTTTGTTGTAAAATGTTTGACATGTTTCGGATGTTCCTTCAGAGTTGAAGATAGTTTACTTACTAGTCCAAACCTCCCGCAGGACGACGGGGATGGGAGCGGGCATGATTTGAACCCGGGACCATCGATAATGCCAAACGACAGTCCAGCGCACAAACCGCACGACCAGCCATACTAAATACTACATTTACAAAAAAAAATGTTTACTTTTTTTAAAAAAGAAAAAATCTATTTGCTATGCAAATAAGCTGGACATAATTTAAAACAACAATTAATCAGTAGTTTTTCATATCGCATGAACTGAAGTGATCATACCATGTCACAGTACAAAACTAATGGATTTTTTTTTTACGCAAATGTTTTTTTCTTGAGGCTTTGAATAAGAGATTGACCCTTTACAAAACAATTACATCAATTAGATACTCATTATAAGACATCACTTAGGCCAGGTTCACATTTAACTTAACATTCACTTTCACCTATCCTTTGGTCTGCTGTACCGCAGATCTGTCAACCTTCTTTCTCCATTTTTCTCTGTCATTTGCCTTTGATCGAATTTAATTCTGATGTTCTTTCTGAAATTATTGAAACCTGCCTTTTTACCTGCCTAGTGAACCACTTCTGATAGAATTTACTACCGATATTCTTCTGAAAATTTTCAAACCTGCCTTTTTTCTGCCTCGATGGGCCACTTCGGGATCGATTTTGAGTTTATGTTTCCAGACAAATTGTCTTTGTAACCTTGTTATATCACACTAAGGTAGTAAAGTCGTATAAGTTGCTACATATTAAGAAATCTAGGTTATCCATAGGATATGTGAATAAAAAGTCTGGTAGCCTACACAATACATTAGAGCGATACTCTAATCTTCCAGAACTAATAGTGTTGTTGTTCTCTATTTTATACTAGAATGCATATAATTTGTTATACATTCTATTTTTGTATGTTAGGTTGGACTATATTAGACATAGGAGAACAGAGTTACAGTCAGTTTAAAGGTGTCATCACTAGAGCCAATAAAATTGTTTGGTATGGGCCACCTGGTGTCAGCGAGATAAACATTTTCTGTGCAGGAACCAAGTCTCTAGTAGCTTCTATAGGAGAGGTACTGTCATCTGTGTGTATTGAACTATTTTAATCCTTCAAAACTCTCGAACTACAGTCTCAAGTTGATTCTCTTGATTCGTGTAACATCCCAGAGCTGACCATGCACTAATGGGGCCATGATGTTTGGGTGGGAAAAGTAAAGGCAATTCGTTTTTTGTTGTTGTTGTTGTTATTTCTAAATGGCACTTTGGTTGACCTTGAATAGGTGACGTCAACATCACCATCCTATGGCATTATTTGGTCTGAATATAACAAATCTTTGACATCACTTGACCTTAATATCACTTGTCCTTGACATTATCTGCCACTACTTCTTGAATTAAATGTAGACCTGTTTAGTCTTGTTTTACTTTTGCTGCATTGATTTACTTTAGCATCACTTGCCTCTACAAAAGTCAATGTATGTGTTGACTTTTACATGAAATTTGTTTGCATTTTTTCCCCCTTCTCTTCATAACTTTTGTGGTGACTTGACGCCATTTTCTATTCCCCTTTAAACAGTCATTGAAATCAGAAGCTTCAGTCATGATTCTAGGGGAGACTACTGTCAACACTTGGCTGGTGTGGAAAGATCAAAGTGTTGATTGTCCAGTAAACAAAAACGGAAGAGCCGCCATGTCATTTCTTGCCGGAAACCAGTTGCCAGGTGTCGCTATTTTAGACAACAATCCAGATCGAAAAGTAAGTTTATGACATTCGGATTATTGTCTGATGTGACATATAATCTTACGATTGCAATAATGAAACTAATATAATCTTACGCCTTCACTGTTGTAGCTAATATAATCTTACGTTTCCATTAATGTAACTAATATATTTAGTGGCGCAGCTAGGGTATTTGATGCCTGTGCGGCAGTTCCTCATAATGCCCTCCAAAAATAAAGTTTTAAAACAGCGAAAAATTTTTGCTTTCGAAATAAAGTGTATTCATTCTTTAAGCATTGCTATTTCGCAAAGAATCAATTTTACAAAAAAAGATAATACAAGTAAATCTCACATATTTTGGAAGTTCGTAGACTTCTGAAGAAACTGACAATTACCTGAAGCCCCCAGACAAAATTCGTTTTTGTCTGTGTCGCTGGGAGAACCATCGAGATTTATTTACGTCTGAGGATTCAATGAAGGCGACTAAAATTCGTATTTAGCATGACATTGTTCTTATAGAGTTATGATTTCATGAACAATACGGTCCAAGGAAGGTATTTCCATCAGTAGCTCTTTCTTGTGTGTTGATAGAAAATCTACATCTTTTTTCGGCTTCAATTTTTTCTAGTGGCCAATACGTTTTTGAGGCTCTGCATGACAATGTACCATAAAATTTTTATGTTAGGTGTACTGTGGAAAAAAATCGAGAATTATTTGCTTTTTAAACTTTCTGTATGATTTTTGTTTTGTTTTCGTGAGCACTTCTGTTACAATGAATTCAGTTTTCTTGTTTTGGGACATGTACGTATTCGGCCTCTCATGTAATTTGACTCCAGGATATTTCTTTGATTTTGTACTGCCAATTGTTCTTCAACTCGTTCGCAATGCCCACGGAGTGCCAGATACTGCTTAAAAAGAAAATGCACGATATCCAAGATTCTCTACATTTTTCCCTCTTGTTTATTTACATCTTGAGCTTTGCTGTCATTATTGTTCCCTAGTCACAAACTTCAAGTTTCCTCCAAGCAAGTGATGTTTGGCTAACAGGTTAAAACGCTTGGTTACGGCTTGGCCACCTTTCAAGGGGGCTTGAGTTCGAATCCCGATTCTAGCAGGGTTGTGTATGCTGAACGGTTGGAAAAACTTCTCTCCCCACTGATCAACAAAAGAAATTTGATCATTACTAATCATTAATTTTAAAAAAAACATCATTATCAACGGGTCAATAACCAGTGAATTGAACAATGAAGTAGCATCATGTAAGTCTTAAAAAAAGTGTAAAAGAGATTTAAACAAGTAAAATTTGATTCAAGCTGTTCTACAGCTTACATTTAATTTTATTTAAGAAAGAATATAGGACATAACAAATTACCAATACAAATCAATGTGTTAGTTTTTAATTATGTATTTACATTGTGTAGTTTTACAGAGAAAGTTTGTCCTCAGTTTCATGCCCCCCCCCCCAAACTACTTGATGCCCCGTGCGGCCCGCACTACCCGCACATTGCTAACTACGCCACGGTAATATAATCTTACGCTTCCAGTGATGTAACTTATATTATTTTATGTTTCCACTGATGTAGCTAATATAATCTTACGCTTCCACTGATATAACTAATATTATTTTATGTTTCCACTGATGTAGCTAATATAATCTTACGCTTCCACTGATATAACTAATATTATTTTATGTTTCCACTGATGTAGCTAATATAATCTTACGCTTCCACTGATATAACTAATATTATTTTATGTTTCCACTGATGTAGCTAATATAATCTTACGCTTCCACTGATATAACTAATATTATTTTATGTTTCCACTGATGTAGCTAATATAATCTTACGCTTCCACTGATATAACTAATATTATTTTATGTTTCCACTGATGTAGCTAATATAATCTTACGCTTCCACTGATATAACTAATATTATTTTATGTTTCCACTGATGTAGCTAATATAATCTTACGCTTCCACTGATATAACTAATATTATTTTATGTTTCCACTGATGTAGCTAATATAATCTTACGCTTCCACTGATATAACTAATATTATTTTATGTTTCCACTGATGTAGCTAATATAATCTTACGCTTCCACTGATATAACTAATATTATTTTATGTTTCCACTGATGTAGCTAATATAATCTTACGCTTCCACTGATATAACTAATATTATTTTATGTTTCCACTGATGTAGCTAATATATTCTTACGCTTTCATGAATGTAGCTAATGTAGCTCTTACGCCTTCAATGATGTAGCCATTACATTCTATTGTATTCATCTTCACTCATGCCCCTATCGTCCCTATGTACAGACGGAAGCACTTTTAACAAAATCACAGTTTCTTATAACCTACACTGTGACACTACTATCATGTTTTTTAGTACCGCCTTTTGCGTATTAAATCTTGGTTATTCCCTCCCCCCTTAAAGAAAAAAAGAACAGAGAAGGATGCCGAGCTTTGAGCTTTTTAAATTTGCGCGCTGGACCTACGTAGGAATCATGCTGTACATAGACGGTTAGCAAGCCACCTCTTATCAACGGTACTTCCCGTTCGCCGCACCCTTTTCCTGTCTTGCTCTTGGCTGATCTAAAATTCCTCCCTAATTTTTTTGCATCCTAATTGTTACAACAAATGAAACAAAACTGTGTGGATGTGGATGTTATGATAACTTGTTTGTGTGCAATGGGTGTATTTTAACATCAACATCATGCATCAAAGTTTGTCATTAAGTTAATGACATCGATGACATTATGATTGGCTAAGCCCAAGAAGCGCAGAACAGCCAGCTTGAACCTTGCGTTGAGGGTCAGGTAGATGATGAAGTTAATGCCGGAGTTAAGCAGAGCCAGCAGGTTGAAGATATTGTACAAGAACCTGGGAACAGGTGTGTAGTAGTCCAGCCCCATACACACGATGGTGGGGGTCAGGCAGACAAAGTACGCCCCGAACACAGTCATGAAAAATTTGACGCTTTTCATGTGATTGTTGCCTAGTTTTGTTGACAGCTTGTCCGCACCCTTTAGCGTCTGTTCGTGACGTCTGACTTGGAGGATTTCTATATTTTTGGATTGACTTGAAGACGAAGTCTGGGAATTCACGTGAGACTTTTTGGAAATAGTTCTAGGATTTGTGAGAAATGTTTCTTTAATGTGCTCCACACACATTTCGTTGGCAATATGGTGGATGCTATATATGTCGTCCTTTTTGAACTTTGACGAATGTGTTTGATTTGATAATGTAGCATCAGTTTTACATAGTGTAATTTGGTCACTGTTTGGATTAGATAATCTAGCATCAGTTTTACATAGTGTAATTTGGTCACTGGTTGAAAAAGTTTTACCAGTATATTGCCCAGGCTTTGAAGTGAGATGTTCTGGCGGCGAAGTTATTGTTATGTTTTTTGATGTGTTTACTACTGTTATTATTCTGCTTTGTCTGTGTGCCACGTAAAGAATGTGTGAGTACAGTACAAGGTCAGTGATGACCAACAGTGAGTACATTGTCAGGTTGGTGTAGAATAAATACCACACGGGCATCACCAGCGTGGCGTCGCAGGAGTAAACGTCGTTATTGTGGATCAGCTGGGGAAGAAGGGCATACAGCACCCCGAACACCCAAGCGCAGGCCATGAGAATAAATACGCAGGGCTTGTTCACCGCTCTCTTGTAGACATAAGGTCGGGTGATGTAGATGTAGCGGTCAGCGGCGATCAGGGTCATGTTGATGTTGGACACAACGGCTACCCCGAGGTTGATGCCGAAGACGAGGACACAAAACTGGATGTTCTGGTCAAACAGCTGGACACGGGTGTACGGGATAAAGAAGAGGAGGAGAGGAATGAGACTCAAGCCCACCACCAGGTCAGACAATGCCAGGGAGGTAATGTACATGTTGGACAGCGTCCGGAGATATGGCGTCCTCCTGATGACAAGAATGGTCAACAAGTTGACGAATGTGATTAAAGCAGACATTATAGCGGTCAATATGGCCAGTATGATAGATGGCGTAGCTAAAGTATCACCTTGCAAACCACTATCGCTGACATTCACCATGCTATTATTGTACAACTTTAAGGTCAAGGTAATCAAGTCTTTAGTCACGAAAAAGTTTGCATCTTAATGGACTAAACATTATATTTCGATGTTATATCCAACTTCTTACTTGAGATTGTATAAAGGCTTTCATTACAAGTTATGTTGATATTGAAAACATGATTCTAAACTCAAGCACCTGGTTGAAGACCTGTTATGAAAATTCAGATGTCCACATTGCATGTGCTGATGTAAGAAGGCGTTGCCTGGATGTTAAACATCTTACAATCTATTGACAGAAATGAGAAAACTTCATAAAGATTAATCTTTAATTAAACAGTTAACTAAAGAAAACTATCAAAGTTACTTAGAAAAGTATTTCATAATACTTTCACCAAATTTTGTAGCCTGAGTCATAATATAGTGCTATTACTCGCTTGCAATATTTATGTACATTGACTGTTCAAAAAAAAAGATACATCTTTATTGTAAATATATCTATAGCTTGATCAAAGTGTCTTATGGTGAAACATAAGCCTGCACCAACCCCATGGTCGAATGAAATCTTCAATCCATTTAAAAAGTAGATCCGAGCTTTTATCTTACTAGAGCCTTTTTCGTAGCATTCTAATCCATCAGATCAACAAGAAACGTAAAACATAATTCTGGTAGATTTGATTGAATGTGTCTTCTAGCTACAAAATGTATCTGAACTCACTCCCACTGTCTGTTTGGGTGGACACGTTATTTCTCTCACTTCTCATTCTCGAATCAAGCTGGAACTTTGTACAATTATTCAGTGTCAATGACAACACAATAAATTAATCGAATATTTACCACTTAGTTCATCAATTAGTCGTAATTAATTCATTTTGTTTTATATACACAAATTACCAAGCTTATGGGAGGTAAGCCTAGTGTAAAGAATTTGGTCGTTCGTTGAACAACACTCTATAAGACCTTCTATTTCTATTAGTACTTTAATAGTTTAGTTGCTAGCACGTCGGCCTTCCATCTTTGCGGCTTCCAGTTTGAATTCAGACAGGAGCAATTTTTGTTTGTTAAATTGCTTTTAAAAAGACAGCACTTGCTTTAAAAAAAACAACAACGTAAAATGATATCGATTCCTTTAAGAACGTCCATCTTATGGACTTGATGAACCCTGACCCTAACCTCTAATCAAACTGATCTATTTTGTACTTCAAGAGAGGAAACTAGAGTAGCAAGACAGAAGTAGATCTATTGAGCTCATTAAATTTCAGTTTAGAGGTGACTGCCCCACGTATTTATTGATTCCGTGAACTTCTCAATCTATGATTAACTAAAATTGGATTGTGTGTTTTAATAAAAAAAAAACTGACAGTTTAAGATCCAAGTCCTGGTTAGTTATAGATGAACAAGTTAATCTGTGAAACTATAGATTTCGAAAGGTGAGTTGTATTGGAAAATGGTTTCTCTCCAAATAATCATTTACATACACAAAACATGGCTGAGTTAATTTAGTAAAAAAAAAAATTAGGAAAACGTTATTGACCATGTTTGGGATGTTATTATATTTTGATCTAAACCTTAAAAATAATGTTCCGTCTTTAATATTACTAAATAATGTCTCGGTTGGAGCATCTAACAACATTATTTTAAGGAATTATATATTTCAATAAACCGAAATGTATATACATTCAAATGAAGGGCTCAGTTCAATAAAACTGGGTCAGAGCTGAACAAAAACATGAACAGATCGGAGACTTTGGTTAGGAGCAGACATGAACAGATCGGAGTTTTGGTTAGGAGCAGACATGAACAGATCGGAGACTTTGGTTAGGAGCAGACATGAACAGATCGGAGACTTTGGTTAGGAGCAGACATGAACAGATCGGAGACTTTGGTTAGGAGCAGACTTGAATACAAACTAAGAATTTGATGTTTTTTTTTAAAATTCCCTTTGATGAACTTTGAAGTCTCGTTAATCTTAAAGAGAGTATGATAAACATTTTCAGACGTAGACAACAATATTGAAAGTTTTGAGATTTGATTTCATCAAATGGATTTTTTTTTAAACCTTGATTTCACTATCAATTAGTAATGTTCAACTATTTGGGTGTTTGAGTACACTGTGTATGTGTAGGTCTAGTTATGGTAAAAAAACAAAACATTTTCTACAGTAATCAAATTAAATTTACCAATATGATAAAACAGGAACACATTCTGATGTCTTTTATTGTAACACTCTTATACATTACATAGTATCCCTCCCAGATCTATAGGACCGATGATGTAAAAATCATCTGCTTCTATGGCCGACGGTTAACGCCTTTACTTTTACGGTTCACCAACTAATATCAGGTAACCAGTATAGTTGGGTGGACTCAAGGGTGTCCTAAAGATCCGACTTTCAAAATGCCGGTCTGTGACAGGTTGGGGAAAGTGACTTGTGTTTGGCGCGTTTAATGTCTAGGGGATGATTATTTTTGAAAGCTATCACACACCAACCCGTCAGCATATAAATCGGGAGCAGGCACGCAACGAGGCAAGCAATTAAAGATAGATAAGTTAAAAATGAAGCATATTTATTTACATAAATATTTACATATAAGAATAAAAAGGGGGAGGGTTTGCATCTATCTCTAATTGATACTACATTTAATCATCACTCTTGCACTTAATAAGAGAGTATGTCACTTTGTCTTCTGAACTTAGCTGGTTGTCCTGATGATGTCGCAGCTGGCTGTGTCCTAGCTTGAGGTTCTGCAGCTGGAGGTGGCGCTCTAGCGGGTAGATGGACGCCGGAGTTCTCAATCCAAAGTTCTGACATCTGTAGGGCGGGTGGCCGGCTACTGTGGGCACAAGGTTACTGCGGGCAGAGCTGATCTGCCGTGGGCAGCGTAGTTGACAGGATAAGTCCAGTGAGTTGCAGAGGGTTTGGCGTAGCGGATAAATAAAGACAAGTTAGGACATGTCTCTCATGCATCTTATCGATGCCCTCGACTGAGGTGCATTCGTCAGATTGGTAAAATTGCTTTTGAGTATAATGAGGAGATGATGGCAAATGGGATTTGGAAAATAGATGGCTGATAGCAGCAATATAGAAATGTACATAAAAGGGGAAATAATAATATAAAAATGTACATATTAGGGGAAATAATAATCTCAAATAATCAACACAAGTTGGAGGAAAGAAAAGTGGGGATGGGCGGTGGTCAGCGACCATGACGGTTTGTTTACATATGACCGTCGGCCTAGAACAATGGAGCGCGCTTGAATGGAGACGGTGTCCATTCAAGGGGCGCAACTCTCGTAATAGTAAAATGACTACAGGGGAGATAATTCATGTATCTTTTTTATGCGCAGTATTTGTGCGCTAGTAAAATTATCAAGGCGGTCAGCCGAGATAAAAGAAATAAAGTAAGATGTACATGGTTGCGTCAACGATCAATTGAGCAACGTAGCAGTAATAGATTAATGCAATATATAAATATACACATATGCCATTTTTATGTTTTCTACTTACGACAGTGAGAAATACAGAATGCACTAATTAAATATAAATGAAATAATAAAATACACATGATGATATCCAGTGAGAAATATGTACACAAAGTAATTAAGATGGAACTTGTGATTAAGTTAGGCTTACCACCAGTTATTCCTCTAGGAGTAAGAATAAATGATATGGTCCAGACTCGATTGACAGCGATAGAGAAATGAGAGGGTCTGGTTGAGTTAATTTGCCTTATATATAGGCCTGGAAAATGTGGGCGGAAACAGGAAATGTCCTAGGCTAAGAATCATCTTACACGTGGGTGAATTAGACTCGAGATGGGAGTCGCACCTTGGCGTCGAGAGGCGTGTTGACTCGAGTAATCTATTTGATCGAAAAGAGATGTGGAAAAGGGGGAGGAAAGAAAGATTGACTTGCATTCCACCCAAGGTGGTGTCAACTGCGACCGTCAGACATCAAAGAGACTGTGTGTTTATCTTTACCCCTGTCAAGGGAGATAAGTGAAAGCCTTGGTCTAGTTGTCCCAAGGTGGTCGACAAAGTCTAGCTCGAAGAGGTAAAGGTGGGGCGGGTGAAGAAAGTTGGGATTGGACGAGGAAATAATTAAAATAAAATAAATAAATAAAAGTAAATAATGATTAGTGCTGTGATAAGTATGAGTGACTCTGACAGCAAGCTTTTGACTTGTCACACAGTCTTCACCGAGATTCGAACCAGAGACTGATCAGAAGCCCTATAACTTACATACGCCCTTTCAAAAACTTGTCCTATGTTAATGTAAAAATTAACGTTTAGCACTTTATGTTTAAAAATGTGTTTTTTAAAGCTTACCTAACTTATTAATATAATATCAAAATTATTTTTCGCCGTCCAGTGAACTTTAAACATTTTTCTCTTAAAAAGCAGCATAGGCCTATTTCTGGGAATAGCAACTGAATGTATTTAATAATTCAATCTCTTTACTACTTATAGATTAAAGTTATTAAAAGATTTAGAAATGAAATCAATATTATATAACTCTAATCATTATGTTGTCTAATCAAAATACTATATCCATTGATAGAGTATCCTATCATTACATTTATAAATTGTTCTTACCATTACATTTTATGTGCTTAAAATACAAGATAAACATTTCACTTCTGTTTGCAGTAATCTCCGAAAACATCGAAAACAAATTGACTTCTGTTTTATGTCGTCTGCTATTACGTGCAAGTGAACATAAACTAAAGAGGAGGCATTTTCCCCGCCTACATTCCGCTCTATCTTACAAAGATAAGGTCGATAACTCTAACTGAAAGCTTCCCTTAATTTGCAGACTTGCGTTTGAAGACTAAATGAGGCGAACTAATGCGTTCGTTATGTCATGGAACTAATTGCTGTTAGAACATTTATTTTAAACCTAAACTGTACAAATTTAATACCAATTTAATAAATGTTCATTTTCTTCCGACATCAGGTTTTTTAGAAAGTTCATTAAAAGACTACTCGACCTTTGTAATAACACTGCAAAGAACGAAATAAAATAATTGTTTTTATTGTGTATAGAGACGTAGTGACCTTATGTTTGAATAATAAAATAAATGAAATATTCTTAAGTTATTTGTCATTGAAACACAAGAAAGAAATGAAGCAAATGAAAAACATATTACTAGTTTAAAAACAAAGGGAAAGAATCACTAATTACTGCCATTTATCTGAAAATGGTAGGGTCTATCTCCCTTTCTGCTTTATAAAACTAAATTAATCAATTAGTACTAATTGATAAACTAATTGGTAAATTTTGTATTGTATCGTGTAATGTCATCGACTATGAATAATTGTCGCAAAATTTCAACTAGATCCAAGAAGTGGAAGTGGTACAAGGAACGTGTCAAAACGTAAGGAAGGGATTAAATCCATATATACATCCACATCTCTCATCAAGTAGCATTTATTCCCCTTATTTCGATATCAAATATAATTAATGAACTAATTGTTTCATTTTTAAAACTGATTCATGTCTTGTCAGGTTCAATGAATAATTGTGCAAATTTTCAACGTAATCCGAGAATTGGAAACGGGAGGAAAAAAAAACATGTTCAAACATTTTACCAGACTGACTGGGTTGAAAAAGGCTACTGGGATGAAATCAAAAGACAATCACGTTATTACCTATCAACATTTGTTTTATTTCCATCCATGAAGAAAGTGTAAGGTAAGAGCAGAAATGGGACATTTGATCGCCAAAACTGTTTGGAACTGTAAGAAACTATATAAAAGGTGACATTTCTTCATTAGATGTGTAACACATCTTTCCCTTTCTTTTCTACATGTTCATAAGATTAAACTCGTTTAGTTTATCTACTTAAAAAAACAAACAACACTTCTTTAAAAGAAATGTAATTTCACAAAAGCACTCAATTAATGAACTTACGATTAGAGCAGCGTGAATCACTGGAAGTCGTCAATTAAATATAGTCCATAAAACTATTGATTGACAAATGTAAATTAAATGCATTTAAAATGATGCAAGCGAACTAGTTTAATAAAATCTACCTTAAATTAAAGCAAATATAAAATTCCCCATCGATCAGTACAGAGGTCTAGAACAAGGCCGCTGAGTGGTCAAGTGTTTGTCATCCTAACCGATTAGTTTCGGATTCGAATCTCGGTAACAGACTAGGATTTTGGTTTAATTCCCACCTCCGAGTCCAGCCCCAACTCTAATGAGTACCTGGCATTAGTTGGGGATACTAAAGCGATTGGTCGTTGTGCTTACCACACTACACCCTCGTTGACCATAAGCTATATATACAGATAACTTTTATATCCTCTGCTCTATAGATTGCAAGGTTTGATAGGGGTAATTTATTTACTTTCTAAAAGGTGCTGTTAGCAAGAAAATGTAGAATTGTTTAATCGCATCACGAATCGGATGAGCTAGATTAACTTTCAAAGTGACTTCACATTTGTCTTTGTAAAGCCAATAACAAGATATGACTTGCGTTTTAAGCTACCGCATTTTCGCTTTATGTGCCGCAACTCATAGAATGTTGAATCTGCTACGCTGTTACATGCGGACACCAATACAGAAGTTTTATTTGTGAGTGGTTTCTCTTCTACTCCCCACCTCTTTCTTGGGTGTTTTTTTTTTGTCTCTCTCACTCTTTCTGGTGTTGGTTTGTGTCTCTCTCTCTCTGACTCCCCTCTCTCTCCCTCGTACTCTCCCCCTCTCTCTCTCTAGCTACATTTATACATTCGTTAGCCAATCACCTAATTAATTTTCTCTACAGGTAAAATAAACAACACCATTACCCAGTTGTCTTCATTGTGTTCACTAGATGTTGCTAAAATAATCTGCTAGAATAGTGCAGCTTTTTGTTTTTATTTACAAAGCTTATATCAACTCACTGTCTGTCTGTCTGTCTCGAAAAATTTTTTACACATGATTTCACCCTCATTCAATCTCGGATCAAACTGAGATTTTGCACAATTATTTCTTTTACCTGACAAGACAAGAATCAATTTTAAAAAATGTTAATTAACTATCAGTAATAAATTATTTTGTTTGGTATCTCGAACAAGGGAAAGAAATTGTAATTGACTGAAGTGGTGGTATAAGCTAAATTAGTCCCCTTTATAGGTCGTTGTCTGAGTCTTAGTGAACACAAAACTGAAAAATAGTATGAGACTACAGAAACAATAGATAACTATACAATCTTCCATGTTCATAAGCACTACACTAGCAGAATTGTTACCGTGTTGGCTTGAGAAGCCTGAGTTCGAATTCACGTCGTTCCTCCCCAGCTTTTTTTTATAAATGCTTTTTTTTTATTGTTAGTCTAGATCTATGAAGAATTTAATGACATGGCTGATACAAACTTATCGATACAAATTAGGTCAGTTGCAAATAGGCCTGCTTCTTCTCTCAGCTTTTTGTTGGTTCGGCGCTCTTTCGCCCTGGCCACTCTTCTTGCTTCAAATCTTGAGACTCCGAGACTCACAGCTTCACGCCATGAGGAGTGATCGAAAGCTAGTACTTCCCAGCTGTGAAAGGCGATATCGCATTCCTTGTAGGAGTTACTGAGAGCGTCTCCACAGCGCCCGTATTGACCTCCCTGGGAGGGCACACACACACATGCACACACACACACACACTCACACACCCGCACAGAAGTCGCCCGGGAAGGTGACCGTCTGACATGCGACCCGGTACACCCCCACGTCTTCAGTGTAACCACCTATTGAACTATTCCTACATTTGACATTGCTCATGGAGAAATCTTTTGTTTCTTGTATGAACTAATTCGCAAGATAATTTTGAAACACGACTTAGGTTTCCAATGATCACACTGTGATGAGGCAACAAGCTCATCAACCAACAACAATTTAGGCCTCTACATAAAGCTGAATGTCTCACAGATCACGATGGAGCATACGGTCTGTTGGCAGCTCGTGTGGCAATCGCTCCGACTAGTCATCGTGATAGTACCAAGTTCAAACACTGCCCGCCTTTATTCCAGGCTAGGACTTATTCATCTACAGTACTAAAAGGTCGTCTTAAACTTGCATAACAAAACAAACTTAGTGCTAAATGTACTAAAATAAATGCAGATTTCTCTGAAGGCCATAAACTAGATCATGGTGGACAGGTGTATACATGCATTGGGAGAAGAAAAAAATAATTTTATCTTTTTTTTTTTCATCCCTCGGTGTCCTCAATTGGCACTCAGCACTCTTGGCAGTGACATACGATATAATTTATGTCACCTTGTCAAGTGCCTATCGATCTGCGCCTGGCTCTTTGCTTTATGAGTAAGTAGACACAAGCGCTGATCTATTGCAGATTAAACTCAGAAAATATGATAAGAAAAGTTTTGTGATTCTTGATTTTAATATTAAGAGAATAGTTATAATACTAAACGCAAAAAAAAAAGGTTGATTCTAGACCTGTGAAAATGGCGTGATGTACGTACAGTGGGCTGATCAACTGTTTTCTTAGTGTAGACGTAGTTTAAAGGAAAGTTGAAAACATGGTCACGTGATAGTTGATTTTAAAACTACTCGGGACGTTTTTGTTTTCGTCTTTGGCAGAAAGTAAAAAAGAAGAAAAAGAAGAAAAAGAAGAAAAAGAAGAACAAACTGGAGCCACTTGGTGAAGAACCGGAAACAGTTCCTACAGGTAGTCATGTCTTCATTTCGTTTGGATTGTGTCCAAGTGTTTGTTGATTGAGAAGGAAGGGGGCAAGCGTTAGTGACTTCAAACTATACGTAAATTAGAAAATGTCCTTTCTAAACAAAGTACGCAGCTACTAGACATTATTATTTTGGCTAAAAGACTCTTCGTGTAAAGTTTATCAACGAGTAAAATCTGTTCGGCTGTGTTCAGTCAGTTTAGAAATGAAACATATAATGTGTATCGCATGCCCAATTGATGTTATGCTATTCAACATCTAGTGTGGGAAGTTACGTGTGTTGATTTGGTTTTAGTATCTTGAATAATTAAAAAAACACCTGATTAGCTTGACAACATTTTGATTAACTCTGTCACTTGATTCTAAATCTTCATTTTTGTTCAACAGCCGAGCCAACTCCAGAACCTACTCCACAGGCAAGCCCAAAGAAGAATGTGCCACCATACAACAAGAAGTTGCCACCTCTCAAAACTTATGAAAAACCCAAACCACGAATAAAATACACAGGGGTAAGAAAGACACACTAGTTTATTACGTTCTGGTTGACTGTACTTAGTAGTGATGGAGTCTCTTATAGGCAACGCTTAGGAGCCAACGGTTTTGTGGGGCACAAATAAAATTGTTCATAGATATTTTCAAATCCGGTCCTGGTGACTAGTGAATAAATAGCTAACAAATACTGATCACGTGATCTGTATTGTAGATATATAATGATCCCTTGGTTGGTGTTTTAGTTGGTGTTTTACTCTATTGAGTTGGTCTTTCAAAAGATTGTATTCTTAAACAAAATAAAATGCTGAATTAATCATGTTGGAGTTTTGTTTTGGTCTAGTTTTATTAATCAATGAAAACTGAGTTAAAAGCGTCCAAATAAAAGTTAAATTCCAGCTTGGTGTTATTTGTTCTTTTGAGCCTTGCATGTAATCTGCTTGCTACCGTTAACAAGTAACAATTTGCTTACTATACCGTTGGCAAGTAAAAATTTTGCTTACTGCCGTTGTCAATTAACAATTTGCTTACTACCGTTGGCAAGTCACAATTTGCTTACTGCCCTTGGCAAGTAACAATTTGCTTACTACCGTTGGCAAGTAACAATTTGCTTACTACCGTTGCCAAGTAATCTTTAGCTTGCTACCATTGCAAAGCAGCTTTTGGCTTGATGCCTAAGTTCATTTCATTGTGGCTCTCAATTCATATCTGTATACATTTTTAATATTCTTTTAAACTGAAAGATTTTTCTGAAATTAAACAGTTCAAGTGTAAACAGTTCAAATGGTTCTGACCCAAACTAATTATGTTAAATGTTCATTATTAGTTTCAAGAACATATTCTATGATTGCCAATGATTGGTTGGAAGTGTAGAGTCACAACACTGTCAATACCAAGTCGATTCAATTTTTGTTACATTTTAGTGTATCATTATTTATTGCAAACAAAGTAGTTGAATGTGATTCACTACTGAATCCCAATAAACTACTCAATCTAATGTAATGTGTGTGTGTATGTGTTGGTCTGACAAGATTTGCAGGGCCAACTTTGAACTTGTAGTAAGCGTAGAGGTTGAACTACAGTTACATATCCATCCACTGCTGAAGTCAACACCCACCTGACAGTTCTCTGTCTAAAATGTCGTCTTTGTCCCCTTATAATCTTGAGTGTAAGCGTCTGTTTATGTCAATGTGATATCGTAATAGAGCTATGTGTCGAGGTGTTGGGATAGAGACCGTCATACGAAGGAATGAATAGGCCTAAATCAGGGTTTTGTTCACCATATGTTGACAAGTACTGACCAACATTAATGTAAAGACATTTTGTTTGTATGAGGCATTAATATTCATTTTCAATGTTGTAGAGAGTATCTTTGTATGTATTTCTGCATAGGCACCACCTCCAGGTCAGAGCAAGCCATATGTTTCACCTTTGTTCAAACTGAAGCCCTGGATACCGCCCCCGCCACCACCATCTCCGCCCAAGAAGCCACTCGTCCCGCGTCTGTCGGGTCAGCCGGAACCGCGCCCAGTGACATATCACCCTCCTTCGAAGGGATCAGAGGTACCTTACAGTCAAAAGTATAAAATTGGTGAGGCAGGCAAGCCTGGTCCTGGGTTCACACTCCATCAAATCAAACCTTTGCCTCCAATAACTGAGCTCCAGGTACGTCCATTTTATCCTGCAATCAAAACTTAACATATCCTGACATGATGGGTGGTTTATATGTGTGTGTGCGAGTAAATCTAAGTGTGGCTTTGTCGTTGTAGATTCCGAGCGCCATGCACGTGCGCTAGAGCTAAGAGTCTCAAGTCTTCACTTTTAAAAGCTGTGTTAGTATGTAATATTGGTGACAATGTGTCTGCATATCCATGATTCTAAGTATTTATGGGTCTGGATGTGAATGTATTGTTTGGATGCGTGTGAATCAGAAAATGAATATAAATTTGAAATATTTATATTTACTGTACTGTGTCTTAATCCTCTGAATCGTGATGTGTATATTTTTTAATGGGTAATGTGTATATTTGAAATGATCTTAAATAAAAATCGTGCATTTTGTTTCACAATGTCAAGGCCGCCGAGCCACCCAAAAGTCAAAGAGTTCCAATCCAACTTCCTACAGTCGCTAAAATTGATTCTCGAGGAAACCTTACTATTGGCATTGAAGGGAATTCCAAAAATATTCCACCAGGTGTCACTGTACAGGTATTATAACATTCTGAAATTTGATTGGATAGTATTTAATGATTTCGGCTTTAAAAATGTCAATTTTGCTCAAGAATTAAATTGTCCGAAGTTTATTGAGGTTCTAATGGCTTGGTCCTAAATACAAAATTTAAGTTTTAGTTTCCTTGGACTGCAAATTGAGATAAGTGTCAGGTTTGCTGAAAGTAAATCTTGTAAAATGAGAATGTATGAATTAGCAAATACACATAAACTGGTAGAAAAGGAAATATCAAAATATTTCAATCCTTTGTTTCGGTGATGTAATTTGAAGCTTAATTTTTATGAAAGAGTTATTACAATATTTTTTGTATTTTTTGTAAAATAAAATTTGGTCGCTATTTTCATTTATCTCTGTTTATTACTTACCTAACTTCCTCATTCTCTCTTTTTTATCTCTCTATCCAGTATTTCTTAATATCTCTCTTTCTTCATCTCTCTGTATCTCTTTGTCTCTCTGTATTTCTTTATCTCTCTTTATTTCTTTATCTATCTTGCTCGTCTTTTTCACGCTTTCTTTCTTTGTCTCTTTTATATTCACTCTCTTCTGTCACTCTTTCCCTCTCTCTCCCTTTCTCATCCGCTACCTCCATTTTCGTGTTATTCTGTTCAAGGTGACTTTGGTCAGTGGATACACTCCAATGGATAACCCCACGAGATCTTATTTGCCGACTAGACGTAACAATGCCAAGTTTCAACTCTGGTCCAAGCTGGTTCCACTGCCTCCAGAGTTTGCAGAGTTTCACTACAGCCCTGTAGACGACCTACCTGGTCGAGGCAAGTTCCCGAGACTCAACACAACCATGACGTATGAGAACTACGTCCGATACCGACGCATTTTTAACTGACCAAAGTCTATGACAACAACCACTGACCACAACCTTGTTCTGACCAAATCTGGTAGGATACAGAGAGCACATCTCGAACTTCTCTAAACAGGAAAGTGCCGATTATCCAAACTGCTTCAATCTGTGAAATTTGCATGAAGAAACCAAGAGCAGAGTTTGAACATTGACTGGAACAGTTTGAGTTTATAAAGTGCGTAATGAAGTTGTGTTTGTCTTAGTTCATGTAGTTGAAATCTACTAACACCTTCTCAGGAGATCATCGAGGCTTTTAATTGCTATTTGTGGAAAGAGTGTAGGTCATTGGTGACTGACAAAACCAGTCTCATGGTCAAGTCCAAATGGAATCGTCTGTTTGTTTTTTAAAGCCTATTAAAGTACAAATGTTTTTTGTTGTTATGTCACATTGTCATTAACTAATTATGGTGTTTGTGTAAGTTAGAATTTTAATAATGAATCCAAAAGTTGTACACGGACCAAGCCATTAGGTCACGTGGCTTTACAAGCTCTAGTAGTGAAACTCTAGTGGAATCTTTTTTCACCATTAAACATTTGAAACACTTTTTTTTCAACATAAATGATGATAACTGGCTTGATCTTATTCTGTTGCAATAGTTTTTCTTTCATCTTTAATCTTCAAATAATGAATGCATTAATAAAGCCTTTGATCGTTTGTTTATTTATTTATTTTATCGTATGCCTATTCACGCTAGGGGCCATTTTGTTATTTCATTCACATATTTTAAAAAGTTTTGTTTAAGTAATCACAGAATGTTTAGAAAAATAAAACTGATATAGCTTTTGGACTGTTCGTGTGAATCTAATAATCCAGCTTCTTGTTTCTATTTGCAGCCTACACTATTTCGATATATGGATGTCAGCCCTGCGTCCAGAGTCAAGTTTTTTATCCGGGACATACCTAATCAACTTTGTGGTGTACGGATGTATCCATGGAAACCGCCATCACATTTTAATCCCGCAGCCAGGTGTAGTAGAAAGTAGTCCGCACTTTAAATGCAATAAATAGATCTACTATTGTTTATAGAAAATAAAACAAAATGTTTTTGTTTTTTCCTACTGTTATTTTCTCTTTTCACATTATTATTGCAATTATTATAGAACTGTTCTTTATTTTATTTATTTATTTATTTGTATTTTTAATTATTTTTATCTGTTCATGAAATAGGAAAGACAACTCTGAATATTTTTGTTCACTTTAAGCCACAGCAATCATTTTATACCACGCCCCTTTCTCCTCTCTTTTACTAATATTCTTTTTTAATTGTTTTATAATTATCTCTTGACTTTTGAAACTGAGGGGATCACGTCACGATTCTTTCACTGGTACATCTTTAATCAAATCAGCGAAAACCTAAACTATTGAAGTGGTTTGTGATGATTGAGTGTGTATTTACAATTTCTCTTATTTGATTGCAAATTAAGAAGTGGAACTTGGATTTCGAAAATGACTCAAAATGTTTTCCTAGAACTTAGACAGTTTCTGTACATCTTTGGGAAAATAATTACTCAGTAAATGGCCACACAGTAAAAAACTCTGGTTTGACCGTGATATTGTTTTCCAAACATAATCATTTTCAAATCAAATGTGGCTTACATCTTCTTCTTCTTTGGAACACAGCTTCAGCTTGAACAACAGCCGTCGACTTGAATGTTTCTTTGTATTCTGTAAAGCAGTGATGCCCAACCTAATTCGGCCCGCGGGCCATTATAATTTCCTACACTCGTCTCGCGGGCCACATGAACGAAATGAAATGAAATTGTTCTGAAACTATTTTGGTAGAAACCTATGGATTTGATAATTAATTAATAGGTTATTTGACATTTTTAATATTTTTTTTACGCGTTAGACACCATCATTATCTCTCTACTTAAATGTGAGCAACACCGGCTCATGTTGTGGTCTCTTTTTTTGATAAATATTTCCATGGATCCTCAAATATCTAGGCATAGTTTAAATTTTTTTTTTATTCGCGGCTCAAACCAAGAATGCCACCTTATTAATTTTTTAATGTCGTTTTTATATTGTTGTTATATCAACCACACTTTCTTTATAAAATAAATATGTTGGCTTATTATCATGTTCATAAACACACAAATGTTAAATATCGTGATAGCAATCCATCAGAGAAAACGTAGGTAAAGATACATTTTTCAACTTTTTTTTTTGTTTGGAAGGTAGATTTCTACACTTAGTGCCGACGTTGCGGCGGGCCGGATGGAACCACGTCGCGGGCCGGATATGGCCCGCGGCCCGTAGTTTGAGCATCACTGCTGTATAGAGTTGAATAAATAAATAGAAGTACATGAACATTTTGATATTAGAAACAATTGTGCAAAGCTCACTGGGAAGACTCCTTGCAATAGTGTAGAATAACAAAAACCGAATAAATTGAGAACTCTTCTCTTCCTAAAAAGAAAGGATTTTAAAAAGAAAACTTTTTGTTGACTTATAGCTACATGTGAACTTTTTTTTGTAAGCCTGAATCTCTTAATTGATCCATGAAAATGCGGAAATATGTCGGTTTGAATTGAAAGAAAGGTGTTACAATCCCTTGACCAGCGTTTTTCTTACAAAAATTGAAGTGGTCATCCTTTGATTTATAGACGTGATAAAACGTGTAATTGGTTGCCAATGACAACCCGAAAAATTTAGTAACAATCTTCTACTCGAAACCATCGAACTCACGTGGTAAGCTAAAAATAACTCATACAAGACCAAATGACATCAAAATAAACATTAGGCCTAAAACTTCGGATTTATACGAACTCAGTTCATTCTAGATGTATACGCAGATCCCAGAGAATACAAAGAAATTAAAAAGAAAACTCTTGGTCGGTTATATTCATTGTGATTCGTTTCAATACATAAACTGGGAATTTATTTTAATTCTTTTGTAGTGTGCTTTTGTAGCTAGAGTATTTCTAACGATTATTTGAATCAAGTTTGTGATATTCAATTAATCAAATTCTAATGAGGATTTGCTTTTAGTGGATAGTTTCGAGGATCTTAGAGATGGGTTTAGTTGTGAAACTAGACTTGCTTCCAAGCGCTGTTAGCACGTATGTGTTTGATGGACGATTCTTTGAGCCCTGTGTGTGGCGCCAACCAATCTGAGGCCCTAAACGGCTGCCTAATTTTCGTAATATCGGCCCTGCGATGGATTTGTAGCTGATGCCTTTCATTTCTTTTAATCTATAAAGTTTTTTTCACGATCTATATATATATACATATGGGCTCCACCAATCACGTAGCAACTATAGATCATCTAATAGAAATGAGTTGAATGTCTGATCAGAACGATGTCACGCACACAGCAAACAGCACACAGCAGTTCCTCACTTTCCACGCAGCTGATGCGTCCGGCATGTTCCGATAATTTTGGGGTCGCAGGCAGGGTGTAGCACTGTATGCTGCAAACTGCCTAAGATCGCCAGCTCCTGATTTTTTTTCAGGGTTGACTTCCGAAGCCTTTCCCATGTTTGGGTTAAGCTTTAAGACAGCATAGGTTTAAATTTAAAGCATTCCTTCTAGCTGGGTAGCCAACCTAGGAAAACTGGCTCTTCCTGCCTGAAGTTAACAGGTGTATGTGAGAACAGTTCTGCCAGACTCAATATCTGAGCCACATGTTGTCTTTGAGACGCATGCCATTGGAAGCATTTTATAGGTAGTGGAGTGCTTATATCGGTTATCACTTCGTGCTGACAACCTTTTAAAAAATATATATTCAGTCATAATCGCTAGATGTTAGACAAACAAAAATACGCCAAATTTATTTAACTATATCTTAAAACAGCTATAAATCCAAACATGTATTTTTTTTCCTGTTAATTATCCATGAAAGTTACCAATGATAATTTAAATTGTTTGGTATAATTCCTACAATGTTGTATTCATGGTACTGTACTTTGTATACTAGATTTAAGTTTGTTTTTCTGGCAAGTATCTTATGCTAATCTTTGATACCTTGGCAATATATAGATAAATACAGATTAGATTTTTGTTGACGTCTGACACATAAGTTGGGTTTTAAAGTGTTGTAGAGTAAGGGAAATAATCAGTTCAAAAACTTTGCTAAAAAGAAGACAGATGTATTACCTCCCATCTAAAATCAATGTAAAAAAAAAGTATTAAGATTTTTTTTAATCGCGGTGCAGAGTTCTCTTTGGTCTGTCAAAAACTTTTTTAAGAGGAGAAAGTTAAAAAAAAAAACTGGTAATAATCAATGTGATTATATCTGTTCACTCTATCAATTTATAATTCTTGAGAGAATTATCATTTTTAGAAACGCAATAAACAAATAACAATTCTAATAGATGTGCATTATAATTTAGTTCTATATAGAAACGAATAAGTGTAAATAAATGCACATCAATCAAGCACAAAGTACTTAAGGCCACTTGAAGAATGAAAGAAAGATGACGTCATTTTTGCTTATATTTTATCTATTTAATTTTCTATATGTTTTTTTACAAGCTCAGATCAGCTTATTCTGTCTCATGAGCGCCCGCAGGGGGTGCAAGGTGGTGCACTTCCTGGATTCTAAGTAGCCAAATTTCAGCCATTTTTATTTTTTTTTTGCACCATCAAATCAATTAAAATCTGTGTAGCTACTGAAGAAGTTGTCCACTGGTGACTGAAATATTAAGGATTTTGGGTCTAAAATGGTTCCATTCCGAAAATATACCGAATTGGAGATAGAGAAGCTTTGGCAGAACCGTTTTTTTCCCACTATTTCATTCTATAAGCCCTAGATTCTGAGTAGTCAAATTCTAAGCATTTTTTTTCACCATAGGATCAATTAAAATATGTTATATTTAGTTTAGTGATAAATATGAAATTTTCTTTGAACAAAAGTGAAGATTGCATTAGCTGGGAGTTTTGGTAATGAAACTGCAGATATCTCGGGCATCGAGCAGGTGTCTTTGAGCGTTCGGTTTGTTGATTGTGATTGTATTCGACTTCATTGTTTTAGTTTCTTGTGGTTCAGAGAAACACACTGTCTGTGTCTAACGTCGTTGTCAGCGAATACATTATGTACAGTCTAGACATGGACAAACTACTGGGCCAAGGCTATTAAAGCAGCACCGTGATGGCCAGAAATCAGAACTTGTTCAGGCAAAGATTCGTGAAAAATATCCAAAAGCAGCCTTTGTTCTTTGAGTGTCCCACAGATCTAACCTTGTTATCATTGACCTCCATGCTCTTTCATATATACGTAATGCTGTTGGTGTCATCAAGAAGATTATCTATTTCTTTCGTAATTTCCCAAGTGAGAGCGTTAAGAGGTCTACTTAATTTGCCTCTTTTGTGTGAGACAAGATGGACTGAGAAATAAGAATCCCTTCGCATTTTATTTACAACTTTGTCAACAATCTGTCTATATATGACAAGAGCAGTCCGCTAGCCATCTTAAACATATCTTTGTCTGGCTACATATGACAAGAGCAGTCAGCCATTTTAAACTATGTTCGTTATGAACGCAACTTTTGGAAATATTAATAGTGAGTGTAGCATGAAGTCCTGACAGATGACAAACATTTGGTGGGATGGTATTTTTTATTTAAAAAGAAATATTTTATAATATTCTAGCATCAGAAATACACCACCTTGCCCGTGAGGCCTCCTTAACAGTCTTGTTGCTACCTTGTTGACCTTTGTGGCAAGTGACTGCTCTACTACCATAGGTCATAGGATGAACTTGACAATGTGTTATACTTCTTGTTGTAGGCCTACCATAGGATGAACTTGACAAAGTTGAGTCATTTACTTGGCACTCTCTGACAGTAATTGAACTGTTTCCTATGTAATTATTCTCTCTACCTTTTTATCAATACTCCCTTTGTGTGCCTTTCTCTCTTGCTTTCTACTCTTATCTCTTTTTCTTCTCTTTCTTTCTTTCTGTCCCTCTCTCTCTCTCTCCCCTATCTCTATTTTTTTTCTCACCTGTCTCTTTTCTCTTCCTCTTATTTATTTTTCTTCTTCTTCTCTCACTCTCTTCTCTTTATGCAAATATTTCTCTTTTCTTTGTATCATGTCTCTCTCTCGCGCCATTCTTCTCTCTCATTTCTTTTCTCTTTCTCCTTTTATTTCTAACACGCTTCTCTCTGGCACTCTCCTTTCTTCCTTGTCTCTTCCCATTCTCTTCCCATCTCTTTCCATTGTGTGTGTGTGTGTGCGTGTATCTGTGCCTGTTTCTTCTCACATTTCCTTGCGTTTCTTTGTTTCTATCTCTGAAAATTGATTTTGTTTTCTCTGTGTGATGGAACTTTTAGCCGACTATAGAGACTTCCAGTCCTAACCTTATATTCTGACATAAACTGATTTGGTCTCTGGTTACTTCCTATGTTCCACATTGAATGCATGTCTCTGGGAAACATTTAGATCTGATCTTGTCCATTACATGTGTGGATCAATACAGAGACAGAACTGATGAATGTGTTCCCTTGTTTTAGACATTACAAATTAGATGTAGAGCTGTAGAAATGACTCATGGATTTAGGTGTCATTTTAAGTTTTAACTCGTACAGATATTTCCCTTATTTAACCTAGTAAAGAACGTAAACTAATATCCCGATTTACACGATTGAATGGCTCAATATATCTGTGTGTGTGTGTGTGTATGTTTTACTTCCTGTTGAATGCACGTTGCGGTTGTCTAACCTTTTGACATACGCTTTGCCCTTTTCCCTCTCCACCTCCCCCTCCCCACTTTGCCTTTCAGAAAGGTGCAAAGAGCATCGACCTTAAGACGATGCACACAAAGACAGTGTAGACAAAGAAGACGAAGACATCTTATAATTATGATTAGTGTAGTTAGGTAGAATCAGAGATCAATGGCTGTCACTGCTTGGTAGAATCAGAGATCAATGGCTGTCACTGCTTGGTAGAATCAAGGATCAATGATTGCCTCTGCTTGGCTTTGGGGCAATCGAATATCAAGTTGACCAAGTTGATTAATTGAATGGCGCAGTCAAATATGAACACAGATGATAGGACCAGTCAAACATGAACACAGATGATAGGACAATCCAAACATGAACACAGATGTTAGGACCAGTCAAACATGAATACAGATGATAGGACCAGTCAAACATGAACACAGATGACAGGACAAGTCAAACATGAACACATATGTTATGACCAGTCAAACATGAACACAGATGATAGGACAAGTCAAACATGAAAACAGATGATAGGACCAGTCAAACATGAATACAGATGATAGGACCAGCCAAACATGAACACAGATGACAGGACAAGTCAAACATGAACACATATGTTATGACCAGTCAAACATGAACACAGATGATAGGACAAGTCAAACATGAAAACAGATGATAGGACCAGTCAAACATGAATACAGTTGATAGGACCAATCAAACAAGAACAAATATGACAGGACAAGTCAAACATAAACACAGATGTTATGACCAGTCAAACATGAACACAGATGCTAGGTCATTTCAAATATGAACAAAGATGATAGGATAAGTCTATAACATGAACACAGATGATACGACAAGTAAACATTAACACAGATAATAGGACAAGTCAAACTTGAACACAGATGATAGGACCAGTCAAACATGAACACAGATGATAGGACCAGTCAAACATGGACACAGATGATAGGACCAGTCAAACATGAACACAGTTGATAGGACCAGTCAAACATGAACAAATATGACAGAACAAGTCAAACATGAACACAGATGTTATGACCAGTCAAACATGAACACAGATGTTATGACCAGTCTAACATGAACACAGATTATAGGTCATTTCAAATATGAACAAAGATATAGGATAAGTCAATCATGAACACAGATGATACGACAAGTCAAACATTAACACAGATAATAGGACAAGTCAAACATGAACACAGATGTTATGACCAGTCAAACATGAACACAGATGACAGGACAAGTCAAACATGAACACTGTAGAAACACTGGAATCATGTTCTATTTTATGTTTACAAATAATTGAATTGATTCCTTGACCTGATCCTTTACTTCTTTGGTTATCTGTTCCTTTACTGTTTTTTGTTGACCTGATCCTTTACTTCTTTGGTTATCTGTTCCTTTACTGTTTTTTGTTGACCTGTTCCTTTTCTTACTTTGGTTATCTGTCCTTTACTGTTTTGTTGACCTGTTCCTTTACTACTTTGGTTATCTGTCCTTTACTGTTTTGTTGACCTGTTCCTTTACTACTTTGGTTATCTGTCCTTTACTGTTTTGTTGACCTGTTCCTTTACTTCTTTGGTTATCTGTCCTTTTACCGGGATGGAGTAACAAGCTCAAGGTTGGCCAATATATAATAATCAAAATATTCTTTTAACCTGTAAACTTTAACACAACTTGTTCTTCGATCTTGATTTTCTTTGCTTCAGCCAACCTCCTCCATCTTCCATCGCTTTTTTTCTCTTTTCCTCACCTCTGTTAGAATTATTAATCTGTTCAATAATGCAAATTTACGATTTAATGTTAGCGAAAAGGCCTTGGCTTTGTTTTTTCACTCTTATATTTTTAATATTTTAAGTTTTAATATCACTGCCTGGTATAGCAATCTGGACATTAAAAATAAACTTTATAGAATCCTAAATGCTGCTGTTTAAGTCATTGGCAAAGAACAAAACCACTTGGGCAGATGTTTGTGACAAACATTTATAAAAAGATAAAAATATTCTAGAAATAAACAAGGTTACAAAGACAGTTTGTGTGGAGACAGAAACCCAAAATCAGCCCCCGAAGTGATCCACAAAAGGCAGATAAAAAGGCAGGTATCAATATTTTCAGAAAGAACATCAGAATTAAATTCTATCAAAGACAAATGACATAGAAGAATGGAGAAAAAAGGTTGACAGATCTTGTGTGATGCCCCAGCGGTCCAGCAGACCAAAGGATAGGTGAAAGTGAATGTGAAGTTATATGCGAAACTGGCCTAACTGATGTCTTATAACGATATCTAATTGATCTAATCGTTTTGTTAACGGTCAATCTCTTATTCAAATCCTCAAAAAAAAGAAAAAAACATTTCGTAAAAAAAATTAAAAAAAAATTTCTTTATTTAAGTGTTCTGCTTATGAGTTGCAGCACTGCAGTTCACGCGATAATATGAAAACCTACTTATTAATTATTGTTTTAAATTATGTCCAACTTATATGCATACAAAATAGATTTTTTTCTCTTAAAAAAGTAAACATTCTTTTTGGGTAAATGTAGTAGTTAGTAGGACAGAACTTACATCACGTACCAATACAAATGTAAAAAAAAATATTTTTAGCAAAAGTCTAAAACCATTTGCATAAATTTGTTACAAATATGGTGTACATTTGGACAATTGACTATTGAGCCTCCCATATTTCTTATTATTAATAGTGAATAGTTGTAAAAGTGGTGTACTTTTATATAAAAACTGCTTGCATAAGTGATTTTAAAAATGAGATTTTTAGTTTTTAGAAAAGAAAAAAGTAGCGATTGCTTCAGAACTTTGAATGGACTAAAATATTATGATGTCGGATTTTCACTATCTTTTCTAGTTTACGAGATCTAAACGGGACGGCCGGGCAGACGGACAGACATTTCACACAAAACTAATAATGTCTATTCCCCTTTCGGGGGCCGCTAAAAATCACCCTTTGGGTCAGGATTTTGTGATTTTACCATCACAAAAGACACAAAAAAGACACCGATAGCAAAGACAAACTGGCACAAAAACTTTTTTGTTCCCCTGGCAATCAAATCGTTAAATAGAAACTATCTGATATAAACTTTTCGCATGTAAATTATGAATGAGTCTGGTGTGAATGTATATTTTGGTCTTCTATAGTTATAATGTTTTGTTTGGTGTAATGCACAACAAATAACTAATTTCGAGATAATATAATTTGACCTAATTCTTGTTTAAAGTCCATATTCCAGAAATAGAATTAGTTTTCAAGCAAACGTGTGGCTGTTTCATAATGTATGTTTTAATCAGAACCTCCCCACTCCCCACCCCCCATACTAAGCACTACGAAATCTATTTATATAACTAATGCTTTATGTCAATGATTTGTGACCTCACTGTTATGCTTTCCGTTTCGCTATTATACTTTCTTAACGCATTGTAATAGGACATCATGTTGTAACCATGTTAAATGGATCCCACTGAGTTCCACCAATATATCAATATCCTATACTTCGCCTTGTTTTCCCAAATGAGAAAAGTAAGATTCAAAGATTATCGATAGATTTCTAGGGCGGGGCCTTGGGGGTTTGTCAGCTCCTTAGCGTGGGAAGAAGGGATTCGGTAGTGTCAAAGTATTGTGACAGTTGACGGCAGTTTAGAAATCGTGGTTTGACAATAGAGCAATTTAAGAGCTTTACATGTGTAAAATGCGTAAACAATAGCGATCCTGTCGACATGTCAATTAGCAAAGCTTATTACACTATTAAGTTTATATAGAAACATACAGATCACCTGAGAGTCTTCTCCTTCTATACTACAGACGTTACTTACAAAAAGAAGATAGTAAAAACAACTAACGTTGAAGTCACTGATTAACATCTAGGACTAGAGATGCGTAGGGTGCTGTAATTATTTTCTTTTTGGCAAGTAACGTCTGTAATTTATAAAAGATAAATTCTGCTGTTTATCACAAGAAGCTCTATTCTAATCAAGCTCTCTCTCTCTCTTTCTTTCTCTCTCTATCTCTCTCTCTCTCTCTCTCTCTGTATGTGTGTTTTTGAGAGCTCAAGCCGTACACTGGTAAGTTAGATTTTGCAGCCTAGGCCAGACAATGATATATTCGTGTTAGACTAACTGTATAGCTCAAATGCATGCTATTTTATTTATTGAAGTTTTATCTCAAAATTCGATTACCATAAAAGAAAAAAAGTGTTTATAAATTCAAAACAATAACACAACAAATTCAGTCGATTCTATCAATACAATTTGATTTTGATGACAAAGAGTTCCGCAGTTTTATAAGAGCTGAATGAAAGTTAGGACTTAGACTTTTTTTGTTCTGCCTTCCTAAACCTAACTTCCCCCTTTTTCCCCTTCTTTTGGACTCGACCAAAAGTCTTCAGACTTTATCAAGACAAAGAACCCTGAGCCGTCTCTTTGTTCAAGGACCACAACCCTTTCATTCCTACAGGTGAGCATTTGTATTGATAAATTTAATTGGTAGACATTCGTTACATCAATAATTGTAAGAAGGCCATTGATTGGTAGACAATCGGCTAGACGACAGTTCGGTTATAGAGAATGTGTAAAGGCCAGGTTTTTATGATAGCTTACTTTACAATGCTTGCTGATAGGATCGAAAAATGACTACAGAAACTTGAGCTAAACTAGAGACGTCCACACTAAAAAGTCATCACAGTAATCTGCTCTTTGATTACACTTTGAACACGTTTACTTTCTTTAAGCAATGAAATTTAGAAAGGAAAAAAAAAAGATAAAAGTGTGTGGAGAAATGTGGTGTCCATATAATGGAGCCTAAAGGAAAGAGTCAGATGGGAATTGATGTGGAAATAAAGTGACCACGTAAACATTGGGTAGGACGCCATTGTGAAAGATCACTGTTTCTTAACTCAATTATAACAAGTAACATAAAAAAGCTGGGTTTTATTTTATTTTTTTAAAGCAATTCTTCTATAATGAAGCTGAAGCTATTATGTAAGAGTAGTTACTTCACACAAATATTAGCAATGGACTTTTGATTGACGCAGCACCTAAACAATACGAGGACATGAAGAACAAAGAAATAACTGGAAGGACTGGAAGAACGTTCCTGAACCAGTTTTGAATGTCATAATTTCTTAGACAGAACATGATTTATCTTTCAGAGGAGATAAGGAAATGTTTGGTTCTCTTCACAGTGGCAATTTCCTAGGGTCACTTGAATTTGTAACCAAATTTTCCTCTTTTCTTGCATGCAATGTAAACATTTGGGAATAGAGAAACAAGTGTCATATCGTGTCTTTCTAAAACTATCTGCGGTACATTTATCAAACGTGTGGTAAATTAAGTAAGAGATTCATTCTTGGATAATTTATGACTTCACCTCTACATTCTACTCCAGGCCGGTCCCATGTTGATTAGCACATTGTAAGGTCTGTTTCACCAGACGATGGGCTCCATATTCATAGCATTTTAACTTTACTAGAGATGGGTATAGGTTACGCGGGGGAAAGTATTGCTAAGAGTCTGCACAGCTAAACTACAAATATGTTCAAAATAGATTGTAGTAAATGTCGAGCCACTCAAGTCTGTCGCACAATTGTAGGGAATGCAGGAAACCAAATAAAGTTTAAAACTAACTATAATGTTAGATATAGTCCATTTGCTTGATAATGGCGGAGTCTTATTGGTAGAGCAGGGACTGAGTGTCGTACACCTTTGTTGATAGCGCAAGGACTGAGTGTTGTACACTTTTGTGTAGAGAAGTTACTGAGTGTCGTACATTTTTGTGTTGAGAAGTTACTGAGTGTCGTACATTTTTGTGTAGAGAAGGGACTGAGTGTCGTACACCTTTGTTGGTAGAGCAAGGACTGAGTGTCGTACACTTTTGTGTAGAGCAGGGACTGAGTGTCGTACACTTTTGTGTAGAGCAGAGACTGAGTGGCGTACACTTTTGTGTAGAGCAGGGACTGGGTGTCGTACACTTTTGTGTAGAGCAGGGACTGAGTGTCGTACACTTTTGTGTAGAGCAGGGACTGGGTGTCGTACACTTTTGTGTAGAGCAGGGACTGAGTGTCGTACATTTTTGTGTAGAGAATGGACTGAGTGTCGTACACTTTTGTGTAGAGAAGGGACTGGGTGGCGTACACTTTTGTGTAGAGCAGGGACTGAGTGGCGTACACTTTTGTGTAGAGAAGGGACTGAGTGGCGTACACTTTTGTGTAGAGCAGGGACTGGGTGTCGTACACTTTTGTGTAGAGCAGGGACTGGGTGTCGTACACTTTTCTGTAGAGCAGGGACTGAGTGTCGTACAATTTTGTGTAGAGCAGGGACTGAGTGTCGTACACTTTTGTGTAGAGCAGGGACTGAGTGTCGTACACTTTTGTGTAGAGCAGGGACTGAGTGTCGTACACTTTTGTGTAGAGCAGGGACTGGGTGTCGTACACTTTTGTGTAGAGAAGGGACTGAGTGTCGTACACTTTTGTGTAGAGAAGGGACTGAGTGTTGTACATTTTTGTGTAGAGCAGGGACTGGGTGTCGTACACTTTTGTGTAGAGCAGGGACTGGGTGTCGTACACTTTTGTGTAGAGCAGGGACTGGGTGTCGTACACTTTTGTGTAGAGAAGGGACTGAGTGTCGTACACTTTTGTGTAGAGCAGGGACTGATTGTCGTACACTTTTGTGTAGAGAAGGGACTGGGTGTCGTACACTTTTGTGTAGAGCAGAGACTGAGTGGCGTACACTTTTGTGTAGAGCAGGGACTGAGTGGCGTACACTTTTGTGTAGAGCAGGGACTGAGTTTTCGTACTCTTTTGTGTAGAGCAGGGACTGAGTGGCGTACACTTTTGTGTAGAGCAGGGACTAAGTGGCGTACACTTTTGTGTAGAGCAGAGACTGAGTGGCGTACACTTTTGTGTAGAGCAGGGACTGAGTGTCGTACACTTTTGTGTAGAGCAGAGACTGAGTGGCGTACACTTTTGTGTAGAGCAGGGACTAAGTGGCGTACACTTTTGTGTAGAGCAGAGACTGAGTGGCATACACTTTTGTGTAGAGCAGGGACTGAGTGGCGTACACTTTTGTGTAGAGCAGGGACTGAGTGGCGTACACTTTTGTGTAGAGCAGGGACTGGGTGTCGTACACTTTTGTGTAGAGCAGGGACTGAGTGTCGTACACTTTTGTGTAGAGAAGTGACTGGGTGTCGTACACTTTTGTGTAGAGAAGGGACTGAGTGTCGTACACTTTTGTGTAGAGAAGGGACTGAGTGTCGTACATTTTTGTGTAGAGAAGGGACTGAGTGTCGTACACTTTTGTGTAGAGCAGGGACTGGGTGTCGTACACTTTTGTGTATTGCTTAAAGCCTTTTCAAGTGTAAATCCATTCATGGCCATATAGTTTAAACATTGCAGGTCATCGTGAGTCCAAATAGTCATTGTGATTATTTTTCGAATTTCCTCATTAGTGATGCGATCTTTCTAGATGATGCCTATACTCTATAGCATCTCGATTCCATGTTTAAGATCCTCCTGTCTAGGTCTGCAGTGTACGTCCAAGATTGGTATCCAAAATGCATGAATACTAGAGATAATGAAATCTATTTAATGGGACATGTATTGAAGATAGTTCTACAAAAAGCCGTCGCTTTGCTAGCGTTGTAAAATCAACGGAGAGGTAAAAAATACGAGCAACAAAACAAAGACGTGATAATAAACGACGTTGTCACAAAGTGGAAGCATCCTAATGTCAATAGGTGTCAATAGAAGTTTGTCGCTTTGGTGAGAACAAAGGAACAGACCCCAAAAATGTCAATGTGGAAGTACTTGTTGGTTGTTGAGAAATGTACAGACCTCCCCATCCTCTCTGTATTAACCGAATTTTAAAATCCAAAGTAGAATTCTTGTCGTAACCACCTCATCACTTGATAACTACAACAACAAAAAATGGTTGATAGAAAATAGTTAACACAGAGTGTTGTAAGATAGTCACTATGCAGAACTTGTCTGACACTATGCAAAACTTATCAGACAGTATACAAAATTTTCCTGACACTAAAAGAAACTTGTCTGATCAAAATCTAAGAGCTAAGAAATTGTTGTTAAATTGTAAAAAAAAAAAATTCGTGGTGTTGTGCTGTACGGTTACTTCCCCTGTCTGTATGGCAGATAATAAATATATTTTTAATGTCCTGCTTATAATAAGACCTTGGAACTATTTGGAAGAATCGTCTGCCGGCCTATATCTAAGCAAATCATCTGGCATTTCACATGGCCTTCGAAACCACGTGACTACGTTAACAATGTTCTTTTTAAAATACTGATTAATCTTTTCTTTTTCAACTTGTACAATTTAGATGTTTGCTCATAGATTTAGGTTATATCTAGTTGAGTTCAAACCAATAGGTGAAGAGGTCCATTTCTTCTCTTTCCTATGGTGAATATATGTTGGCCAAAATTCAATTAGAAATACTGATGGAATAAACATAGATCTGTGTCTCGGACTTAGCGAGACGACAGCTGGCTTTAGACTAGTGGACTGGACATACTGACAAGCCTACGTGTTAAATGTCTGCACCACAACCTATTTTACAAAGTAAGATCTATCTATTAGAGACAAATCATTGGCATCTTCTAATTAGATCTAAATTACCTTTCGTCTACATTTTAGCACTGAATAGCACTGACTGGTCCTGTCTAGCACTGACTGGTCCTATCTAGCACTGACTGGTCCTGTCTAGCACTGACTGGTCCTATCTAGCACTGACTGGTCCTGTCTAGCACTGACTGGTCTTATCTAGCACTGACTGGTCCTATCTAGCCCTTACCCATTCTTAGCACTGCCTTGGGCCTTGACCTTACAAGAACTGACTAGTTCTTAGCACTGACTAGGCCCGACTAGCGCTAAGAAATTATTACACTTTGACACCAATGGACATCTTAAACCTTTTCTAAGACACTAGAGCACTAGAGTACTGCAAGGATAAGTACATTACTTCTGGGCATCAGACTATCTAGTTCTGTTGTTGATGAGTATACCGTCATTCTATTCTTCTTGTCATCCAGACAACGGCAGAGATTAAAGAACAGTCCACGTGACTGCATCATTGGATAATACGTATCTATCAATGATTGAATGTCGATACAAATAGTTATTGACATTATTGATTCCTTTTTCTCATTAGTTCCTAATGATTCTTATTTCTTTTTGAAGAATGAATAAAAAAAAAACAATTAAAAAACAAAAAAAAACAACTAGAAATTGAACAGACTCTGTGAGCTGAGGATGAAAACAGTTGTATTTATTAGTGACGTCTTGGACTGGTTGAAGCACAAAGAGCTGGAATGTGAGAACACCGTCATACAAGTGGAACAACTCACTAGCAGGGCAGAGGATGGGCACGTGTGTGTGTGTGTGTTTATATAGTGAGTGTATATGTGAACTATTCATAGTGAAATGATAGATATTTATTTGTGTGAGTGTGAATGCCTGTGTATGAATTATCGTGTGGTGAAAATTAGATCATTCAAGTGTGTGTGTGTTTCATGTGGATGAAAAAAAAAGATGGCTAAAGGTTAGGCACACTAAGATGTAGGCTAGATCTACACCTGGCAGGCTTTACTTATATTGCGCGGGTTTCTTGTTAATGTAATACAAAAGATTTACTAAGGCTCATTAATTGTTGTAATACGAAGACCTTCGTGTATTAGAATATGAAGACAGAGTTTATAAATACGCATGGAATATATAATGAAATACTAAGAAGCATCATTTGACCTTTACTAAAGAGACACTTTGCTTTTAACTGAATTACTCCATTCTATTTACAAAATTTCGTTCGTTTAGACTTTCGATAACATAAGAGTGAGCAAAAAAAGATTTGACATTGTCAAAAACTGTCCACAGCGCGTAATCATGAACTTTGGTCTTCCTTCTATAAAACACGAAGAGACCAATATTAAAACAATGAATGAAGTGAAATAAATTGTCTGTGTTACATAAACAGGAATATTATAGCTAGGCATAAGAACTCCGGATGTATAACTATATCTCTCAATAATGGAGAAGTTATTTCCCTTCTTCGATATCAAACAAAATAGTTAATTTCCAATAGTTAATTAACTAAGTGGTTAATTTAACCAAAAAAAATATTGTTTTGTCAGGTACAAAAAAATAATTGTTTAAAGTTTCAACTTGATCCGACAGTGGGTGTGGGAGAAGTCCGTTGGTCGTTGTGCTGGCCACTTGACACCATCGTTAACTGTCGGCCACAGAAACAAATGAGCATTACATCTTCTACCTCATACGTCGAAAGAGTTTGAAAGGGAACCATTTCTTTTTCACTTAGCTAGAAAAAGGGACCTGCCCTGGTAACAAGCTTTGTGAGCTACGCCCCTGGATGCAATTGTTCACAGATTCAACTTGAATCCATATAACCTTGAATTTTTTTTTAAAACAGTGAACTGATTAATATCAAATGTCGTCTGCTCAACAATACATCATTTGCTGTTTCGATTAGCCCACGTCTGCTGTAAAAAGAAAAAAGAAAAGATCGAAACTAAATTGATTTGAAATAAACTCGTTGAAATTTGACGTTAGATCTATGGTACGTATAATACTGCCTTCTGGTATACGTCTTTTTTTTTTAAGAATGATGTGAATAATTAGGTACTTTAGGTAGGGGCGGTAATACATGTTATCTTGTAAGGATATGTAAAGTTTAGCTGAGTGAAAGAACATTGATTCCTAGTACCCAGGGCGGAATGAACAACAACTCTTATCGGTTTATTCTGTTTCATCTGGAAGAGTTATCTGTGTGAGCGCCCTAGCAAATGAAATCAATACGGTCTGCTGAGGGCCAAAGTTTGAATGCTTTAAAAACAACTTATGTATAAATCATACATTGAACTCCTATATTTAGAAAATCTAGACTCCATTGTAGTTCTGATAGATTCGCACTAGTTTCTGCACTCACTAATATTGCATTTGAGTTCCCTTGTTCATAAAGTTTATATATTGTGAACAAAAATGAGACATATTTTAACTTACCAATGTGTTAATAATGGTGTCTACTCTACGTAGAACAAGTTTGTAAATGAACTGATCTTTAAAACAAAAATGTTATGTGCTAACAGTCAGTAATCTGAAATGTAATTTTTTGACAGTTACTTAGACTGTGTGTGTCGATAGTTTATAATCTGAAGTGTAATTTATTGACCTTTACTTAGACTGTGCGTTTATAGGCCTAGTCGATAATCTGATGTGTAATTATTTACGTAGTTCGATGTAAATCCAGATGTAAAAACAAAAAAATTCTTTAAAATATGCTGCGTCTTCATATTTGTTAGAACTTATTGAAGAACTAAAATTTGCCTTCCAAGTTTGTTTACCTGGGAATGTTGACAAAAGTTTAAATCCCTTGAAATATTTAGACTAAAAAAAAACAGAAAAAAAATTGAAGTAATTAATTCAATGTTTAGAATGGCTCAAGTTTTATTGAAAGTATATTTTCGTATTGCTTTGATCATACTTCTCATTGTGTGGACAGTTACGTCATTGTCAAGGTAAGAGAACGTTTTACTTACTAACTCTTATATATATATATTACGTTTCGATAGGACTACATCTAGTATTTTGTTCTACTTACTAACTCTTATATATATATATATCATGGCCGTAGCCAGGATTTTTTTTCGGGGGGGGATTTCCCCCCCAGAGCCCCCCCCCCCCCCCCCGCGAAAAAAAATGTAGATGTATTTATGTGTGTGTGTACATAATCTTTATTATATTCTGACCCTTCATTCTTTCGGAAGGCTTTTATTGTGCCCTAGAATATGTTCTTCCATGAGTCAGTGAAAAAATTATAAATACCCCGCCATCACTAGCAATGGGGTCTGGGGGAGCGATAGGAGCTCCCCCAGCGCGGGCGAAGCCCCGCCGACAAGCACTATTTCTGATATTGAAAGCCAACAAAATGCATATTCTGAGGTATCTACACTGCATTTTCCTGCTATTAAAAAGTTTTATTTCAAAAACCTAATGTGCTATTCTTACTGACTTAGATCCTCCCGCGCCATTCGGCGCATTCGCCGTCAAGCTGTTTCCATAAAAATCTGTCACTGGTAATGTCTGAAGCCTCTTCCCACCTGCCATGAGGACTTCCATGAATGAGTGGCGTCAAGTTGTACTAGGACATCATTGCAACTCTTCTTATGCGTAATTCATTTTGTTGAGAACATGTCCCACAAACCTCTCACTATCTTACTAAGGGGTCGACTCCTAGTTCGGTAAAGGATTTCCTTGATTTAGACCCGATCTCTATAACTGACTCCTAAAATCTGTCTTAGCCATCTTTGTTGAGCCATATTTAGTGCTTTTCAATTTCGGCAGATGACTATTCACTGCAGTTTATTAATGGAGCCCTGCCACTAGTAAAAATGTGTAACCTCTCTTGAATACGCTCTTGGAATTAAGTGACTGTAGTTTGCTTTAGATTTTATATCGAAAAGTTTTATCGTCAAAATCATCTTTCGGGGGTTTTCCACCTCAAAATGCTCTGTAGGGGGATTTAAACTCATAACCATCTGGAGGGGTTTTAAACTTTAAAAAAAAACATCAGTAGAAGAGGGGTTTAAACTCAAAACCACCGATTGGATTGGCTACGCTCAAATAATATTAGTGTGTAATTTGCTTTTTTTTATATTGAAGAGATATTTTTAGCTTCAAACCCCTCGGAATGGGGGTTTAAACTCAAAACCCCTTTTGGCCACGCTCATAGCATTTTGAGTGCGTAATTTGCTTTTTTTACTTACACTGAAGATGTATTTTTTAGCCTCAAACCCCCCTGGCGGGGGTTTAAACTCAAAATCCCTTTGGCTACGCTCATAGATTTTAGAGTGAGTAATTTGCTTTTATTTATATTAAAGAGGTACTTTTCAGCTTCAAACTCCACTGGAGGGGAGTTTAAACTCAAAAACCCTTTGACTACACTCATAACATTTTGAGTGTATAATTTGCTTTGTTTTTATTATTAAAGAGGTATTTTTTACCTTCAAACCCCGCTGAAGTGGGATTTAAACTCAAAACTGAGTCAAAACTCATTTAGCTACGCTCATAACATTTTGAGTGCGTAATTAGCTTTTTTTTATGTTGAAGAGAAGGTTTATCGTAAATTTTAGAGGGGGTTTTAAAATCAAAATCTTCCTTAACTGTGCTCTTGGAATTAGGAGATTTTTTTTGTTTTGTTTTATAGAAGAGGAGGAGTTAACTGCAAAACCCCAGGTAGGTGTTTAAAACTCAAAATCCCTGGTTGGGGGTATGAAATTCAAAACCCCTGGTAGGGGTTTTAAAACTCGAACCCCTCTGGTAGGGTTTTTTAAGCTCGAACCCCCCTGGTAGGGGGTTTTAAACTCAAAACCCCTTTGGTTGTGCTGGGGCAAGTGATGGTTTAGTATTAAAATCTCACCTAAAATAAACAAAATCAAAGCAAAAAATCAGTCACTAAATTCCGATGCCCCTCCTTCGGGGGGAATTTCATTTAGAGCACCCTAACCCTGAACCCAACCCCCCCCCCGGCTACGCCTATGATATATATTACTTTTCGAAAGGACTACATCTAGTATTTTGTTCTACTTACTAACTCTTATATATATATATATATATATACATATATTACTTTTCCATCGGACTACATTCTAGTATTTATAACAGAATTTTAAGAGGCACCTTTCAATTATACGAAAACCTGGACACCTCAACGTATACAATGTAAATGTAGATAAAGGTGTTTTTGTTTACCGAGGTCCTATGTTCCTTGAGGAACGCAAAGGAAAGATAGTGATGAAATAAAGTTTAAAAGTACTATGCAGGTCTGTAGATGTGTGGTCCTTTAAAATAATTGTGACTTAAAAATTAGGTTGGCTTATAAATATGATAATAATTGGTTGGTTAAAACTGAATTAGAACAGGGACGGCGCGAGCAATGGTGGTGTCTTAGACGCCACATAAATGTCAATTCTGTAGCTCAGAATTCAAGACTTTGCCTGGCTTCTGTTCCGTGATTCCGTCCAGGATCCCTATGGAAGGAGCTTACAGCACTTCCCCAGACACCCTATCTGGTTCAGAGGGGGATGAAAACTTTCCTTTCATCCAATTGGTGATAGAAAGAAATACCTGTAATTAGAAGTAATATAGAAAGAAATACCTTTTATTAAAAGTAATATAGAAAGAAATACCTTTTATTAAAAGTGTTATAGAAAGAAATAATTAAAATTAAAAGTGTTATAGAAAGTAATACCTGTAATTAAAAGTGTTATAGAAAGTAATACCTGTAATTAAAAGTGTTATAGAAAGTAATAACTGTAATTAAAAGTGTTATAGAAAGTAATACCTGTAATTAAAAGTGTTATAGAAAGTAATACCTGTAATTAAAAGTGTTATAGAAAGTAATACCTGTAATTAAAAGTGTTATAGAAAGTAATACCTGTAATTAAAAGTGTTATAGAAAGTAATACCTGTAATTAAAAGTGTTATAGAAAGTAATACCTGTAATTAAAAGTGTTATAGAAAGTAATACCTGTAATTAAAAGTGTTATAGAAAGTAATACCTGTAATTAAAAGTGTTATAGAAAGTAATACCTGTAATTAAAAGTGTTATAGAAAGTAATACCTGTAATTAAAAGTGTTATAGAAAGTAATACCTGTAATTAAAAGTATTATAGAAAGAAATGCCTGTAATTAAAAGAGTTGCTTCAAGACAGAAGATGAAAAAAAGAAAAGCGTCTTCCTTTATATTCCTTTATATTCATTTTTGTAACAGAGAAAAGTGAGTGGGGGGGGTAACTCCACCTTTTTTTCCAAATCTTGTGATCCTATTCGACCACCTACTTTAACTGTTCATACGCGGCTCCTAATATTTTTAGATCAAGGTGGTGTTAAAGTTCAAGGTATTGTCTCCATTTATTCATTTGTTCCCACAGACCTCTCCAGACTGACCAACTTTCTTAAATCAGAATGACCGTTCTTGTCAACAGTGGATGACGGAAATCTTTTTCATTAATTTAGTTGTGCTTCGCTACAAAACACCACGTACTCCATTCAAATTCCTGTGTATTTAGATCAATAAAATCATTGTATACTGTCTCTTCACATATCATATTCCCAGCTCCAAATATAACAGAGAACAGGTGCGAAGTTTTTTAACATTATGTTTAAAATTTCAACCCTACAAAAGTTGCACACGTTTGCTGTCAAGCTGTTAGAAAGACGAGAATCAAATTGTCCAAGTCTAATACAAACAATAAACCATTATCACCTGTCATCGCATCCTCCATTTAAACACTGGCGTCAAGCTAGCGCGGACTACAAGATCGATTGTGTTAGCTCTCAGAAAGATATCATAACACTGTACATCACTGACATATATACTTGTATACAATAAAGCACTGACCTAAGAAATCGAATCAATCTCTAATTTAGAATTGCCAATTACATTATTAGCCTAACATTAGACCACAGGTGCTGTTGAAGTGTTATGGGGTGTGTGTGTGTGTTTGATTTTTTCATGTAACAATGAAAAAAAGATATTAGATGGTAGGCTGAATGGATTCTGATGAAAACGCGAAGTGTAATTGAAGTCGATAAATACTGGTGGAAAACTGAATAGAGGGGAGACTAGCCAGAAATGTGAGACAGAAAGCACGTGTATTTAATAGTGAGTTAGATTTGGTTTCAATTCTCCTGTTCTATATAGATATTAATTTCAAGTTGAATCTGTACATTTACAAATTAAAGTAATACATTCCAAGTTCTACATTAAGAATATGATACGCCTATGTCGGACTAGTTGAACTTGCTGATTGGAGCTACAAGCCAACAACCAGGATATGCATGAAGAGTAAAAATTTCTTAAATTATCTCAAAAATTTTCAAACAGTATTCCTCAACATTCCTCAATGCAAACATTTCAATAATAATAACAACATGGAATGTATTGCTTACTCCCCCACCCTCACCCATGACACCCGCCAGTATTGAATTGGGTCACTGAAAATTGAAGAGCTAGACAGAAGGATTGTTATAGTTTTTAACCCTTGAAAATATATAACATATACAAAAAAATAGTAATGCAAACATACCAAAGTCAAAATATCTAAGACATACAAAATACAAAGGTCAAAATATCTGAGATACAAACATTACAGCATAAAGATCAATACATCTTAAGACTTAGAAAAAAAATAACAACAGAAGGACAAGACATCTGAGACATACAAACATACAAATGTCAAGACATATAACACACATGACTATTGAAATACAAAAGTGAAGACATCTAAAACATAGCAACATTGCAATACAAAACTATAAACTCAAAATAACGTACAGACATTTATTTGTTTGCTCCTAAAACAGAACCTGCTCGTACCACCAGATAGCTGTCAACACTGTGTCCACTACGGGTAGCGTAATGTTAAGCCCAAGCCAATCCAACGTCTCCTTACATCAATGTGCAGCCCTGTGTGACCGTCACGAGAATTGTTCCACTCTGGTGTACTTGAAGTCTAACAAGAGCTGCACGTTCTACGGCCTGGACTACCCACGGAGTCCGTTTCCAAGAAACACTACGCCTGCTTCGACAGGAATAGCTTTCGCTTTGACATCAGGTAGGCCTACATGCATTCTTTTAGCAAAGCTTATATCTACTCATTCGGGCTGTCTCTCTGATAATTATGTTTTTTTTTTACACCTTATTTCTCCCACTTCCCATTCTCGGATCAAGTGGAAACTTCGCAGCACCATTAGTCATTGTTCCTGACAACGCATGAATCAATCAATTAAAAAAGACCAGTTATTTTATCAATTAGTCGTAATTAATTCATTTTGTTTTACATAGAGACAATACTAGATAAGGAAACCTCCCAGATACCTCCTTCTCCCCCACCCCCCGAAAACTGTCCCACGCTTGTGATTGGACAAGAGCGCAGTGAGCATTCTAAAAGCATGAAAGAGTTGATAAATGTATTTCCATTGGCAAACAAAATGTAGTATTGTTAGTCTAGATCTATTACAAATTAATTGAGCGATTGAGTCAAAGTAATTGATACAATTACTCTTTGTTTTTATAATACCTTTATTCAAGTTACTTCATGGAAGAACCTGGGTGGAGGAACCTAAGTGGAACCTCGACACGGATCATCAAAATGGCTCTAACGATTTTCCTAGAAATTAAACAGTTGACGCATATCGCTAAGAAGGAGAATTACATGCTCGTTGGACACATTGGGAAAACTCGAGTTGGACAGTCTTTGAATGTTACAATTTTTTTAAGTAAAAAAAATTTGGCTGGAGATCTAGGTCTAGATCTAGATACAACAACGGTTTTGAAAGAACTATAGCGTTCTTAAAAGGACTATCACGTTCTTGAAAGAACTATCACGTTCTTGAAAGGACTATCGAATTCGGGAATTTCCGAATGTAAGGCAATTCCATTGTTTTTTTAAACTAACATTCATTAGTTATTAAGAGAAAAACAATCTCTCTATAAGTTGTATAAAAGAGGTATTTTCTTTTTTTTTTAAAGTATATTTTAATGTATTTCTAATTTTAAAAAGTATTTTTATTTATTTCAATGTTCTTAATACTTGCCGCATGAAACGAAAGTGAAATGCTACAGATGAGAAAGGTATTTGTACCTCGCTTGAATGCGAGCAGGATGGCCGCATACTGCTAATAATGATTCTCGTAGTGCTTATAGTGATTTACAGAGTGCTAATAGTGTTGCTCTAAAAGCTAATATTGATGCTAATATATGCTCACAGTGCTAATAGTGATGCTAATAGTACTAATGGTGATGCTCGTAATGTTAATTGCTCATAATGTTAACAGTGAGACTAATTGTGATGTTTAGTGCTAATAGTCGGGCCCAATGCTAATAGTACTAATGGTGATGCTCATAATGTTAATAGCTCATAATGTTAATAGTGATACTAATTGTGATGTTTAGTGCTAATAGTCGGGCCCAATGCTCGTAGTGCTAACATTAAGTCAGGTGAATGTTTGCTTGTTTTTTCCAGCATGTAAATATACATACAGCAAGTTTTTCAACAAATGTTTTCTGCTACTCAACACACTGACCACTAAAGTTTCTCACAGCAATAACTGTTCCAACTTGGGAGGGAAGTTAATCCAGCTGAATACTTTAACAGAGTTACAGTTCTTGAGAGAGTTCTTTTATTTTTTAAACGGTAAGAGCTACAGACCTAAAACAATCTACTTTATAATGTAGAAAGTAAGGCGTATTGATGTATGTATGTTTGTATGTTTGTATGTATATATGTATGTATGTATGTATGTTAGGAATAGAAATCAAAACCGCTTGACCAATCTTGATAAAACTTGGCAGAAATGTTCCTTGGGTGCTAACTTAGACCGTAGTATATGCATTGTAGCCCTAAAACAAACTTAAGACCCTCAAAAAAATGTGACCAACTTTATGAAAGCATTTTAACTTCATCGATCTAGGCCATATTTCCATGAGAAAAGATCGAAAGGATCTAGATCTAGATCTAATTTTAAGAACTACACTTTGCGCAGATAGTTTTTTACTTTGACACATGAAAATACAAAATATAGTCTATTGATTTTGTGACAGGTTAGCGAAAGTGACGTGTGCTTGGCGCGTTTAGTGTCAAGGGGATGATTATTTTGAAAGTTATCACACACCAACCCGTCAGCATATAAATCGGGAACAGGCACGCAACGAGACAAGCAATGAAAGAGAGATACAAAGCTAAAATATGAAGAATATTTATTTACATAAATATTTACATAGAAGAATAAAAAGGGGGAGGGTTTGCATCTATTTCTAATCAATACTATATTTAATCATTACTCTTGCACTTAATAAGAGAGTATGTCACTTTGTCTTCTGAACTTAGCTGGTTGTCCTGTTGATGTCGCAGCTGGCTGTGATCCTGGCTTGAGGTTCTGCGGCTGGAGGTGGCGCGCTAGCGGGTAGAAGGACGCCGGTGATACAGTTCTTGTGGAGTCTCAATCCAAAGTTCTGATATCTGTAGTGGGCACAGTAGGGCGGGTGGCCGGCTACCGTGGGCACAAGTGTACTGCGGGCAGAGCGGGTCTGCCGTGGGCAGCTTAGTTAACAGGATAAGTCCAGTGAGTTACGAAGTTCAGGCTGAGCTATGACGTCTCGCACAGACTCTGGGTCTATAGGGACGTCGTACCTAATCAGTTGACAGGTGGGTTGTCGAATAGGCAGGCAAGTAGAGCCGATAGCGCCAAGTAGTAGAGTTGAGTAGATCCACATAGGCAGTAGATGACACTCAATAGCGAATAGGCTGGAGTGCTGTGCCGAATAGCACTAAGTACATAGGTGATTGATCCGATAAATAGTTGAGTAGTGTCGAGTAGACACTGGACAGCAAATAGGCAGACACCTGAGGGAGGCTGCGGATAAATAAAGACAAGTTAGGACATGTCTCTCATGCATCTTATCGATGCCCTCGACTGAGGTGCATTCGTCAGATTGGTAAAATTGCTTTTGAGTACAATGAGGAGATGATGGCAAATGGGATTTGGAAAATAGAGGGCTGATAGTGGCAATACAAAAATGTACATAAAAGGGGGAAATAATAATCTAAAATAAACCACTCAAGTGGAAAGAGAGAAATTGGGGGGGGGGGGGGGGGGGGGGACTCTGGTCCGCGACCATAAGGCTATTGTTTACACATGGCCGTCGGCCATAAACAAAGGAGCGAGTTTGAATGGGGAGAGCGTCCGTTCTCGTCGAAGTAGAATGACTACAGGGGAGATAATCCATATCTCTTTTCTAAACGCAGTATTAGTGCGCAAGTAAAATTATCAAGGCGGTCAGCCGAGATAAAGGAAATAAAATAAGATGTACAAATATATACATGGTTGCATCAACGATCAATTGAGCAACGTAGCATTAATAGATTAATGCAATACATAAATATATATACACATGCCAGGTTTATGTTTTCTACTTACGACAGTGAGAAATACACAATGCACTAATTAAATATAAATGAAATAATAAAATACACATGATTATATCCAGTGAGAAATATGCCCAAAGTAATTAAGTAGAACTGTGATTAAGTTCGACTTACCACCAGGTATTCCTCTAAGAGTAAGAATAAATGAAATAGTCCAAACTCGATTGCTCAGCTAGAATGAGAAATGAGAGAGTGGCTGTTCCGCTTTATTCTACCTTATATAGGCCTGGAAAAGGTGGGCGGAAGCAGGAAATGGGATTGACCAAAGATTATCTCTCACGTGGGTGAAGTCTGACGAAAGTTGCACCTTGGAGTGTCACGAGGCGTGTGGAATGGCTGCCTGGTCGTGCGATTTGTGCGCTGGACTGTCGTTCAGATTTATCGATGGTCCAGGGTTCAAACCCTGCCCGCTCCCATCCCCCGTCGTCCTGCGGGAGGTTTGGACTAGGAAGTAATTATCTTCAACTCTGACGGTACATCCGAAACATATAAAACAAACAAACAAGACCCTAGTAATCTCTTTGATCAAAGAGAGACGTGGGAGAGGGGGGGGGGGGAGAAAGAGTGACTTGCATTCCACACAAGGTGGTGTCAACTGCGACCGTCAGACATTCGGCGGGTAAGACCAAAGAGACTGTGTTTTTATCTTTCCCCGATCAAGGGGGGATAATGAAAGGACCCGGCCTAGCTATCTCCAAGGTGGTTGACTGATTCTAGCCAGAGAGGAAAAGGTGGGGTGGGTGATGAAACTGGGGATAGGACGGGGAAATAATTAAAATGCAATGAATAAATAATGATAAAATATAATTAATGCTGAGATAAGTTTGAGTGACTCTGACAGCAAGCTTTTGACTTGTCACAGATCTCATTACGTTATAAAATTAACCTTCATTTTTGTGTTTCAAAAGCATTATTACATAAATTTGTTCCATATACCTGCGAATTCAGACGTCCTGACATACTTTATAATCCCTTTCATTTTACAAATCGGATAAACCCGTTTTAATTGTACTTTATATCCTATTCATCTATCACTTCTTTCGTTTTTAATAGATATGAATGTATCGGCTTCGGGTAAACCCATTTTCGCAAAACTACTTTTATTTTCGTAGCGAAAGAGAAAAACTTGAAAGGATCATTAGCTAAGTTTAACATACATCTAAATCCAATCCACTAGATTAGTAAACACAGACTAAGGCCCGCAGGCCGCGGTTAATGTCAGGCTATTTTTAATATAGAATGCTGCACGTATTGGAATGCCTGGTTATTGAGCGTCTGACGAAAGTCAGAAATAGTGTTTTTGGGACACATTATTTCCCAGTCAGGAATAAAACCATACCCAAACAAGGTAAGAGCCATAACAAATCTAGAAAACCCCTGAAGGCATTACATCGGTTCGGAGATTTGATACAATGATACAATATCTAGCAAGATTCATCCCAGGTCTTTCAGCAGACCTACAATCATTCGTTTAGTGACTAAGAAACACAAGCCATTTGTGTGGTCGAATGACTGTGAGAAAGCATTTAATGGTGTCAAACAGAAGATATCCAATCATGGAACCCTAAGTTATTTCGACCCGGAGAAGAAAGTAACTATTCAGGCGGACAGCAGTCAAAATGGCCTAGGAGCTGCATAACTACAAGATGACAAACCCATAGCATACACATCAAGATCACTCACAGTGCCTCAGAAAAAGTGGGCTCAAATCGAAAAGGAACTCTTGGCTGTAGTAGTAGCTCTAGAAAAAATTTGACCAGTACACGTACGGCAGAACAATAATAATACAGAAAGATCATAAACCATTGGAAAATATACTCAATAAACCCCTCAGTTGTGCACCTAAAAGGCTTCAAAGCTTAATGATGCGTTTGTACCTAGACGATGTTCAGTACCAGTATACCAAAAGAAAAAGATTACAGATTGCCGACACGCTAAGCAGAGACCCTTTGCCAGAGCAGGAAGATTTTCCTGACACCTCTATCAACACTGTAGAACTGGCCCGCCCAGATATAATGTTAGATAAAGTTAAAGATGCAGTCAAAATAGACAATGAGATGCAGATGTTGAAACAGTACATCCTGAACGGTTGGCCAGACAAGCATCATATTGTATCAGATCTTAAAAATATTGGTCACTTGCAGATGTACTGACCTATGAGGATGGCCTTCTAATGAAAGGGGAGAGAATAAATATCCCAGGAGCATTAAGAAAAGAAATTGAGACCAAACTATATGCAGCACATTTGTTTGCCAGATATGGGGTCCCCAAAGTGTGAATCAACAATTTTGGACCTCAGTTTTCATCTGCTGACTTCACCGTATTTATGGAAGCATGGGGTATCCACCATTTAAAATCCTCACCAGAACATCATCAGTCAAACGGTAAGGCAGAAGCAGCAGTGAAAATATTAAAGAATCTGATGAAAAAATCCAAAGAAAGTAAATCAGATGCCTATGAAGCCCTATTAGAGTTTAGAAATACACCCAGGCAAGATACCAACCTAAGTCCGGCTCAGATGCTATTTGGAAGGGCAACAATAACGCTATTGCCAATAAGAGAGCATCCTGCAAGAGTGTCACAACAAGAAGCCACAGCCAAACGGGGGAAGCGACAGCAAAGTGTCAAAAAACACTACAACAAAACAGCTCGTGACATGAAGCTTATAAACGTCGGACAGAAAGTCTTCTATCAATCGCCAAACGATACTACCTGGAGACAAGGCAGAGTATGTCGGAAAGTGAACAAACGTGCCTACATTATAGAAGGTGAAAATGGTTTCAAGAACCAAAGAATTAGAAGAAACCTAAGACTAGAGACCACTAACAACCTAGACTTTTTTCCAGATAGAGAAACTAATTGTACTGACAATTTTCCCACACGCAGAGAATGAGTGTATTAACAGTCCACCCAACGCCCAAAACACTCACCAGTACTCTCTGCGAACTAGGGCCACTCTTCAGAAACCGTCGAGATATGGAAACTATGTTTAAGAACGGTACATATTTACTGTTGGAAAATTTGTTTTGTTGATCTGATTGTAGTTATTTAATTTGGAACATATTTACGGTTGTAAATAGTTTTGTCAAATTAGTTGTATTATTTTTTTTATTTTTTCAACTTTTTTTTTTTGGGAGGAGAGGGGATGTTGATGGAATGTTATATGTTAGGAAGAGTTGTGCCCATGCACAGGGGAAACTACTTTAGTAGCCAAGATGGCTGATTAAACGTGTTTGTGTTTACCTAAAAGTGTTCTTATTTCAAGTGTATTCATATTTAAGTGTCCATCGTAACACAAGTCCTGGTTTGATACCCGTTCTAAAATTTTTTTGTCAAGGATAAATGAAATAGAGCCTTGAAGTTAAATGTTTTCCTAGAGGTTCAGCTAGTGTCAATTTAAAGTATTCCAACAGCGGGTACCAGTGGTGGTTGATTTTGAAACCAATTCGATGCAATGACCACGCATTCACATCGTATGACCTCAAAACCATAAGGTGAAAATCTCTAATAGCATGAACTCAGATATGACATTATTTGTCTGTAATAAGTCTGTAATAAATCAAAGACAATATATTAATTAACGAGTAAAACTAATGAAGGTTTGGGTTAGGGTTATCAATATAAATGTGCAACGAGAGATGATAAATTATTCCTATAGGCCCCTATATAGGCCTATAGTTAAAAAAAAAAAAAGCAATATTTTAAAAAGTTTAAAATTTGAAAACAGTAGTTTTAGTTAAAATGTCAAATTAAACTACAGTTAAAGGTAAGCATCATAAAAATTTAGACATTTCTATACATAAATATGCTTTCAAATCACTGGAATCGAAGACAAATATAAATCACTGGAATCGAAAACAAATATAAATCACTGGAATCGAAAACAAATATAAATCACTGGAATCGAAAACAAATATAAATCACTGGAGTAAGAAAAAAAATGTAAGTCTTTAATGTATGTCTAAAGGACTATGTTCTTTACTTCCAGGGAACGCCTCAGCGGCCTACTTTGTTGGAGCCGAGGTACAGACTCTCGGACAAAGGTATTTTATTTGGACAAACACCACAAGGAATTTAACGGGCAGTCCCATGTGGGGGGCCAGCCAGCCAGACGGGCTCCCAGGCCCCAACGAAAATTGTGTTGAGACTACCCAGCAGTTTGGCTACTCGTTGAACGACGTCTCTTGCAGCATGAACAGAAGCTCCATCTGTGAGTTCGCCGTCTAGAATGAACAGAAGCTCCATCTGTGAGTTCGCCGTCTAGAATGAACATAAGCTCCATCTGTGAGTTCGCCGTCTAGAGTGAACAGAAGCTCCATCTGTGAATTCGCCGTCTAGATATAGAATCTTTGATCGAAATGGCTGAGGTTTATTTCGCATTGACAAATATGCATACATTTATTATATTCCTAGTAAAATATCTGAGTTATCTTTAAAACGTCAAATATATAAAGCAGAAAGTAAGGCGTATGTATGTATGTATATATGTGTGCGTGCGTGTGTGTGCGTGCGTGCGCGCGTGTGTGTATAGACGTATGTATGTCCCGCATGCAAATCAAAACAGTTTGGTCAATCTTGATAAAACTTGGCATATATGTTTCTTAGATCATGGCGGAGACCGTAGTATATGTTTAATATCCCACCCACCACCGGAAATAAAAATAAATTTAAAAAATACATAAATATCTCTATTAAAGGACGAAACGTTTTAACAAATCGGGTATATCCGTTTTCACAGTAATGTATACTAGATATGACTATATCGGCTGAACGGGTAAACCCATTATCACACTCTACTTTCAATTGCGTGGCAAAATATACAAAAATGATAAGGAAATATCCGCCATGTTTTACTTAGATCTACATCAAATCCACTAGATCAGTAGTTCCCAAACTAAGGCCGCGGGTAATATCCGGCTAGTATATATATATATAAATTTGTGATAATAATAATCTTTATTATCCATAAGGAAATTTGTCTTACAATTTGTGCATTACACCAAACAAAACTTTATAATTATAGAAATCCAAAATATGCATTCACATCAGACTCACTCATAATTTACATGCGAAAAGTTTATATCAGGTAGTTATTTAATGATTTGATTGCCATGGGAACAAAAGAGTTTTTGAGTCTAATTGTCTTTGCTATCGGTGTCTTGTATCTTTTTTGTGATGGTAAAATCACAAAATCCTGACCCAAAGGGTGATTTTTTATTTCTAGAAGCTTTTTAGCTTTTTTATGAATGTTTGTCTCAAACATTTCTCATTTTATTTTTGCAGTGACCCATGGTTTGTTGTTGGGGTATATCTTGATACTCTTAGTACTGATACACATGTTTTCACAGAATTTAGTGTAATTCGTCACTGCTTTGAAGTGGTCTCTTTAAACAAATTCCGGTCGGCGCAGTCTAGACACCCTTGATTTTGACAAGGTTGTCTTGAGTCCATTCTTGCACTTTTTTTTTAATGACTTGACTTTGCCCTCTTTAAGTTTCGTGCGGTAATTAGGCAGCGGTTGTACTGTTTTGTGGTCCGATAATTCTAGTGGTGGCCTTTCACGAGAGGTGAATGCCCCTTTGATGTTACAGTAACATGAGTTCAGAGTTCTGTTCTCTCTTGTTGGGCATGAACTACTGGTGCCTCCGGTGACCTTGTCTGAAACTCATGCACTACGCCTTAAAATTTGAAGTTTTAGCTTCTGTCTTAGTAAAAACCTTAATTTTCTAAAGTGTCTACTTTAATTGGTGTAAAGTTAAAGTTAATAACATGTTATTTTGGTGCGCTTGAGTTAGGGGATTGCTTTGAAAGGAACATTTCCTATTCCACATGCAAGAAATTTATTTTTTTACTTTTACAAGTATTCCTTCTTCACTAGTGCCATTAGAGCTTGAGTCGTATTGCCTGAATTAGTCTGGAAAACAAATGGCAGAGTTTGTAAACCACCTAACCTAATTGACCTAATTTGACTAGATGAACACAGAAGTACAAGTAGAAGACTTAGTCATCTCTTTCGAAGGAACATCTCGATCATTTATAAGAAAAGAAACCAATTCACGAGACGTTTCTCAAAGAGAACTGGGAAGAGTCTCTTTTGTCTTCTTCCCTCTGCTGCCTGACAGGTTTTATAGAAATGTATTCGGTATAGATTTGTAGTTCTGCTTTCCTCTTTACAACATGAATTATGCGGGTACTAATACACACATATACACATCAAGAATTTATATTTACAAAATCGTAATTTTTCTATAGTGTTATGCTTCCATAATTTTGCAAACCATTATCAGATGGGATGAAATGAAGTGATCTGATTGGAATTATTATGTCGTTAGTTTGTGATGGGATCAAAAGTCTGTATTGACAATATCAAAACTTAAGTTTATATAGATTGGAACAATTGAACAAATAAGTTATGGTGAATATGCTACACTGTTACGTACCTATTGCTATCAGTTATCAAAAGATGGCAGTGGCGGCGCTATTAAGAGGAGCAAGATCATTAGCTGTGTCTGGTTGGGGGGGGGGGGGTGATAAGAAGTTGAAAAGGTATGAAGGGAGAGGTTATGCAAGACTGAGGCCAAAGGAATGAAGCAAATCAAAGTAGTGCATATGCATGAAAGACAAGTGTACAATGCTTATACGATTCGGAACTCCTGTTTAACCCTCCTACCCTAGAGGGTCTATCTGAGTGTCCAGAAAGAGCTTGCCCAATGGATAGACGTTCTCACGGTGGACAGTACTATGCCTTCACTGAACTCTTTGTTTTGAAAAAAAATTAAATGAAAGCTTCTTGTATCACACACAGAATCACTTATGGAAGTTCGGACTCAGGTCGAGCACCCACAAGGAGCCTTAGTGTTCTGCCAGTATCACTTTGCAACTAGCACCCCCTAGGAGCCCTTCGTGTTCTGTCAGTATCACTTTGCAACTAGCACCCCCTAGGAGCCCTTCGTGTTCTGTCAGTATCACTTTGCAACTAACACCCCCAAGGAGCCTTAGTGTTCTGCCAGTATCACTTTGCAACTAGCACCCCCTAGGAGCCCTTCGTGTTCTGTCAGTATCACCCTGCAAGTATAAATTATATATTTTATACTTAATATATGCTATGCATGCACTACTAATGTTAAATATTTGATAAATCCACGCTAATACGTCACAACGGTCGCACACACGCGCGCGCATACTCACTTCCATTGGTCACCGCACATCCACACACCATCGCCAATTATTCTTGTACAACTTACCTCTCTTGCTTTAGAGTTGAATTTTTAATGGCGATATTTCTTGTGCACACACTTTGCGATCAATAGTTTGAATAGTGTCACATTCAAGTCAGACAACACCATCAGCCTAGTACAATAGAATCTAGTGAACAATAACAAAATAATTAGGGGAAAAAAAAGAATACTAACGTAGTTACCTACCGAATAGATTAAATTCGTAACCAGGTGTAGGCCTACTTCTGGACTATGTATAACACATCTTGATCAACAACGTTTAGTAGAAGCGTAGTCTAAATATCATGAAAAAATGGTAAGTTAATATATTTTTCTATCATTATAAATGTCAATCTATTGGCCTGTTTGACGAAGCGCGGTCTAGGTTTATTTGTATAGATTTATGTAGGCTTATAGAAGGATTCGCAAAGGTAGGATTGTTTGATGTAACCAGCTCTTAGTTCTATGACATGTCGGAGAGCCTAGATGAAGGGACACTATAGATTGGACTCCGGATAAGCCTGAACAGAGCTAAAATTATGCTATTAGGATAATAAATCGACGAAAGCCCCGTGAACTTTAGTCAGATGAAAAAGTTTACCTACCTAAGTAGCGTCATTACATGGGTCATTTTTTCAGTGTTAACTGCCTATTCGGACAAACCAAGCTATTGGACGATGAAAATCCGCCTGTTTAGCACAATCATTACCCCAACAGAGCAGCGATGACTAAGGCTGATAATAGGAGTCACAGACAGAGATTGTTACTAATAGGAAAATCCTTTGCTGAAAGGACATTAATCCATTAACGACCAAGCGTCACATATGGCTTGCGGGACATGCTCGCTGACAAAATGAAACACGCTCCCCAAAGATAACAATAGCATAGAGACTGAACAGGACTGTCCACGTATAACTTGGCGTCTCACCTTCACGGAAAACCTAAGAACAGGTGATACCATTTGGTAAGAGGCTGTAAATATCGTCTGGGACCGATCTCTTGAAAGCCTGCGCTAATGGGTTCGGGAGGATCTAAGTTTAAGTAAGTCTTTGGTAACAATGCATTAATTATATTCAAGCATATTGTGCTCGCTCAAATTTTGATAAGCAGGTTATTCCTATACTAAATTTGCCTTTCAGCATCTACTGGAGTTACGCCGCAGTGAGATGCCATTCTGGAGCTAGTGGTGAGGCCAAATAAAGTCTGAGAATTTCCTCCTGTACTTTCACTCACTCAAGCCATCTCTTTACTTGGTCAGTCTCTCTTGCCCTGAACCTGATGGTGTATTTGGTTATGTATCGGGTGATGTATCTGGTTCTGTATTTAGTAATATAGCTCCCCTATCTGGTTCTGCACCTGGTGGTTTATTCCTAGGTAACCATTTTCAGACTTAATATGGCGCCAGGTGAAAACAGTCGTTAGAGGAGAGGCTAACAGGGTAGTAAAATAGAGCATTCATTGGTGTTGTGCATAACAGAACCGAGTTCATTGCACTTGCGGGTATGCACAAGTGCCCCAACACTCCAACCAAAATCAACGCACCGTTACTTACGATGGTGTTTTATGAAATCCGTACGGCTGATGCACTATTGAGAAGAAAAATTGGGGAGTTTCTCTGGGGAGGGGACCTTCCATTAGTTTAGAGTTGCAATAGACGTAATCTCAGCTCTGACGACATTTACAAATTTGGTGGTGTATCTGATGATGTATTTGAAGGTGTATCTGCTTACGTCTCTGATGGTATTTCATACTTGTTAGATAATGGAAGCTAATACTATATTTCGTTTCTGTAGCAATTGTGGTTTTACAGGGTGGGGTCGCTAGCCCCACGCCAAACTCTCCTCCTTACTCACCCGGGCTTGGGACCGGCATATGGCGGAGTCCTGGAGTCCTCGTTTAGCATGGCTCCACACTTTCATGAAGGACCCCAGAACAGTGGACACCAAGTGGGAGGAAGCTTCAGACATTACCATTGACAGAACTTTGTGGAGACAGCATGCCGCCAAATGCGCCTAACGGCGCGGAGAGCCTAAGTCTAAGTAAGTAATACTGTAATACAAGAACAAAAAGTTGGGGAGCGTTATAGCGCATGCGATTTCATTGGAGGATGCAAAAGAATAAAAAAGGGGGTTTTCACAAAAATAAAATATAGGCCGACTATCAGGCCGGCTATTTAAATGTAGCGAAGCGCGGGTATCTTATCTTATATATTACAGACGTTACTTCAAAAAGATGATAATTACGTCCTACGCATTTCATGTGTCAATCTAGTTATGTAGTTAATCAATGACTTAAACTCTGCTAAGTCATTGATTTTCCTGTCTGATTCAGGCAACCCATTCCATTCTCTAATGGCATAAACTCTGGTGATGCTGATAAACATGGAACAAGAGCATAAATTTTATAGTTTCCATCTGCGCAGTCTACAACGCATCATTTGCAGCCTTGGAAGATATCTCCAACCAGAAAGTTTATAAATTTGCCAACATGCACATTGTCTACGCACTATTGACACTGAGTAGACATTGACCCACGTGCCAAGCGAAGAATTTCCTAGGAATATATATGCTAAGTTTACCGAAGGAACTATAACCCAAGGGATGCCCAAATAATTTGCATCAATAAGTAGCAACAGAGATAATTTAATATGGCCTCCTCACATTGTTTATTGGTCCAATCTATTTCCATTTTCTTACTTTTTTTATTTAGCTCTCATTATATCGCCACCACATTTCTTTATATCGCTTTCTCATCTTGTTCTCTATCTGGTTGCATTTAGTGCTAAAAGAACGCAATCGGAATCCTAAAAATCAAAGTGAAGAGCAGATTTACTGTCATTAACTTTTAGTAAGAAAATCCCCAATAAAACAAGATTACAAAGAGAGTTTGTGAACCATAAACTCAGATGTGGCCCCCGAAAGATCCCTAATGGGTCATGTGTTTGATAGGCAATGCAGATGAGTAGAGCAGGTTTCAATAATTTCAGAACAAGTATCAGCAGCAAGGAAGTACAAGCTATTAGCACCTGCAATCCTACCACACTCCATAAAAAATAGACGTGTACGTGGATTTAAATATGTGGAGGCCCCAGGAGCAGGATTTTTGTGGAGGCACCTACAATGTTTTGAAAGCTTTAATAAAGATCAATTTATGAATGAAAAAACTTCTATCTAAAAGCATGCTATATTTTAGAAGAAAAACTATGGGTTCTGGTCATTTAATCTTTTTCCTTTAAAAAAAATACTTAATATGCATATTTTCGTTTACAATGGTGTTTATTTTTATTTTTGGTAGACGTCGTAAATCCGGAGTTGTATTTACAGCTACAAGAGTAAACTTTTTAATCACGACATTTTGCCAGGAGAAAATGCGAAAATGTCATTAAAACAAACGTTTCTGACCCGTCGAAATTTAGGTATATTTTTACCTCTTTTGTCGATGCCCTTTTCTTGTGGATTCCCCAGGGATGTAGTGGGTATTCAAATATTCAAAAAAACTGATTGTTTTGAAGATACGGTAGACTTGCGCCTGGCCTAAATGATGTGATTGGTCATTCCATTGATGGTTGACTGTCGGACACTGGGTTTGATCACAGTGAATGGCTACTCATTCGTGGCCTTAGGTTAAGTGTTTCTAAGTATGTGGTCTGGAGAAAGACCTAAAGATAATAGCAATAAATAACACTACGCAAAGTGTGTAGACCTATTACTGTGTATGTGTGTATTTCTTAAATGCATACAAACATTTGTACTATTAATAGTAAATAGTTTTAATAACGATGTATTTTAATGAAAAAAGATTGTAGTCTATATGTCATTTTTTAAATTAATACTAAACATAAACATTAGCAGTTGCGTCATAAGTTTCCAAGCTGCAAAAAAATATCATGGAATCGGATTTTCAATCTTTTATAGTTTGGAAGATCCAAACGTGACAGACCGTCACAGACGGAAGGACAGACGTACAAACCATACAAAATTAATAAAGGCTTCTCTTTACTCTGAACATTACTCACATTAATTTTTCCAATTCGACATTAAGCTTTCCATGTGCTGAAATTTAGCATTGTAGAACGGGAAATAAATTGTCTATGACAGTTCAAAGTGTGTATAGATTTTTTTGACGCACCCTGTATATATATATATATATCCATCTTACGTCTGAACGGTCGATTCATCCAGATGTATAGTTCAGTGGACGCCTTACTAATCTCGTTCAGAGATAAATAAATGTCCACAGACGACCAATTTTTTGGTCGTGCAAAATCCACACAACTCAACAGTTATCCATAACTTGCCACTTGAAAAAAGTCAAGCCCATCCTAACCCAGACCTCGGAGTGTGCCGCCGAAGAATTGCAGGTGTGCCGCGGGAGTTTTCAGAACGCCACAAGAGCAGCGTTACACAGGTCTGCCTACTATTAAATTTTTATTTTACGTTGCCATGACATCCCCACTTAGCAGACTCACATCAGTTCTTGAATTGGTAATAATAAGCGATGTGTTTCATGTAAATTGTGTAGGTGTATGCAAATAATAACAAATTATCAATAAGCCTTATTCATTGTTATCTATGGAGAAATACGTTAGCAAGAATGAAACAGCGAAAGCGTTAAATGAAAAGCAATGAACCAAACTAAGGTACAAAGAAGATTACATCGGATATGGTTTCATATCTTCTGGACCTGAAGAATCTCCATTTCCATTCTGTCTGATCTGTAATGCAACTCTGTTGAATGAGGCGCTTGTTCCAAGCAAATTGAAGAGACACTTGGAAACAAATCATCCATCTGTAAAAGCGCCACCAAAGGAATACTTTGAAAGTATCAGGTCTCAACAAAATAAACAAGCTAAGAAACTGACGAACTACCTAAAGCTGTCCGAAAAGGGATTGATTGCAAGTTATAAGGTTGCTCAGTTATTAGCAAAACGCAAGAAAGCACACACAGAGGCTGAATCAGTCATTGCACCAGCTTCAGCAATGGTTGTTGAGACTATCCTTGGACCCGATGCCGCCGAAAAAGTTAAAAAAAGTTCCTTTGTCAAATGATACTATCTCGCCCAGAATTGAAGACTTATCGTCAGATTTACAAGATCAAATCGGCGAACACTTCGACGTGACTGACGATGAAGTGTCTCTGCTGTGGTCTCTTCAAGTTGATGAATCCACTGACGTTAGTGGCAAAGCCCAGGTGCTAGCTTTTATTCGTTTCATAAAGGATGAAAAATGCGTCAGCGAATTCTTATTTTGCAAAGACTTACCAACTACGACCAAAGGCGAAGATATTTTCAAAGTGGTGAACGAAATCATTTTGCTATTCAAACTACAGTGGAAAAACTGTGTCAGCGTTTGCACCGATGGTTGTCCTTCCATGCAGGGAAATAGAAAAGGATTCGTCACTCTTGTGCGTCAAGAAAATCCAAATGTATTAGTTGTTTACTGCATCATCCACAGAGAAGCTCTTGCTTTCAAATCTTTGCCGAAAGATTTGATGACTGTTCGGGATTGTTGTTAACTTGTTAACTTCATCAAATCTCGACCGCTTACATCCCGACTTTTCTCTCAGCTCTTTGAAGTAATGGATTCAGACTACAAATTTCTCCTGTATCACACCAACGTTCGTTGGCTCTCCAGGGAAAAAGTGTTGAAGCCTGTCATCCAACTCAAGGCTGAGCTGATTCATTCTTGGAGGCGGAAAAAAAAAGACTTTGGATTTTCTATTCATGACGAGATCTGGTGGTTTAAGGTGGCATTTCTCTCTGATTTATTTGACAAATTAAATTCATTGAATTTAAGTCTTCGACCATCAGAAACCATCATCACGGCATCCTCAAAACTGAAGTCATTTGGTGAAAAATTGTCTTTGTGGCAAAGTAAGATCTTGAATGGAGTGTTCGACTGCTTTCCTACTTACAATGAATGTGCTTCAAATAAAGAAATCACCCCCAAAATTCTGGACACTTTGACACACCTGCAATCAGCATTGCAGCATTACTTTCCAACAGTTGGAAGTAATGAATATGGATGGGTCAGCTATCCATTTGGAAACAATGTAGCTACAAATCTGACAAGTGAAGAAGCAGAGCAGCTCATAGATTAAAAAAAAACGATGCAGTTCTTAAGTCAAGTTTTGCCGAGAAAAGCCTAGATGTCTTTTGGATTTCAATCAACAAGTTATATCTTGCAATCAAAGCGATCAAAATAATTCTTCCATTTGCATCATCATGGTTTTGTGAGTTTGGATTTTCAGCACTGACTGAAATCAAGTCTAAGAAAAGAAAGAGATTTCTTACAATAGACGATGAAATGCGAGTTTGTTTGTCGACTCTGGAGTCTCGATTAGATCGCATTTGCTCTCAAAAACAGACACACCCTTCACATTAAATGTAATACTTAAAAACAGGTAAAATCTTTTTTTCTTTTCTATTATAAAACAACTGGCTGCTCTAAGTTGGTAGGCCGCGACATTTTGGTCGTTTTTTTACTGTGCCGCCAGACAAAAAAGTTTGAGAAACACTGTTTTAAGATATCAGAACTGACCCTATTGGTCATTGTTGTTTTCCCCCCATTTTAAAGAGAGAAATCATATTTGGGTCATATTTGGATAACTTCTACACCATCTCAAGAAAACTAGTAACGATAGTCATATATAGTCTGCTTCTCTGCTTGACGCCATTCATAGCAACTAGTTTCCTGTTTATTGTAGCGAAGTCCACCTGCCACTCGTTTTCCACTTTTCCAAGTTTGATAAGCATTCGTAACATTTTTCTTCAACACTTATCCCACAAAGTGATTAGGCTCAGCCTACATTGAAAATGCTTCTGATTCGATTAATGTTTTGATATCAGTTTTGGTGTGACATTGAGTTTGAATTTCACCTATATAAGATAATCTAGCTACAGTCAACTATAAAAGGAAAAAAAAGTTTATTTTTTGTTGTTGTTTTTTTCGAAAAAAAAAATCCACTTGGACATCAACTTCTGATGAGTGTCACCAAGTGCAGTCTGCAGCCCCATCCCCCATTCGAACGCCATTGGGCTAATCTGAAGCATCATTATTTAATTTAAAAAGTGTAAGAGCAATAGTTCATACTTAATGTCACGAAACAGAATAGTTTAATTTAAAAAAAAACCGGAGGGCGCCAACCAGCGAATCATAGAGATATTCTAGACCTAACTCAATGCTCCTGTTATTCAAAAATCCATCAACCAACCAAAATTTAGTTTTTACACATCTCAACCATGTCTCAAATTCAATGCAGCGTTGCGGCGCGCGAATGCTTTCTCACTAGAAATAATCTACCATTGCTTCCAACAGAAAAATTGTGTGCAAAATGTGCAAATGTATGTTCTTTTGTAGCTTGTGTACGAGTGGCTGCTTTAAATTCAATATATCGACCAACATTTCCTTGCATCCTTATATAAAAAAATCAGTGTATGCCACAATTAGTAATAAAATACACATGCTTAGAATATTTTGACTATAGTTTGATATCTACTTTGTTATTGTCTTTCGTACAACATTTTTGCCCGTTTAGATAGCTGCTGCTTCAAGTTATTAATTTGTGTAAAATAAAAAAGCGATTACATTCTTTAAAAAAATGGCATTCTTTTATGGGGGGAAATACTTTGACAAAAGAGGATGCTATGTAAGAAACGTCAAATTTAAATTAAATCCGATACAAACATATATAAAAATTTGAAAAATAATTAGCGCAATAATATTTTTTATATTATTTTTATTAAAGAACATTATGCTTTTTTTCATTTTCATTTTAGGTCATTCTACCTGCCTCCCCTTTTGGAAGATTCGATTCTAATGACAACACGGCGGAAGTGGATGAAGAAATTGAAGTGCTAGAAGGACCAGAGGTTGAAATTGTGGACTCCTTCGACTATAGTATAAATTGTAAATTGGATATGGAATCTAACAATACTGATTCAGAAAACATAAGCACAAAAGATGCTTCTGCAGATCATGCAACAAATAGCTATCAAACTGGCACAGAGCCGGATAACAAATATTATGAAGTTGAAGCCATCATTGCGGGACCTAAAAAGCGAAGAGAACATCTTGTGAGTTTTTTTTTATTTGTTTTTTTTTTATTTTGTTGTTGATAGATTTTTACTAGATCTAGTCTAGATAAGATTAAAGATTGATAGATTTTTCTAAATCTGTATGCTAATATAGTCTAAATTTGATCTAGAGTCTAAAAGTCTAGATTCTAGATATCTGGTAGATATCCAAGTTAGATATACAGATCTATTTCTGTTTACTTTAATAAGTTTAAGATAAACTTTAAGTGAAAGTAGTGTACTTGTTACTAATCATAATGTTTCCTTGTAACCGCTTGTAAGTAACCATTGACAGGCATTGATATAAATAATATTATGAAAATTATATCTCATTGCTTTTGATGTTATTGAACTTATTCAAGCTATTGTCAGTATTGTACTGACTGTTAGCTGTTACTTATAACTTACTGTAGTCTGTAGTGTAGAGTACAGTAGAGTGTAGGTCTAATTCAGTAATCACTAGTGACTAAGTACTAGATCTAGATTTTTTTAAAACAATATCTAGATTTAGATGTCTTAAAAATAATTGATAGATACTAGATTACTATCTAGATCTAATGATAATCTAATCGATGGCCCCGGATGGGATCAAAATCTAGATCTAGTTAAGAATAATCATCATTAAATAATGTATCTAATAGATTATAGAGTTAATAGAATCTAGATCTGGTTATCAATGATTGTTTACATTGTTTAGGATTCATCTTCAAAATTGAAGATTATATTTATTAATCCCTAGCGCATACTTCACTGTGACTGTGGATTTGGTGGGCAGGGTTTAAACCTGGGACTATCTAGATATGACAGACCAGACTGCATCATGTATCATGAATGTATAACACAACCAGGCAGCCATCCAGATGTAATAGCATTTTTACTGTACTGTACTGCCATAACTACTAGTTTCTGAAAGAGTCTTTTCATATATCCAATATATACAATACAAATTCTGATAGTTGTTCAGTCAAATATTAATATAGTGTATATATATATATATAATAATCTAAGCCAAAATACCTCTCTGATCTTATCATGAGATCCCTTACAAAAAATTAAATGCAAGCTATATCAAACCTCTATATTTTATTTTCAGTATTTCCCTAAAAGACTAATAAGAAAGCATTTGACATTTATTGTACCCTAGAATAGGTTCTTCCTGAAGATAGTGGAAACGCTGTGAGCTCCGCCCTGCCGCCAAGCACTACTTCTGGTAGTGAAAGCCAACAAAATGCTTATTCTTAGGTATCTACGGTGCATTATCCTGCTATTAAAAAGTTTTATATTAGAAACCTAACAAATGTGCTATTCTTACTGACTTAGATCCTCTCGGGTCGTTAAGCCCATTGGGCGGCAAGCTGCTTCCACAAAAATCTGTTACTGGCAGCGTCTGAAGCCTCTTCCCACCTTTTCTGAGGACCTCCATGAAAGTAAGGCGCTAAGTTGTACTACAAGGTCCCTGTTTGCGCTTTCCTCGTAATGGCCTCCATTTCATCGCAACTCTTATTTTGTGTGATGGATAAAATATCCCGCAAACCTCATGCGACTCTCTATCACAATCTTACTAAGGGGTTGACTCCGAGTTCAGCATCTAGGATTTCTTTGATTGAGACCTGATCTTTATAACTGACTCCTAAAATCCATCTTAGCCATCTTTGTTGAGCCACATTAGGTCTTTTTCAATTTCGGCAGATGACTATTCACTGCACTTTATTAATGGAGCCCAGCCTATGGTAAAAATTTGTAACTTCTCTTGGTTACGCTCTTGGAATTAGGGGACTGTAGGTTGCTTTAGATTTATATCGAAAAGGGAAGTTTTATCATCAAAATCATTTGGGGGGGGGGGGGTTAAACTAAAAAAATGTTTTTTTTAGCTATGCTCCTAGAATTTGGTGAATTTAGTTTCCTTTAGAATAAAATTGAAGAGGGATGTTTTTAACCTCAAAACCCTCTATATGGGGATATTTATAAACCATCAGGAAGGGTTTTAAAAAAGCCCTCTGGAGGAGGGGGTTTAAACTCAAAATCCCCCTTGGTTTGGCTATTGTGACAAGAGGGACTATAAGGGTAGCTACTTTTTTTCAATAAGTTAGTCCCCCTTAATACATTATTTAAGTCCCTGTTAACTGTATACAATGGCCACTTCCTCTTGAGCCTTTGAACTGACCAGTGTACATTATTGTTAACTAAATCTCCATAATGTTTATAATATAATAATAGTTTTGTTATGCTTTGACTGTGTTACTCAAGAGGAGTGTGCCACTTTATGGGAATGTATTTTTCAATAACAAGCTAAGTAGTCTTTAAAGACCAGATTTGGGTCGTATAATATGTAAAAGACAAACTTTTGTCTTGATACGAGACAGTAGTGTGTCTCATGGATGTTGGTTCTTTGACTGTTAGGACCTGTATTATATATTATTGTAAGCCATCGTTTTGTTTTTGAGATGAGACACTATTGTGCCTCTTTGATGGCGGTTCTTTCATTATTTTGAACTGAACCTGTCGTACTATTTTGATTTTTTAAAAATTATTTGACTTGCTTTTGTTGCATATTTCTTGAAGTTATCTTTTATTAGAATAAATAAAACGTTATATCTGGGTTTGAAAAGACATTCTCATATTTAAGAAAGAACAATTGACAAATTAAGTGAAAGATGGCCTTCAGGAGATAATTTATCAGCTGTAAGATCATAAGTATGCTAATCGTTCTAATCTCTCAAAAGATTTCCACAACTTCCACCGCACCTTGGCCTTTGATGATAAATTATGAGCGCAGGTTATGGAAGAAACATGATAATTTTGTTTTTATATAACATATGCATAAGTTTTTGTCCTTAGCCAAAATAAAAGTATAAAAAATATATATATTGGTAATTTATATGTTTACTGTTGTACTGGCTATCAATAATTTACTGAGTTTTATTTTTGTTTTAGAAAAAAAAAGAAAGAATGCATTTTGCATACGCACATTTTTAAAGCAAGATTTGATAAGCAGTGTTTTTAGCATTGCAGAGGCCACAAGAATGCTTTTAGACACCAGAGTGAAGGACTTTTCCAACAGCTATGAATCAGTTCATTGAATACCTTTGAATATTACCATGTAATACTAATAAAAACATCAGCCAACCAAACAATACAACTATGTTGACAGCATGTTTACTTTGTATGGAGGGGTTAATTGTGGCTTTTGATAGTTTGTACTTCTATTGCTTCTGATAATCATGCTGAAAACATCAAAATCTGCATTGTTTACCAAACAGATGACACATTGGGGGGAGGGCAGCCTTTCAGAAGTCGCATCTGAAATTGTGTGAAAGACAAACTCTCTTTTCTCTTTGTATTCTTGTTTTAAAAAAAACTTCTATCCTAATCGACGATACCATTGTTGATTTACCCCAGTGCCCCAACCTTCTTCAGCCCACGGGATAAATAAATTCCCCACGCTCTTGTTGCGGGCAACATTATTGCGAAAATGGAAATGCAATAGAGCAGACGACATTTTGATTTGGATTTAACTTGTTTCTACAAGTTATATCCAACATTATTTCTATAGAAACTAGTTGGATGCTTCAAGTTGTTTTAAAGAAACAAACTTCTAAATGACAAGCTGCAATGCAAATACTCCATTCAAACAGACATACTTTATATATTTTGTATAAAAAGTAAAAATCTGTGCACTTTACTATTTATTGTGTCCACTCAAAGCCAAGTTTTTGTTCAGCAGTCCCATTTCTTCAGCATTCGGATGTGGACCAGCAAGCTACCACTCATGTTGTTAAGAAGTCAACTAAAAATGGCAAGGACACAGTTTAGTTATTTTTTGTTATCTATATTTTACACTCCCTTTTATTATATTGTGGGAGAAAATTTGAAGGGCCAGATAGACCTGCATCCAGCCCGCTGGCCGTATTTTGGGCATCACTGAGTTGACCCCTGCCGCCTCTTATCGTTGGTGCTTAAAACATCAGTTGTTGTTTTCTTTCCTCCCCATATTTTTTTTAATTGCTTATAATTTAATCTGAAAAGTTTCCCTTTGGAAAAAACTACGGATTCTTTTTCATTTTCAATGTTTTTTGTTACCAAAAACAATGTAGTTTAAAGATTTTGGGACTAAAAAAATGGCTATATTTTTCTATATTTTAATTTTTCATATTGTGTTGGCATTTGTATAATGACTTCATGACAATTAATTCAGATGTTTATATATTATGATATATGTTATATAAATATATTTAGTTATGGGAAATTATGAATAACTATCATAAAAATACTCTTAGTTCAATTTGGATCATAAAATATTACCCATATCTAGTCTAGAAATAGTTCTAAAGAGTGGACAGTGCTTGCTTTGCTCGTTGTTTTCTATTCTGCATTGATAGAATCATTTTATCTTTTGGAATCTCTTGTCGGCTTCCTAGCACTTGTACACTATCTATGCTGTCTTATTTGGACCATGTGGAGGTGTATGCTCTGGCAAATTATTATTTATTTTTCTAATTTTTTTCTTTGTAATGATTTTGTAAAACATCATGCTAAAAATATATATATATATGTGTGTATATATATATATATACAGGGTGCGTCAAAAAAATGTATACACACTTTGAACTGTCATAGACAATTTATTTCCAGTTCTACAATGCTAAATTTCAGCACATGGAAAGGCTTAATGTCTAATTGGAAAAATAAATGTGATGGTGGTTCTGTACCACACACAGTACTACCGGAGTGGCAAGTAAATAACTGCAACATGGCGAACGTGCGTTTGAGTTTTGAAGAGCGGAAGCAGATAATTAAGTGGTATTGGAAGTTTGAGAATGTAGCTGCGGTTTGAAGACAGTGGAGACATGAGTATGGTACAGAACCACCTTCAAGGTTAACAATTACACGTGTACGAGACGAATTTGAAATTCACGGAACAGTGTGTGATGTGCATAAAGGTCGATCAGGGTGACCTCGTACAGCTACAAGTGATGAGTGCAACAGCTTAATCTCAGTGGACACTTTGGTACGATGTACGGATGTTGGCTCGTACTCAGCAATGTGTTGATGCTTGATAAGTTTTACCAAAAATGTCAACAACAAAAAATGCCTGTGAGAAGGCTTATTTTATTGATTTTTTTAACAGTTTTATTTATCATTCATGTTTGTGTAAGGATAGTGTTATGTGATGTGAGATTTTCTACACATTATTTTGTCTCCATCCCTTATTTTGAAAACCATGCTTGCTTAATTTACTATTGTTTCTTTTCCTGTTCAGTTCATCTCCAATTATGAACACTAATACTAGCACTAGAAAAATGTGAAATATACAAGAAGGAATAAATTAGAGATTTATTAAGTCCATCTCCCCCTAGGGCAAAATTGGCCAACAGTGTTTGTGAATAAGCTGTAACTGGTGGAGGCAAAGTAAAGGTATTCTATAGGCCACTCCAAAGAAGTGTGTGTTTGTTGGAGGGGAAGAAAACAAAATTGTGGATGGTGTGTCCCTCTTAGATAGCTCAGTAGGGAGGAAAAGCTATATATATATATATATATTAATGGTCTTCATGTTTGGCAAATTTTTTTTTGTGAGCTGTTCAATTACTTCTAACTTCATGTTTTAGTATCATGTTCATTTTACATACATTTTAACTCCAAAGCCATCTATCACTAAAGAAATTTTTTTAAAATTTGTTTGCATTTAAAATTAAAATACTCACTCCAGACATTGTGATGTGCTAAATTTGGTTCAAATATATTTATAAATATGTATATATATGTGTATTTATTATTTTTAAAAAAAAAATTCTGCCTTTTGGTTACAGTTTAAACTGTGTTATAAAGTTCGCTGGAAGGGCTATGGACCTGAAGCAGACACTTGGCAACCACTTGCAGATTTAGCCAATGTTCAAGATATGATTGAGGAATTTAAAAAAGAGAAGGCGATAGAAGCTAAGAAAAGAAAGCAGGTAATTGAGAATTTATTTCCTACTTTTTTATTGTTTAGCATCAGTCATCCATCCCAGTGGCTCTACAGCTCATGGAGGACTCTGGCCTGCTTCAACACATCTTTCCATTCAGATCTCTCCTGTTTAGCTAGTCCTATTAGTTTTATAGCAGATATAATATGTAATACAATCATTTTGAAATTGTTTCTGGTAAATGTGCTTAATTTTCAAATGCAAACATCATTTATTAATTTTTTTTAGAACAAATTTTTAAACATATGTAAAGAAATATACTTTAAAAGACTATAACAATTAATAGCTTAAGAAGTTGGTAAGATATTCATTAGTGTGTCACACTGATAAAAAACAAAAAAATGTGTGATAAGTTACCTATTTTGTGTATGTTTGAACAGAAGCCTACTGTTGAAGCTCCTGAGCCAAAAGAAATTAAAGAACAGACTTCAGATTCAAATTCTCCTTCAGACATGGATAATGAGGCCCAGCAGTATGATCCTGAATATGGAACTGTCAAGGATAAGTTTTGGAAGGATCTGGAATTGGGACGTGTGGATCATTATTCAGATCTGTTTTCAGGAGACATGTACTCCAAAATAAAAGGCTGTCAGAGAACTGCTCATGCTGAAGCAGTGGCAAACATTCACAAGCAACAGTCACATGGGAAGCCCAGTGTAAGCCCTCTGACAGTGAAACCACTGATATCACCACCTGCACCAAAGGCACATTCAAGTAGACGGCACAGGGGTGCTTTGAACACATCACTTCCTAAGTCAGCTCCCACAAATGGGGCCACAAGATCACAACTTTCACCTGGCAAATCCCGCAAAAGATTATGTGAACCATTCAGTGCTAAAGGGTACACATCTTCAAAACGTTCTCGCAGGTCTAGGGAACTGAAATCAGGGAATATGTCGCCAGAAAAGAAACGAGTCAGTATTAGTTCTGTCACCTCAGAGACTATTGGTGTTGTCACAACCACCAGCCCAGTGTTAACTCCACCTGTGGTCCCCTACTCCAGAACTGGTACATTTTTTAGCCAAGAGCCTGGTGTTACCACTATCACTTACTCAAATACTTCTCTACAGAACTGTAAGTACGCTGAATTTTTTTTTCCACTTTTCTCATCAGCTAAGCTGAATATTTTGATAATGATGATCCAAAAGTGTTTTTTTTTTGGGGGGGGGGGGCGTATGGAAAACAAAAAGAACAAAAAAATATTAATGTGTCAGTTATCTAATGCTCTTCCCTTTTTTTCTAACTGGCACATGATTTATACTATTATTATGAATTTGAGCATGCCATCTAAATTTTCTCTTTCTATATTGAAACATCTCTAAAATCTATCCACTATTTATTTTACTAAATCATGTCTACAAATAAAATTGATTGCATTAACATGTGAAAGGAGGCTCAGAAAATGTTTTAGAACTGATAGAATTTTATTTTTTGAGTTTATCAAGTAGCTTTTAAGACTTTTTATTGCTTTGCTTTCAACTAGTCTTGCTTATTTAGCTTACTTAGCTTACTTTAAAAATGTGATATTTGTGGTTTATAGATAAGCCATCAGACGATGATGAAGAAGAAAGTGAAGGCAACAGCAGAATGACTGTCACCTCTGAGACAATGTTAACTGTCACCACAGAGACCAAGTTATTGGATATGAATGAACTATTGCTGTCTGATGATGCAACACCCACTAGTAATGTCCATAGCAAATTTTATCAATATTTGAATACATCTCACCATCTATATACTATAAAGTAGAATGTAAGAAGTATGTTTGTTCCGAATAGAAATCAAAATCTTTTGAGCAATCTTGATGAAACTTTGCACAAATGTTTCTTGGGTGCTAACTGGAACTGTGACATTTGTATAGTAGCCCTAAAACAAAGACCCTTAAAAAAAAATTTTGCCCAACTCTATGAAAGAATTAGTATTTGATGAATCAAGGCCATGTTTACCATCTTATTTTTAAAACTACACTTTGCACAGATAGTTTTTTACTTTGACACATGAAAATACAAAATATAGTCTATTGATTTCATTATTTAATAAAATTAACCTTCAAATTTGTGTTTCAAATGCATTTTTACATAAACGTTGTTATATCTGCGAAATTGGAAGTTCTGACATACATTCTTTCATTATACAAGACCGAAATGTTACACATCTCTCTATTCCTAGGTCTAAAACTCTAATTCAACTCTAAGATGATAGAACTTCTTTGCAAAGATAGCTTTATAAACGTACTAATTATAGTCCATTCATTTCATATTTTAATCAAATTAACATTCAAATTTATTTTCCTAAAGCATTTTTCATACATTTGTTCACTATAGCTGCTAAGTCGTATTGACATATATTTTAATAGTTCCATTCATGATTCCGTACATCTAACAAATAAAGTCACACATGCACAGAGCGAAGTTTACACGCACATGCAGAAAGAACTCTATCCAAGCCAATATTTAACTCTAGATTAGTTTATATATAGGCTATCTCTAACTCAGATCTAATTCAAAGATGATAGATCAACTTTATACTTAAACACATGAACATACTAAATAAAGTCTATTTATTTCATATTTTAATCAAATATATGTAGGCCTACAAGCAAATGTTTTTATTTGAAAAAATGGATTTAGGTCAATTAGTTATTTTGATAGCTCCATTCATACTATTTTTACATTCACGCTTTTGCTATTCTTATAAAAAACATTATTATTTCATTTAATTGTTTACAAAACACTCTCAGTGACTATATTGAGTGATACGCAAATTAAGACCCGCAGGCCTACACTTCGTACAAGCTTTATTTTTCTTCTTATGATTGTTTTAAGTTTAGTAAGACAAAAAAATTATACCTATAAGCTGGAAACAATAACACATGCGTAGCCAGTTGGTAATGCTAGTTTATTATTTCTTAAATACATTTTTAAAATTAAGTTTGATAATTATTTTACGCTTCTGAAAAAGTAAATCTCTAATATTTTTCAGATGAGTCAGTTTCATGTGCCACAGTTAAATGTATCAATGGTGCTGCAAGTTCTAATGATTCATTGTCTGATTTTCAAGAAGCCAATGGAGCCACATCCAGTGAAAACATGTCTGCTCCAAAAGATACAAACCAAAGATCCACATTAGACACACAGTCAGAAGCCTGTGGAGCAGTGGAGCGAACACATGATCAAGAGTGTCTTTGGGGTGGGGCATGCAATAGATCAGATTGCAGGGCTAACCGCAGACGCAATATGAAAAACGGCAAAGAACAAGCTGGTGGGGGGCCTCCGCATATAAAAGATGAAAGCCCCCACTCGCCACAGAACTCTGAAGAGCATGGTTCAGAAAATATATCTCAAAGTGCTGGCGCTTCTACTGACAAGACAAGTGGCACTTTCAGAGATAATTCTTTGTCTTTGTCTAGAAACTGTACAGCTGATCCTGGCAATACTTCTCCTGTGTCTAAACCTGAATCATCCATAAAATCTCATCGCCATAGTTTTTCTTTAACAGGTATCAATATTAAAAAATCATCTGCCCCCGTTTACAGCTCTGACTCCAGTTTTGAAGAGGCATTACACCCTTCTGTACCTTTAAATAGAGAGGCTTTAAAGAGCTCTTTCAGTCACTTGGACCCACAAGCACCTCCTTTGCATTTAGACAGCACTTACATACGGAACTCTTCAGCCATACAACCTGGCACATCTGAAACGTGCACAGTACCATCTGGGGTCAGAAAAAACTCTGATCTTACCGAGAGGCCAGGCTTATTTAGTGACAGTGCTTTCAGCTTTATGGCCCATGATTTTGGAAGGGCCTTAAGCCAAACAGTACCTCTACCTACAAGCGGCATTAATCTGAGCTCTCCCGGGAAAGAGAATTTTGGCAACTCCACAGTCTCTAAGTCAGGCAGTCGTGACCGATTGCATGGCATTATGGAGGTTGACTCGATGGAGCCTCAGTTTGAACCATCTGTCCCATCACAGTCTCGGAGTCTTGGAGAATCACAAGAGATGAGGGCTAGAAAAAGGATGAGTGAACTTTCACAGCCATTAGAGAAAATACCTTCTCCTAATTCTAGACGAGGTTAGTTTGAAAATTCAAACTTTACATTTTGCTTATTCATAAATCAACAAATGGAAAACTTAAATATTGAATTAACTATTTGCATGAATCAACAAATGCTATATTAATCCCCATTTTAGCATATCTTACAGTAAAGCCAGTGTAAATCTTATGCACATTGAAGTAAATGAAGTTTTTATTGCATTTGTGTCATTCCATTGTTGCTATTTCATTGTATAAGGTAATAGGGAGTAAAACTGTACCTTTGTCCAAATTTATGCTCATATATTATAGAGAAGAAAACAAACGAATGCATGGATTTCAAATCCACAGAATTAATACATTTTGAACTATTTTTTCAACTTGTAGATTCAGATCTTGACAGACGTATAAGCACATTGACTTGTGATGAATTGGAAGATTTGGTGGAACAGGTACACTTTTCATTGCTGTGTATAAAAGGCTTAATTAAACTAATTTGACAATTACTTAGTTGAATAGTTTCAAATATATATTTATTGTTTTTAATATTACATAATCTAGGGAGAAGAAAGAGTTCAAAGTTCAAAAGAAGTTGGCTTTGTAACAAATGGTAGGTACATTCCAAACGTTTTTGTATTATTCCACTTCTGTTGTTTAGAAATTCACAGAAGATTGTTGTGATAGAATCTAAAACACTAGTGAAATCAAACAGCTGCTGGATCTTTGAACATAACTAATTCTGAAAACTTTTCAATAAAAAAAAAGACATGGTTTATTTGCATGGACATGGAAAATATCTCCTCCTAGCCTGTTTACTAGTAACCTTTCTGTCAAATCTAAACCCTAAAACTGTAAAACATCAGTTTCTGTCTTCAATATGACACTTTGGTTTCAGATTAGTAGCCAAATACATAGATCTATCTTACTTGTCCTTGCAGTGTGTCCTATAAAGTTAATCATTATTAAACATTTTCAATTGTATATTTCCAGCTGATCTTCTGCAAGCTGTTAACTTGAGTAAAGCTGAAGTAGTGAAGAGAGCCATTAGACAGTCTAGTATGTCTGAGAAAAAGCTAGATTTTGAACAGCCAGACAATACTGGCCTCACATTACTCATGAGGGCTGTGCAGAAAGGTATCACTTTCATTTTAATTTTATTTCATGAATAATGATTGTCCTGTATTGGTTTCAGTACTAATCTATGTAATTTTTTTTAAGGTTCACTTGCTATTGTTGAGATGTTATTGGAACATGGTGTGGATGTGAATGCCCAACAAACTAATGGTAACAGTGCACTGATGCTAGCTGCAGAACAGGTCAGTTAATTTTTGTTTATTTTAATGAGCGTCTTTGTTACAAATATAGCAAGCTTAATTTGTATGTTTTATTTTGGTACATTTTGATATCTTGAAAAGGTTGTGTCATCTGATTACAAAGTTTGTAATAAACTTCTACATACCTTGTAACCATATTTTTTTAAACAGCTTGTTGCCTTCTCTTTGTATGACATGTAGCTGTACATTTAATTTTTTCTTCAGAAGCTTGTTTAGTAAGTAACATTTGCAACACTAGTAAACTCAAATGCAATTTTGTTTTTTAATTGCAACTTTGTTTTGATGTAGTTAGATGTTTTCATATAATGACCTCCAATATCAGTACATTTTTCTAGGGACGAATCCTATTGTCAATGCAGCACTTAAAATCATGTGTTCAGCCAGGAGAAATAGCGCTCTAAAAGTTTAGAAATGAGCTTTTCTCTAGTTATCCATTTCCTCAAATGTCTCAATGGCTTTATGGTGTTCCTCAACTGCTACCTGCCAGCTACAACATTTGTGTTGCTGTTTTTCAGACCTACTTTAAGTCACTTGTATCACACCCATACTAATGTTGAAGCTTCATCAGAGATCATATTAGTTTTCACTTTTTTTTCAATCTCTGCATTGATTTTAGTCTGGACAAAAAATCAAAAGTGAACTGTTGCTGAAGCCCTCTCTTGTTTTTCTTTTTCTTTTACTTGGAGACTTGGTTTAAGTTGTGTAAGGAAAACAGTAACTTTCTTTCTTCATCAAAAAGGACAGAAAAATTTGAAAATGGTTTAGATTATTACCAGCTACATAAAGTAGTCATAAAATGAATTTGTGTCATCATTTTTTAGATAAATCTAATTAAATTAAAATATGAAATTATGTGAAAAATATACTACTTACGGATATGGAAAAGGAAAAATATTGGCCTAGAAATCATTTTTGTATCAATGTTACTGGGTTTTTTTTGTCTTCAGAATGGTGTTTGCTTAGTAGCCCTTCTTCTAAAATATGGAGCCAACAGTAGTTTGTATACAGTTCACTCAGACCAAGCAGAAACAGCATTGATGAAGGTAAGGTTACCATGTCTTATAAATTAATAATTTTTTTATATTTTGTATATGACTGTTTAAAGCTATCATTTTTGTCAAACAAATGTTTAACCAGTGATTAATTGTATTAGGCCATCAAACGCCAGCACAGAGAAGTTGTTAACCTGATGCTACGTGTGGGAGTTAATATAGCTGCTCCTAATTGTACCAGTATTTCTGCTTTGGAGTTGGCTATTGAGAGAAGAAATCCACAAATTGAGGCTCTCGTTTCGGCGCATTATCAAAGGTTAATATTTCTAGTTTAAACTTTTTTCATGTGTATATTTTGGTTAATTAAAAGTGTCAAGCGATTCTCGTATCCAATTTTAATTTTATGTTTTAAGGTTGGAGCAAGCTTTCCGAAGTAGAGTCTTGGTGACATTAGAGGAGACTGCCCAACTTTTAGAGCCCTTGTTTCCCTTGCAATGCTTTCCCCTTCGAGAGTCTCAAGAGTTTGTGGTCAAATTCAACAGTAACATTCACCCAGTAGCTCAAGGTAATTTCTTTTAGTACAACTAGTGTCACTGTTGTTGTTTTTTTTATTACTATCAATTGCAAAGTGATATCACATTGATTTCTACTCCTTTTAGGGGAAGGCTTTCTCCTCTTCATTGCTCATACCAAAATCAACGACAAAGGTGTACGATGTAGATTCCATGGCAGTTGTCCAATAGGTGCTGTTACACTTAATGGAGTCAAGCAAACACCACTAACAAAGGTACTTATTGTTATGTTCTTTAGTTAGATATTTATTGTTAAATCCTTTGGTTAGGTAGTTATTGTTATGTGCTTTAGTTAGTACTTTTTAGGCAATAAAGTTAAAATTCCTAGATTTTATTTCAATGTCTAATATAAAACTTTGGAACAGGAGGTCAACTTTGTAACATCATGTCATCCCATTATACCTGGCTGCAATACATTGATCATTCACAAACTAGAGGATTACACTTCAAAGGTAAGTGTTCATTTGTTAAGGTTAAAATGTCTTGTCACTCAATGCTATTTAGTTTCTTTTCTTCAAATGTGAAGATTATTATTTTGTCTTTGTTACTAGTAACAGTTCTATTCTTATGTAAGTTATTCATTGATTTAAACTGTTGTCACCACTGATACCATGTTTTGTTTTTTCTAAAGGCCAAATTAATTGTGCAAGCTTTCAGAGCCAAACTTTTGCCTTGTTGATTGCAAAGATAAAGATTATTTGGGTAGGTATAGGTAACGCTTTCAGTTATTTGTAAGCCGTCTATTTTAATTTTTTTTTATCTTGAAGTTAATTTTTTTATTCTGTATTGTTTGAACACAATTTACATTTCATTTATTTAGTTAGGTTTGGATTTATTCAGCAAAATGTTATTGTTCAATAGGCTAAGTTAATACATATTTAAAACAACACAGGTTCCTTATTAATGTTTGAAACTTACTGATATGTTTTTGATAAAAGTTTTTTAGGGAAATGGCAAAATAAAATTATCTTCAATTTGTTACGTTTGTATTTCCATAATACATTTTTTTTAATTGCTATCAATAGTTGTTGTTTTTTTTGTTGATGTTAATCTAAATTTCATCTTTCAAGTGCTTCATAAATAAATTAATACTTTATGTGTGCAATATAAATCATGTGAAAATTGTAAGATTAAAACAAATTCTGTTTCAGGATTGGTTGAAACCACAGAGAAAAAAAACTAAACAAACATTTCAAAGATTGTGGTGGAAAGCTCTGCAAGAACTTACAGCTCAACATTTCATTTGGCAGGACTTATTTATTTGTAATATTTATACCTTTTTATACACATGTTGTATTTGATTGAACATTGCATTGACTTCATACTGGTGACTTGATGTGTTACATTGTGTATATTTCTGTTTTGTTTCCCATTTCTAGTTCATTCAATGGACTCTCTTCTTTTTGGATATTCTCTTGTATTTTTTTGTTTTCATTCTTAGACAGTGGTTCTCAAGTCATGGGTCACAGCTCTCTCAATAGGGGTTACAAAAAGTTTCAGTATAGAAACTTTGGACATTTTATTTTTCACAAGTCATTTAATTCATATTTCTTAAAATTCTTTAATTGGGGTAATGACTCACAAAAAAAAAAGAACAGAATGAGAACCGCTGATCTTTGATACTTGAATGGTTTGGTTGATGATTCCTTGTCAAATTCATTGTTTTGGCTTTATGCTTACAACTTGTTAGTTTTTTGTTCAATAACTAAAGGGTTATCTAAAGAAAGTTGAAGCTTTGCCAAGAACATGGGTTAAACAAATATCACAGTAAAAATGTACAAATAATTGTTCTCATAGCCAAATTGGGAAAGTGGCGAAAGATTAAAAACTCTAAAAATGTATTTAAGAGAAATTTCCTCAAATTTAATGTAATGTTTCCCTAGGATCTTAATCTTTGTATGTTGTCATTTGTGTTATATGTGTATTATTAAGTACTTTAGATGTTTGCAATTGAGGAAAATATCTGTTTCAATGTGATATGGGTGCCTCTTGTTAAATCTAAAATATCTGTGTTGATGCTGCTGATGTGATGTAGTTGGTGACTTTGTTGAATATGTCATGAAGTAAAAAGAGATATGTGTTAATGTATTGGTAGAGTCTTTATTTCCATCTGTGATATAGGATGAACCCTTGTACATTGCACATTTATGCTTAATTTTGATTACCATTGAATGAAATGAATTGTCTGAAATAGTGACTGACAAATCCTTCAGCATGAAATCCTGACCCTTCAAATTGACTGTTTGCACATTACAATGGAATTTTCTCTCCTCCCCTTGATTACATCTCTCTCATACACTACTGAATCAACTTTAGAGATTGAATTTTATGTCAAGATATAGTTACACCAGTGTTTATCAAACATGTACTAGTGATACCCCTGTAGTCCACAAAATTTACATTTGCGTTCTCAGCTTCAGAAAATCGTTCTCCCTTCTACAAGGCACTATGTTCAATTAATTTATGAAGAGGTGGGAGGGGCTGATACTATAGAGAGCATGTACTTTTGTAATGGTCCTGATATTTGTAAGATTATCTTTTGTGTTGATCAAGACATCCTCTAGCGAACCTGTTTTGTTCATTCCTGACATCAACAAAACTTCATTCAGAGAAATTAGTTCGTTTGAGATAAGACAGGTAGAATGGCATTGGCATAGACTTATTGAAATGTCTTCTTACAAAGAATGTTTCGAATTGATCTTATCATACCTCTTGCAATATGTAAGTGCCCACATAGAACTTTCGCATTATTTAAAAATTATTTTAAACATTGATAATATTTGGAAGAAGAAGAATAAACAATGTCACTCATTTTTAAAGGGGGTATTTTAAACATTGGTACCAGTAATAATGGTGTTCTTAGTTGGTTCATAATCAAATATGGATTTATGACTACAATGCAAATATGACAAATTGTGTCTTTGAAAAAAAAAAAAAAGTCTTTGTTCACCCTTTCACCACATCGCGTCTCTTAGGGTGAATCACCCCACAGTTTGATAAACCCTGTCTTACATTTTCAACTAAATGTCTAACTACATTATTTCAGTTGAAAACTAAAATGTCAATGACTTACAAACAACATATTCTTCTGCCACTGTTTAAGTTGGTTTTCCTTTAAAGAATCCTGAGAGTAAGCTTTTTTTATATCTGTTCCTAGAGTAGACTTTTCATATCTACATAAAATCCTATATTAAAATAATTGACTCTAGGTTGAGAAATAGGTTTGATCTCTTAAAGTCACATCATGAATGCATTATCTATACATGTTGTCTTTAACCTCTGAGTATGAGTGATATCTTGTGTGATCAAGAGAAACATTACATATATATTTGTGAACATAACAGTTTGGTTAAATTGTATGAAAAAATTATCATCTAGCGTTTACAAAAAAAAATTATTTTTTTTTCGTTTAGTTTTTGTTGGTCTGTGCAAATTATTTTTGTTTAATTACTAAGCTTTTTTTTTTTTTTAAAGCCTCTTCTCTGAAAAATATTTTCATTAAAAATTTGTATCAAAGAATTCATCCTTTGACTTGTAGATCAATGAAAATAACTTAAAATTTCCTTTTAATTTGTGAATAAACTATTTGCTAATATCTCTTCTGTCACTTACTTTTGTCTGTACTGTGGCAGTTCGCATAACCAAATTGCTCCATTTTTCCTCTGTCAGCAGCAGTTCTTAGCAGGATATCAGGAGAGAGGCTGGTCCATTCTTTTATGGTGTCCAGCCAGCTTTTCTTTGGACAACAATTTTTTTAAAAGTCAACCAACTAATAGATGTATTTTTTCATTTAAAGTGCACTTTTTAGTATTTTGTTCTCTGTCACTCATTCATCACTCAAATATATTCTTTCAGACTTTTGAATTTTTTAAAACTCTGAACTGCTGTTGATAATACACTATCTGATTTTAGATGAGTGTTTATTTTGTACAACTTATAGACTTAAGCCAAATGATAATTTGACCCCTAGTTTTCTTAAGACATTTCATTTAGTAATTTTAGTCATTAGGTGTCTAGTACATTTGTGAGAGCAAAAGCATGCTTTTTTTTTTAATTGATAATCATTGTTGTTCAAGCCATCTAATAAAGTGACTAGTTTTATACATATTTTTTTTTCCACTTTAAATAAATTCTATTATATATCATATTTCACCTAGCTTGGCCATCAATAGATGATTTTGTATAACTTTTCAATTCAATTATATTTCACATTGCTTGGCCAGATGAAATTTTGATGCCTTTTATATACTTCTTGCTCAGACTGAATAAATGGCGATTGAGGCTGCATCATCTTGGAATTATTTTTAGTTCTTTGACAAACTGAATTGTAAATTTGTTCTCTTTATTCATTTATAAATGTTTTTAAAAAGTTAGGTTGTTTTTTTTTATTGTTGTCTTTTTTTTTCTTTTTCAAATCTGTAAATTTAGTTATGGCATTTTATTTTTTTTTATTTTTGCTGCAAAAACTCTTATTCTTATCATACAACTGGCAGTAGAATGTGTATGTATTTATGTATTATAACTCTACTCTAAATGTACTAGACAAGAATGAATTAGAGAATGAACTTGTCCACTGTTTAGCAGCTGCACTCTTGTACAGTGTCTATGTGTGTGCACTCATATTTACATCCACCCTATCCTTCAAGTATTGTACAATGAAACTGAGCTTATATTTTGTTCTCATCCATTGTTGTTTCCACCCCCACCCCCAATTTAATTGCCCTACTTTATATAGCATAATCTCCAATTTTTCTAGAAATTGCTATACATAGTACTCATTTGGTTCAGTTATTTTGTTTTCTATAAAAATGATTTTTTTAAAATTATAGTCAAACTTTCATTAGCAAGGATAATTAGTTCCTTGATAGTGCTTGAATATCAAAAGTCATATTTCTATAGTTTAGGATATAATGGAAATAAAATCAACCTCTATTTGATAAATTCAACCTGTTATATGTAATTTATATCTCAACTCAACATGCTTATAAGTCAGCTTTAGTCATAAAGAATGCCCATGAAAATTAGGTTTTGTAATGTCATGAGGACATTTATTTATTGAACCTATTCCTTGCTGTATAAGCACTGACACCAGTCATCATGGCATTCTATCTGGAGTTTCTATATGCACATGTACAGTATGCCAAAGTTTATGTTTTAGTAAAGTGACAGCTGCATTTGGGTTGTTAACATACAATTATTGGTGCCATTACATAGCTTAACTCCTTGTAAGTCAAAACATTACTTTAATATCAGGAAATAAAATAAGACTTTCCACACAAGTTAACTCAGTGGTTGTCACTAGCTCATATTGCTAGTTGAAGATCATCTTCTATAAAGCAAGCAAATAATAAAAAAAGATTTCTCTGGATCATGATTTCATATGAAGTTCCTGCAATTATTGAGGATAGAATTGTATACTATGTTTAGTCAATACATTCTTCCAACCCGTTTTGTGCCATAATGAAATGCTTTAAGATGGCTTGATTTTGTTTAATGTGTTTTACTGTTTTTTGTTAAATGTTTAACATTTGTTTACAGTCAGATAGTTCATTTACTACACTCAGCTTGGTGTGATGAAAAACATGTACCATGCTTTGACCTCAATTTTACTAAATACTTAGTCATTAGTTTGTGCATTGATCTCTGGGCAGTCCAGAGAATGTGTGCATAAGTAGCACTTGTCTAAATGATCCCTAATGTTCCCTGTAACACAGAAACTTGTATCAAATTTAAAAAAAAATAAAAATTAGATGATTATATTTCATTCTTGAACAGCAGCTGTTTTATTTCCATGTTTGTATAAACTGTTTCATTTGAGTCAACTCATTAAAGATTCATGTAGTTCACTGAGTGTTTGTTTCGGTACTTTTTAAGCATAGGTTTTCATGCTTTTTTATATTTATTTTTATATATACAGATTCTCATTACTTGGATTGATGCTTCAGAGACCATTTTTCTAAGTTTTAACACCCCCCCCCCCCCCCCCCCCCAGTTACCTAAGAGTTTTAGTGCTCTTTCTAAGGGCTTCACAAATGTTGATAAAAGAGAAGTACGGTACTAAATTTTGTATGCTTGTATTTTCTTATTAATAGTCATATGTGTTATGGTTACTATTACCTCAAGCTGTTGTCATAAGAAACTACAAAGTTCAATTAAATCAGTTATCAAATCCAAATAACAAATAATGTAAATGCCTTTAGGACTACATGAGATATGTCAGGATAAAAAGTCATGTTAATAGTAGGGACAACACTGATAGTACACATAATATAATTCATGAACAACAAATATTCAATTAAAGGAGGAAAAAAATGAATGTATTGATAAAAAACATTGCCATTAACAAACAAAAAAGTCTTGTCTACAGAATGCCTTCTTTTTTCAGTAAAGTGTACATCTTTTTATTGATAATATTTCCTTGAGAATCTTCATATTCCTCCTGAAAGCAACAAAATCTGACATTTTTTATCGATTCTTCAATATATTCTTATAATATACTATGAGATATAATTTCAATATGTTCTTAAAATATATTAGCTTATAAATGAGGTACATACCTTTAACAAAAATAGAATATGTCCTAAATAATTATTGTTGTGTAGAGAATTGAATTCTACTTACTAAGTTATTTTTTCTTCCTTATTCAAATTATTTATTACATGCTTTAATTTAAATTTAATAAAAAGTCTTTTCGATGTCCACAAACAAATTTTAAAAAAATTAGCTTGTTATTTAATGAAATGTCAACTGAGTTTGTTGCTAAAATTTATTTACTTTAGCCAATACACCAATTTAGTGTAGTAAGTTCAATTAAAAAACTTACCATTTTATGCAGAATTAAAATGAAAATTCAAACAAAAAATTTAGTAAGTCTAGTTGAAAGGATGTACAAAGGCATAACCCATGGCAAGAGAGTAGTAATCTTTTAAAATGTAAAATCTTTTCATAATTTGGAAGCTTTGCTGTATTGTTCTTTTCCTAATCATTTTGAAAGAACTACAAGCATCATACCTCAGTGTCAGCTTTCCATCTCTCAGCTTCTTTACCAGACTTGATTCTCGTCCACACTAAAAACCAAAGAGTTGTAATTTTAAAAAGTGATAGAATTCAAATGAACTAGAAATATCGGTAACTAAATAATGTACAAAAATAATAATTGACAAAAAAAAAACATCCATGGGTTTACATTTCTTAAAGGCATACTTACAAGCTAAAGCATCTTCGATGGATGTTACATTGGCAAAGTGAGCTGTGTTGGGTATTCCTAAACACCTCATACCTAGTGCATGTCGAGACTCCTAGTACAGTAAATGTGAGGAAATAAAGCATTATGCTTTAAGGAAAAAAGATATATATATATATAATATTTATACTAGCCGGATATGACTGCGGGCCTTAGATTGGGTATTACTGATCTACTGGATTGAATTTAGATCTATGTCAAACAAGGAGAATGTTCCCATCACATTATTTTTATTTGCCACAAAAATAAACGTGTGAAAATGGGTTTACCTGATTTGTTAAAAGTTTCTTTCTTTAATAGAGATACAATTAGGTACTTTTGGTCTATTTTTAGGGCCCTACGGTTATGGGAGGAATATTAAACATACACTATGGTCTCTGCCATGATCTAAGGAACATTTATGCCAATTTTATCAAGATTAGTCAAACTGTTTGGATTTTTATTCGAGACATACATACATACGCCTTACTTTCTGCTTTATATATTAGATTTCAAAGCATAACAATAGCCTTATAAATAACACATTTAATTGCATAGCTGCAATGCAAGCCTGCTTATGCATTTAACCAGTCTATGAAAATATGTTGAACGCCATTGCCTGCTTTTAACCAGAATGCCTTAGGGTCTATATACTAATATATACACATCAAATAATATAAAAATAAATTAAAATGCAGTCTAACCTACTTCAGTACTATAGACACCTACAAATATGATTTAGCTGATTCTGTAAGATTTGATGTCTTTTAATGTGCCTATGATCTCTCAACTTTTTTGACAGCACAAAGTGCTCAGCTGAATAAAATGAATTTTGGTAGCAAATGTTTCCAGCTGCCAAACATCTTAAGTACATTCCATGCCTCATAGATAATAAATGTAGGGGTTAGAATCATGGTAGCTTAAATACTTAGTCAAAATGTTTTCAGCTGATTATATAACAGATCTATGCTTTGACTTTTGTTTTAATTTGCCAGTTTGGTGAATAAGATTTGAAAATACTTGTCAGACGTGTCACAGTAAATAGAGAGGTCACCTAATGTTATTGTTTTTAAAAAGCTTAATTAATAACACATCTAGATTTTTTCATCAGCACATTTACATTAGCCCATGATATATCAATAAAACAAAAATGTCTAAATTAGTATGTTAAAAATTTACCATTGATAAGCCAATATGCAACTTTTTGGTTGTTTATCACATAGAAAGTAGATTTCATTTGGTTTCTCAACAAACAAGTAAAGTATGCAATAAATACAATTAAAGGTTCCATTGTATAATAAAAAGCTTAATTTATAGATTTCTAGCCCATTTTTATGTAAAAAAAAATCCATTTCCAAACTGTTAACACAATTTCAATATTTAGCTTCTTTTTTTTTTTTAAATCTCCTTCAGAGGTGCCCTGAAATTCAACCAGCCCCATTTTTTTTTTAAATTCTGAAACCATCCTAACACAAACTTAACAGTATGTGCTGGGTAAACTGTGAGAAGTGAAGAATTAAAATGAGTAGACAACTCAAGACTTACTGCAAAATGCCTTTGAAAAGCTTTAGGTCCTCTGTAAGGATGGTTACCACAAATTTCACAAGTGTAGGTGAGGTTTAGACCATGAAGTTTGTACAGCCAGTAAGGAATGGGCTGTAAACAAAGTCAATTTCACTTTATAATTATCAAAGGCTGTCTATTGTCTTTGTCTTATTTATAAATGTGCCTAATTGGCAGATAGAGAACCTGTCCATCCCTAACCAGACTTTCTTAACTGATTGGTTTACACACAATAAAATATCAGGTCAGCATTCTTCAAACTGAGGGGCACTGAGAAGAAGAGACTTAAATAGTCTTTGCCAAATGCTATTCTAAAGTCTACCCATCTGTCTTTTTTACTTAAAATGGTCAAATTTCTCCTGATTGATGTACTATTGTTCTGTTGAAGTCTCTTGCATGAACAAAACAGGCTACTAAAAAATGTCTATGACAATAAAAAACCATTAAAGCGAGTATGCTCTGCTTACTTAAATACATCTCATACTTCAGTTTAGGCCAATCCTTTCTTAATTTAAATCAATTGGACCTAGGCTCTTCTTAATAGGACAAATAGTATGTTGTAGACACCAGTTAAGCTCAAAATGCAGGAAAACACTGGAGGCCAATGCCCTGGTCCTCACATTAGAACCCCTCTGGATGGCTAAGGCACAAACATTATTTCTTTTTAGGTATGTCACTATTAAAACTATGAGAAACACTGTACTTCTCAGGACCTCTTTGTTCCACTGTTTCTGATTCTTCTTAAGATAAATGTGTCACAAAGAATTATTGAAACCACTAAAAGAGGATATTTTAAAATAGTTTAAAATAAAATAGTTAAATTCAAATTGACACAAAATAACATATAGAAGAGCATTTGCATAGAAAAAGGCTAATGAGCAATACAATCACAAATCAGTTACTGTAAAAATACAAGTTCTAAGATTATTTTTTTCAGCTTTTACATATCATGCTATAAGATCGAGTTTTGGGCAGCTAAATGTAAACTTACTTGATCACACTACTCTTGATTAAACCTAGAATTACTCTTCCAGCCTTAAGTTTAGACATGAAATGTGAACCTACTTTTCCATCCCAACCCAAGGGAAGATCTTTGGGATTGTAAGGGGCTTCATCTGCATCATTATCAGAGTCTGACTCTTCAAACTTTTCTTCATCAGACTCCTCCCTCTCTTCCCCAGTCTGGGCTTGCTTTCGCTGGACATTGTCTCTTGTGGCTAGCCTTTGCTCTCCTAACAAATCTGTTAGCCTGTACACTTGAGCCTCTAGGGCAGCTATTTCTTTCTGTTTCTCTGAGTCTCTAGGAACAAACAAAAAAAGCTAGACATAGTAATTATTAAAGATGTGAGATTAAATTGCAAAAGCAAACAAACTTTAAAGTCATTTTTTGATACATGCAGATAACTTTACAGAATAAGACAATAAAAATATTACTACTGGTAGGTATGTAAATAACTATTTTAATCAATTGTTTGAACAAGTAATTTCAGAGAAAGAAAAGTTTAATCAATTTTTCATAGAATCCCTTACTTTGTCTTGGCAGCCTTGCCAGATTTTCCTGGTTTAGATTTAGCAAATAAAGCTGGATCTAATTCATCAAGATTTTTGCCTTTGGTGCTAAACAACCTCTGTGCTCTCTGTTCAAGGGTTCTAGCAGGATGTATATAATATACTTTAAAGTTAGCTGAATATTACTAGTAACAGATAATAACACAATTTATTACATTTAACCGACTAGCTCCTTCTGCATTTGAAAACATTTTCTTGTTTTAGTCCTAAACCATCATAAGTTTCTAAAATCCCCTTTTCAATATGCTGTCTTTAAACTTTACAAATAAATGATTTCTTCTAGTCAAGTTGCAAGCATGATTACAAATCATTTTAGAGATTATAGATTATATCGATAGTAAAATCAGGAAGATTCTTTTTGCTTATAGAATTTATCAAACAAACATGCCCATAGCCCCAGTATATAAAGCCCCCACATGGGAAAACGTATATATTTTTTAAACTAGATATATCATTCTATTTTTAAAAATGTGTTTATTAGTATTAGATCTTAAATTTTATTACATTTCAAAGTGTTTATTTTTTAGGATTTTTTTAATTCAGAGTTACCTCTCTTTGCTTAAGGTATGGGAAGTATTTAACCTAATTGAAATAGGAGCTATTGGGTTAAAGACCACTTAGAGATAATGAGATAAAGATTGAAAGTAAAGTTTCCGATCAAGACAACAATCAGTCTAGCAGATGGAGTGGTTAATGATTCAAGCAACTCATTTTACTTTATCCATCAGATGTCACCTACATCTATCCCTTAGTCTGTTGGACCATTGGGGCATTACACAAGATTTGTTAACTGTCTTCCTCCATTCCTCTCTGTATTTTGCCTTGGATAGACCTTCTTCAGTGGCAGGCTTGTCCATTCTTTTATGTTGTTTTCCCATGTTCCCTGAAGGAAGTTCTTACAAGTCCCAAAGACCTTGTAATATGCCCATAGAGTTTTAGTTTGCGTTTTTTTATAATAGTTAGCAGGGCATCGTGGGATCTAATCACTGTAGTAACCCTGTCTCTTAATCTCTTCATTTCTGATGTGGTCTTTAAATGTGATACCTAGGATCCTTCTTATAGCATCTCAGGAGTGCAACACAATTTAAAGTAAAACTCTACCATGATTCAAACCTAACACTATTTGTTTTCCAATCTAGTGCTTTTGTTTCAAATCAACCAAATGATATCAGGTAATAAAATAAAGCTGAGTGGAATATGGATAGCCTAAAGAATCACAACACCAAAATTACAATAGTTGACACAGTAAGTAACTTGAAATCAAGAAAGCAACCAACAAGATTTAAAATCTATAGTTTTAATATGAAAAAAAATGATATAACTGATAATCACATACCCTCCACACTTAACACCAAGTGCCATCAGTGCAGATTTTAATCTATCCAGACCCAAAGATGCTAGCTCCTGAAAACAATGCACACAAAAGGTATAAAAGTTGATAGTGTCTAGATAATATATTGTGTTAAACAAAATGTAAAGGAGAGACTTACCTCCCATGATGAGAATGCAGAGAGATCCAGGTGAGCACCAGAATGAGTCAAGGCACCAGAAGCTTCTTTCTGTATGGGAAATAACGTGAAACTAAACAATAATTAGAGACATTTACAGAAATAGAAAAAAATTCCATCAATATTACTTGAAGTCTTTTAAGAAACATAAGCTTTTTTATTTTTTAACTTTTGTTTAAAGTGTGAAAGAATCAAGGGACTACTCACAGGCCAACCAGGAAATGTTCCTTCAGCCCACATTTTCTCAAACTCTGCTTGAACTTGTTCCACTTCCTAGAAAAAGGAAATTTTTTTTATTTTACTAATTACATAAAAACAAGAGAAGTGCAACAATGTGATATATAGCATATTCATATTTATGTATAACATTTCAATTTAAACAAATGAACTAAATGCTTAAAACAGCTTTTAATATTGTTTGACCTTTACACTTCTACTTTTAATATAGTTTGACCTTTACACTTCTACTTTTAATATAGTTTGACCTTTACACTTCTAATAATAAAACTAAAGCTACAGCTTTGTGACTAACCTCTGTTAGATCTGTAAGAGGTTTGATCTTGCTCATATATTCTCCAAGGTACTCCAATAAAGCAACCAAATAGCTTTAAAAAAAAAAAAAAAAAAAGAAGTCTAGAATTATTTTTTGTATGTGTAAGTGCACTTATATCAAAGTGGTGTAAATGTGACCATACTAAAAGTAAAGAAAAATACTGAACTCACTCTTTGTAACCAGCATTCTTCCTGTCTTTTGGCATGTCAAACAGATGATCAAATGTGGATAAATATGTAATGTAGTCTATTTTCTGAAATGCAATGGGGAAAAAAAGTCAAACTTTTACCCCAGCTATCAGTTCTTTTACAGATGTCCACTGTTATATACACAGCTATTTGAAATAGTAAAACCAAGATAAAGCAAGATAGTGCTAAAAAAAAGCTACACTTAATATTGTGTTTTCATTTGGCTAACAGAGGAAGATTCTACTGTTCAAAATTAATGTTGATCTTCCTGAATGTGCAAGCCCTTATATATATTGGTTATTGTGTTAAAAAACCCAACCATTAATCAACAGTCTTTCCAGAACTCATTTTGAAACAGAATGAAAATATGAAAAGCAAACAAAGAAGAATACAAGGCAGAGGTAACGCAGACTTCCAAGTTCAATTCTTCGTTCTCTATAGTTTTTTTTCTTTTCTTGCATCATAGGAACTTAGCAGTATAAAACAAAACAAAAACAGTTAAAATTCATTTCCTTTATTCTAGTAAATCCCATTTCAAAACAAGTTTTGTTCTCTCAATAGTTTTGTGATAGATTACAATGATTCACTGACTTCAATGAGCAGTACTTAGCACTAGTGGGAAAGGGTGTAATGATGGAAGCTATGAACTTACCTCAACCCCTTTTAAGTTCAAATACAGTTCATAACATTTGTGCAAGTCTAGGTATTTACCATAACCTTCTTCATCAGTGAAATCAACCAGATCTATGAATGCAAATAAGATTATGTAAAAAATACAATCTATCCATTTTATCTTATCTTCTATGTAATAATCATAAAATAAAAAGGACAATGTAACTTTTTTTATTTGTTATGTTATATATCAATCAATAATTATTATAGAGTGACACAGATTTGAATATAAAGCATTTTTTTTAAAATATGGTTAAAATAGACAAATATTGAAATAATAAAGCAACTGATTATCTTACCTTATTTTAATGACTGAAATACTTATATGAAATCAAAGATATTGTACAAAATATGACCTACAATATGAGGAGAAACTGTTAATTAAAAGCTAAAAAAAATGTATGTACTTTGAGCATCATCTGGTGGATTCTCCCTCAGTTTTGCTAACTCATCAAACTCTATGGACATGGGAATGCTGACCTGAAAATAGGATAATTCAAATATGATTAACAAATATGTTAAAGAGCAAAAAGTTGGCATGATGCTCTAAGATTAGCATCAGATGTAAAATGGAATTAGTATAGAGATTACTCATTGAAAAGTTCACAAAACTGACTTTGGGATATAAATGACAACAATAAAACACGCTCTGCTTATAGTTAAGATTTCAATGTTAAGGTTAGTGACTCTGGATTCGACACCACCGCCTAGCGATAACGCACCAAGCGAAACTAACCTCTAGACCATCGGAATGTCAGAAAAACATTCTTCTGATCCAGAGTCATTTCGCCCGTATGCAAATTACCACCCCAGTGGTCAAAGGTCACAAGACCCAGCTAGCCCCTCCCCCACCCTCGCAGCATCCTTTCACTAACAACTTCGATAGAGCCGACACAGACAGGCGTTAGGCATGTATTAGGCAAACGATGGCACTATCTAATTGTATATCTCTCACAAAGACAAGTGGACAACATAAACACATTATATATAGAAGCTTCAGTGAGTACGAGCAATAATGCTGTAAACGTAAACATAGAGTTGAAGCTAGGTGCTGAAACAAATGATACATACATATATTAAACATAAATGAATAACAGCACCAGGGACCAAGTTTTTAAGAGAGAAAGTAGTGAATTAAAATGCAACTAAAATAAGGGCATGCGCCGACCGAGGCTCAAACCTGTGACTCTGCATTCATTATCTAGCATGAAATTTTCATTATTTTTTTATTACTGAATGTACCTCATTTGGATGTTGACGATAGAAATCCTCTATGGCATTTAGTCTCTTTTTAAATTCAGCATACTCATTGGGCCCCGCCAAATTTTGGATTTCTTCCTTTCGAACACTGCAAAAATAAATTAATTTATGACACTTTTTATAAACAGACAACAGACATTTTTAAAAACATTCTTTACAAAGCTTATAAATCTTATGAGCTAATGGCATTTTTGAAAGTAACATTTTTACCCATCTTTATCTTCATACAGCTCCTTTAGTTCCCGGGTAGTTTCTAAATATCTCTGCAATAAAAAGAATTAGCAAAATTTTAAAAGCCTACAAATGATAGAAAAATTCTGCATTTCTATGTTAAGAGTATTCAAAACTAAGTAACTGTGTAGATATTGTGGAATGAATAAAAGGTAATACTATTTAATATTTATTGTGATAAATAAATGTGTGCCTAAAACATTGCCTTTAGAAAATATTGCAGTTAAAATGAGCACAAAAAAAGATACAAGATACTTAAGTCAATACCAATGGGGGACACAATAAATAGTAAATGGTTCACTGACATTTCGTTCACCTACAAATCGAATAGTCTTGAATTTGTTCACCCGACATATTGCAAGAGGATAGTATGTGATAAAAATTAGACTTAAAAATGGTCAACCCTCTTTAGGGCCTTGCTCTACCTTCCAGATCCGCCATTCTGTCTAGATCTCAACTAGGTGTTAACTCAAGTATCCAGCTGAATGGGTAGATAATGAGGGGAGCGGGGGAAGCTAGATGACAAACATGAGTGTAAAACTAGGCCTACATTTGAAAAGTAAATAGGTTGCCTATAGTTAAGTAAGGGTCCTTCTAAATTGTTTAGCTAACAGCCCTAGCTTGTAAGATCGCAATTTTTTAAAAAATCTAATTTTATCACATACTATCATGCTCCTTTAGAAAAATTAACAATCAGGATTATGCCTGATCTCTAGATATCAAATTTTTTTGGGAAATAAAAGCAAAAAAATGTAAAATGTATCAATACCCTGTATGTACTTTTAATGTAAGCAAATTAAACAAGCGATGAGAGTATAATATTAAATATATGTTAATATCCAGTGATTGATTTGTCAGTGAACGAATTGTTAGTGAAAGATAGATTTGTTGGTGAGTGATATGTCAGGTAAACGAATAGTGGTGAATAATTTGTCAGTAAAAGAAATGTCAGTGAATGATTTGTTGTGGAACCACAGTAATGATTTATAATACTAAAACATGAATTCTAGCTACAACTGAGCTGGAAGGAATAAAAAAAAAAAAGTTATTGTAAGTAAGTAAGTAAGTCAGTCATTCTACGCAATAACATTATACACAAGCTTTAAAATGATTTAATTGTATATATTATGTGAATATTATACTATATTTGTGCGCATATAGCCCGTAGATTATACAAATTTTTATAAACAATAGGCAGTTGTGCAAGGTATATAGAAATTATTTTACTCATAAACAGAGCATAACAGAAACTATGGCCATACTGGTAAGTCTTTATATCCCCTATAGTTCACTGTGTATGATTGTATTTCACACAAGTGTGTCACACTCTATGTATAGCAGATGTCTGATGAGAAACAACTTGATGTACCACTAGTTTCCTGCAAGTCACATTTGCAAATGCAGGGTATATAAGGGTGTGGGTTATATGGTACATGACAAACCTTTATTTTGAAAAGCAAAAAGACTAAAACTTTCAAAAGACCAAATATTATCAAGCACACTATTGGCTAAATTGGATTATAAAAAGTGACTCATTTGTCTGAGAAACAAATGAGACTGATAAAACTAGAATTGTGTTTAGATCATCCTTCAGCTCAGTCCTACTACTAATATAACTAGTATCTACTATACTTACATCATGCAGAATTTTCAATCTGTGATCTGAGTTAATGTGTTCTCTCAACTATATAAAGAAAGGATTGATAGGAAATTAGTTTTGGTTGTACAGGTTAGGATGTATATTAAATACTTGACTTTTTAATATCTAATCAATAAATGGAAATTGTTAAGAGTGTGTTCTCATTCTGAACTATCATTTGACAATGGTATTTAAGTAAGATATATAAAAAAAAATTGTCATATTATTTTTAGATAAACTAAAAAGTTGTACAAACATTGATGTCTACTAATTGATATCAATGATAGACTTAAAAGAAACAAAGTAGTTATCATTGTTTGGTTCTTTAGTGAATCTGACAAATTATCAAGGACATCACAAAATATTGTGAAAAGTGCAAAAAATAATATAAGAATGAAAAAAAAATGTATACACATATAATATATATAATAATAAGAATAGCAATGTCTTTAATTCCAAAGATTAAGGATGAGTGCAGTTTTCACATGGCTATGCAGACCCAGTTGCGATCTGAATATTATTCCACACCTGAAGTAGCTCTATTTAAGTTTTCTTTATGACTTTTGCGCCTGTCTGGCTTTTCTTTGGGCCCCAAATGTGTGTCTCGTGGCATTCGTGAGAAATCTACAAATTTCTTTCAAAAGAAATCTGCTGCCTGCTACTCTCCTCTATGCTAGTAAAGGCGAAATGACATCTGACTTCTTTAGGCGCTTAGGGGGAACACCTGTTACACTTACCTAAAAAGATTGCCTATACCGATTGTTGCCAGGAAGGTTCTGCAATTGACTTTTATTGAACCCTTTTGCTTTCATCCTTTACTATTCTCCAGGAGGTTTGTGTTCCTAGCGAACAACCATCCCTAACTATGTCATGGCCAATGGCCTAATCCCCCTTTCACCTGCTGTCCAAATAGACTGGACCAAGGAAATCAGTGTGTTGCTAGAGAAAAATTTGCCCCAGTAATGAGAATTTAATACAGTGGAGAGGAGAGACTGAAATAATTAACATTTTGTGGTTTTAATGTAGGCTAGAATTAGCTGGGGAAGGGATAGGCATTGTGTGAAGTCATTATTAACAGAGAACGGCAATAATGTTGAGCATGGAAAAAGTAAAGAGAAAATGACTTTAAATTTAAAGTTTGAAGATTATATTTATATCTAGATCAATTCATAATTGTTTTTTTTTTAATAATTATAAATATAATAATTATTAATTAGATCTAGATCTCTAGAAAAGTTATTCCTCTTCATTAGTCTCAAGTAAATTTCTAGACAGAAACTTCAGTATGGGTAAGGGGGGGGGGGAATCTAGAGTTTAGATTGACTAGATTTATTTCATAAAAAACATTTTAAACTTAGACTAATTACAGTTTTCTTTTGAAGCAACATTTCACTTGTCATTGCTTCCATGAGTCTTTCTCTTTCCTCATGGTTTCTGCGCTGTTGCTCCAGAATAGACTCCATTTTGCAACACTTTAAAAAAAAGTATTATAGATCTAGATCTAAATCTAGATGTGTTTCTTTAAAAAAAAAGTCAAGATCTTAATGATCAAATCTAGTATAGATCTTTACTGTCTTAGGAGTTATGTGTACAAAGTTACGTTTATTTTCAGTATTATTTCTTTTCTGAAAGCGGAAATAGTTAAAAATTGAGATCTAGATCTAGATTTATAAATAGATATCATTCAGTCATTGGCAGCCATCTTGCTTATATTAAAAATCTGAAACATTCCATATGGACAGAATAGAATCTATAGATCTAGATCTATATCGAGATATAGCTAGTTAAATTAATATAATTTTAACTGATAGATGATTTGTTTGGATCTATAGACTCCAATGGCAAGCCTCATGTAAATATAATATTTAAATTTTACATTTTATGCCTTACTTAACTCTGGTATAAATTAATTTAAATACACTTATTTATAGCTGGCCCTGTGGCGCAACGGTAGCGCGTCTGACTCCAGATCAGAAGGTTGCGTGTTCAAATCACGTCGGGGTCATCGTTATTTTTGGTTGTTTAAAAATTAAATTTAGTTATATAATGTATATCTCAATTTTTTTCCTTAACGGGACACTTCGCACATTTTGAGTATTTAACCACAAACTACATATTTTTACAGAGATTAATTCACGTAATAGCCTACTAGTTAATTATTTCAGTAACTCAACTTGATACGAAAATGGGTGTGGGAGAAATAAATTGTAGGCCTACACTTTTTACCACGAGAGAGAGTTGATATACGCTTTGTAAAATTGTTTCGCCCCACTGTATCTCGCCCGTCTGTGAGAGTGGCGCCCGGGGCATGATGCCCCCTCTCTTTATTCATCATCATCATCACTCCTTTGAGTTCCTCATGGAACATAGGGCCTCGACAAAAACACGCCACTCTCCACGGTCTCTTGCTAGCTTTTTGATGGTGTCCCAGCTCTTCCCGATCTTCTCTGCTTCTTCAAGTACACTGCGCCGCCATGTTCTTTTTGGTCTTCCTCCCTGGAGGTTCAACTCTAAGGCCTGTTTAGCTCTGTTGCTGGTATCTTTTCTAACCTCCCTTTATTAGCAATGTATAAAGCATCGCGTGTTTGTGTATCATCGTCGATAAAGTATTTGAGTTTGTTGTAGAGAAAGAATGATGAGAGAAAACAAGTTCGTCGATAAAAGGGAAGGATGTTGATTTATGTAGACTTATATTGGAGTCATGTTCCTTTAATGTGAACCAGGTAGTTCCCCAAGACAGCGCCTTAACTAAAAATGTTTAGCTTTCATCCTTTCAACGAGAATTAACAGCTCGATGTATTTTTGATGAGTTTTTGCTGATTGATGTCGCAGAACAGAGAACGAAATTTGACTTAGTGAATGTCCGTCTTTTAATTAAATAGGCTTACTAGAAGAATACGATGTGCTTTGAAATTGTGCGGTGTAGTGTTTCATCAATTAAATTATAAGCCTATGTTTTTTTTTTTCTATTTTTAAGTTGCTCATTTGGGCTTGCATGCGTCTGCGTACGAATAAGACATTTATTAATATATATATACTCTGCCTGAAAGGGCGTTAAGTTCTAGCTTAACCTTCTTTCAAATCAGAAACGGTAGTGGGGTATCTTTTTTTTTATATATATAATAGTTGGACTAGAGCATGGCAATTATAACAAAAGACGCATTATGGAATAACAACAATCCACCAGATTAAGAAGTAATCCACAAGCAGGCTTCCCGTAGAGAAGTCATCTTGAGCTTGCCTGATAGACACCTGCTCCTCCAGATTTCACATCGAGACTTCAGCACTTAATAAAGGGAAGTTATCCTGTTGACAATGGTCACTCACCATACGACTCCAGATACTTTGAAATGACATATTTCTAGTACTAGGCCACTCTTTTAACAACCCAAAGTGACTAACAATAACAAAAAAGCAGAACTATTGTGAGCATTTCTTTTATTATGCATTCATCTTTTTTTTTTTTTCTGTTAAAAATCCGATTAAAATAAATTCTAAAATCTGTTGACACACACTAAATACATTCACCAAATCACACACACACAATATTCGTTTCCTATCTAGTAACCTACTCCTGGGCAGACACTGTGTCACAAATGAACGAAAGTCATTTCATCAATCCAGCAATTAAAGTTGACAACCATTGTATAGGCCTTTCATTGACCAAGTTGCTACAGTAGTATTCTATTTCTCATTGAAATCTGTGAGAGTAGTCATTACTACTTAAAATAAAACAAAAAAAAAAAAAAAACAACTGGGAAAAAATATGTAGCTTACCCATATACATATATTATGTCTATTTCTCTGGAGCCGATAAACATTGATTTCATTATCTGCATCTATTTTAAACATTTCAAATATGAATAAAAGTTGTGTTTTTTTTACTGAAAAGTCATACAATAAACTTCTTTGGAACAGTTCTTCTATTATATATATCTTTATATGTTAGCATGTTAATAGTATGCTAAAAAGATAAAATTAGTCACTAGTTTTTATATTTTAATTCACCTAGTGGAAATTAATAAAATTACCACGGTGTGGTGGCTGAGTGGTAAAGTGCTTGGCTTTTGAATCGAGGGAATCTTATTTACATCTAAAATGATATTGCTTTTATGCATAAAAAAATATAACAGATTTTTTTTTCTTTTGTGTAGCTATGCCTTCGCATTGAGTTGCACAAACATACATAGATACTGGGTGATGGTATTACAAGAGCAGTATCACTATAATTGTATAGCAAATAATGTTCTACATGAAAGCACCAAGATAACAAACATCCAATACATTGCATGTACAACAAGTGCAGCCCACAAAACAGTGGCTAATGTACTGTAGTATGGATTATGGTAAACATAATTATTTATATTGTACATTACTCAACAATGGAAAAAAAATACAACAAAATCAACTATATGTGTACTTAGCATTTTACAAACATTCCCTTTTCAGCAATATAGGTCATGAGAAAAGGTTTGTCATCACAGTAAATGTACTTTTTAAGAACATGGCATTTGATCAGGCCAATAAATGCTATGTAACAGTAAATATTTAATTCATGATGTATTAATTTGTGATTCAGACATGTCATCAATCTTATTTAAAGTGACACTGAATTCATAATTTGACAATGGCCTTATATTCTGCTGCACAACTATATATCCTATAAGGGCTACTAACCTTGAACTACAAAAATCAATAAGTTAAGGAAACAAATATTTTAAAGTGAAAATATGATAACATAAAATTTGTGGGAGAGAATGACATTTGACAACTTTTTTGTCACATCCTAAATGCAATAGAAATAAGTCTTAGTAAACTGCATGATATTTTCTTTAAAATAATTTAATATATGATAATGACAATTAACAATTTTTAAAAAATAAGATATTTGCTCACAGTCCAAACAAGTCAAATTTTTTGTTAAAAACGGAATCATTTTTATTTTCTATTTAGTAGTAGTTCTAATCTTCTATTTATTAGCATTTCAAATCAGTAATATATCAAATGACGACAAAATGTAACCAATACAATTACTCTTCTAGAACAGGGGTGGGCAAACTATGAAAAACATACAAGCCATGACATGGTACACCATAATGGCGTACCTAAGAAAATGATAGAAACACAATTTTTTTTTTAAATATAATTTTTTTTTCTGGAAATATAAACTAAAACATATTTTTTCTTGCTGAAAAAGACAAATGAATTTCAGTTCAATGATATATCCAATAAAAAAGAAGCTATCCTGTATTCAAGAAATATTGGATTTTAAAATGGATATAGTTTCCACCTAGATAAAATGTGTAACTAACTATCTTGTCAAAGTAAACTCAGACAAAGAGCTATAAATGTAATTTCAGCATGGTTTTATTGTGACACAAGTTTCACCCTATTATGTACATTTCATTAGGCACAAAGCAAATACATTCTCGAAAATGAATACATAAATGTAAGATGACAAGGATGATGTCAGAAATAAAGACATACCAATGTTACCAATGTTTTTGAGTGAGTTTTAGTTTTACAAAAATCTACCAATTCTCTATCTGAACTACTTAGATGTTTGATCTATTTAGATGTTTGTGGTCAAATCAGATATCCGGTATTGAAATATTTTTAAATAATCACACAAAGTTATTTAAAAATTTGTCCTTTTCGGTAGAGTTCAAGTGATCCATGCATATGAGCTTTACTTTTCACTGACCTCTTTAAAATCTGTTTCAGACTACTCAATACCAGAAAAGTTCCTTTTCTTTCTTTTGCAGCCTATATCCATCCCCTATCCAGTCCTACTGGCATGCTACTAAGAATTGAGCTGCTTGCCAAATTTTTTTAGGATACACCCAAAGAGGGACTATTTCCTGAACATCTATTGTTTATTACCAAAATACAGTTTGGACTTTTTTAGTTTATAACATCAAGTTTGAAATATCTTGGCAATATGCAATGTCAAAAGAAAGTTGGAAAAAAGTAGGAAGATAATATGAAGAATGAAAGGCCTTACAATTGTGTAAGAAATTTAGGATGGCAGAAAGAAGAGGAATAGACGGAACTAGTTGGTTAATCATAGTGGTGCCCCAACTGATTCAGAAACATGGATTACTGGCATGAAAATTGGTTTTAAAAATGAAGAGGCAAAGTACTAAAACATTAAGGGTGTTTAAATTCTTTGGCTTATTAAAATATTTAAAGTATTTCAAAGAGAATAATAGCTACCCATAAAAATGGTTTATATACTTAGACAAAAGGATTTGAATATCTTATTGTGGCAAACAGCAATACTAAGGGACTGCCAACCCCTGTTACAGAATATCAACATAATCATTGAATAAAATCTTTTGAAACAAGTTAACAAGAATGTGCATATTATTTAGTCTAGCTCTATACAAGTACAGCCTGATAATTATTCTTTCTGGAGAATTTCTTAATATAGTCTTTGAATCTTTCTGGAACTAGTGAACATCATCATTTCCTTGCATCTGAAACTCCTTTCGGCACTGTTATCTCAAGGCCATCCATATCTTTTGTTACTATGACTTGACAACCTAACCGTGACCTGATAAATGGTACATAAAAGTGAAAACATTTATTTATGCGAATTACTTTTTGTACATATAATTTAGCTGAAAGCTAAGCGAACTGTTGCCAAATTTTAAAATAATTTTGTTTTACGTACACTGAGCAGAGACCACACCACAGCATCTTTTTTTTTTTTTCTGATGCATAAAAAGTGTGAATCAACAACTGAAAACCCCACAGAGGAAATGGACTTGAAATAAGACTATTATTAAATGCAGCAGATTGTAAAAAAGGTTATCAAGCTTCTAAAGAGACTTCAAGTTTTATATATGTATATATATATAGATGAGACTTAGGGAATGGTGACTATGGAGATCCACATATAATTGTTAATTAATGGGCAGAAAATAATAAAATGAGTGTTATAACTTAAAATATCACCATAAATGAGTGTTATAACTTAAAATATCACCATAAAGTTCTCAAACAAAATTATTGATGCAGAAATAAATTTGCAACATATGTTAGATTATCCAGACATATGTATAACACAAATGGAATCACTGTACAGACTAAAATGCACATGATATTGATTAAACCTTCCTAAACAACACATCTCAAGGAGCTTCCAAAATAAGTTTACAACAGCTGATGTACATTTATACCATCTTGATGTAATCTTAACTTCTATTCTATGCACAGACCATGCCTCTGAAATGAACTCTGATTGGCTTCTGAGCAGGCAGGACTGCTCCTAACATCATGCCCATGCATGAAACTCTGCTGTTCAACATAGTGCCTCATGGTTTCTCATATAGATATAGTGACTTTGCAGATGTTACCTCACAGCTCCGAGATCTCATGTAAGAGATGCACCACCGTCTCCACTGACTCTTCACAGTGTTAGAAACATGCATCAAACTTTCGTCAGAACCAGGCAAAATAAGCACATATGGGGCAGTGTCCCGTTTTGCACTGCACAATTGTTGTTTTAGCCTCCACCAGAGATCACCATGGTCTGGACAATGCAAAAGCTACCTGACAACCCTGGTTCTGTCAGATCCATCCCAGGATTTCAACCACTTCTCATGTACCCACTCTCTGATCATAGTCCTAGCCTGCTTAAACATACTTGGGATCATGAAAGAAGGCATGGCCAACACTCCTACATGAGCTAAAGCAAAAGAGCATCATTGTCCCTCATGTCAAAGTGCTAGGGGGCTCACTGCATGTACCAATAAACCCACAAATGTTAAACTGTGGGTCAATAGCCTCTTCTAACAAAGGTGGCGTTTCCCCTAAGCCACTCATGGCTTGGAGTCAGGAGCATGAATTGTTGGCCATGTCTCTAGAAAATGTTTGCCAAAAAGGCTTGTCTTTGACTAAGAGAAATAGAAAGTACCACATGGTAGCCAATGAAAATGATTCCAGGACTAATCACCATTATGATTATTATTACCGAACTGGCAAAAGTGAACAGTGTGTTCAGTTTAAGATATAAAAGCAAAGCAAAAGAAGTTTGAAGTTACTTCATCCCTCCCCCCCTCAAATGTAAGGTTGAAAGGTGAGAATTTTAATAAAATTCAAAATAAACTGGTTTATTTATTAACTTAGCATTAGATTAATATAAATGTACACTAATTTTTTTTATCCAAATGAAACAAAATATTTTTTAAGAATTCATGATGTTAATATTGTACTAACTCCACTAATAGATTATATTATATAAAGAGAAAATCAGCTCAGTATAAAAGCAATTAAACATTTACGTTTCAGTTAGTCCAAATGCTAAATCTAGCATATCTAGCTCTTCATCTGTGGGCTTATCAGGTAGCTTGTTGAAATCTTCTGGCTTGAAGATTAAATGACATGTTGAGCAGGCCAGGGTTCCTTCACATGCACCTGAGACCAAACAATTCAATATGGGATTAGCCAACCAGGGAATGACTTTTTAAGGGAGACAATAACAGCCTAAAAGCCTAAAACTATAAACATTGCTTAATTATTTTTTTTTTTATATGTACTGGTATGAACATTATTAATTAAATATTCCTTTACAACTAGCAAACTTTTAAAATCTTTGTTTACATTTTGGCTAAAACCTATTCAAATCAGAGTGAATGTACTATGTTTCCCACACTATATAGAAAGCAACAAATTTCATTATAATAAGTCACACTATTTCAAAATATGATTGCCTCCATTTCTATTGTAAAAAAAAAAAAAAATTGCATTAAAAACTAAACATCTTAGTATAACTTCTTTACCATAAGCCTGTAGTGGTTGATGATATTGATACATATGAGAATTATAAACAAAACCTTAATTTAATACTATCTTGTAATAGTGTCTAAAATCAAATTTGTAAAAGTGCCTATTTGGTACACAAAATCCTAAATGAAAACTAACATAAATATTTTTATCTCATACTTTCATTATTAAGTTTCTGATAAGAAATACATAAATATAATTTTAGAATTATCTAGTAATTGCAGGTAATCAGGATTTACTAGTAACTGCAAGTTTCATGATTTTAGAAAATGCTCCTTACAACCCAGGAAATAAAAAAATTCACTCAATTTATTTTTCTCATAAAATGAGCAACTAACCAAATCCATCTATATCCACATTGTTTTCAATTATGATGTCCAATAAATTGTCACCCACTTTAGCCTTGACTTGTTGTTTCTTACCATCCCGCAATAAAAATGTCACATTCACTCTGAAATGAAAGGTCAAATTATGTGCACAGTACTTAAAGATATGCATTGAAAACAACTCCAGAAAAAAACAACTATGGCCTCAGAAACACTTATTTATCCTATATAAAGATTGGCCTTTAATATAGATACCTCATCTATTGCAATACTGATTATAAGATTAACTATGACATTTCCATACTGCTCTACAGATAGAAAATGTTAATGTTTAGAAATTTTAATGACTTGGTAAAAGGTCTTGAAGTAGATCTGTAGACTCAGAAGGGCCCAAGTTTTAATATTTTTCAATGAAATACTTATCTAATACATGTAGGCCTACAAGTAACTGACAAGATTATTGTCTTATCATAAAAATATCCACACCACATATTAGGGACAATATAGTTCTACTTTTTTAAAAAGCTTATATCAATTCACTCTTTCTGTCTGTCTGGTAAAAATATGAACACACTATTTTTCCTATACCCATTCTCGGATCAAGTTGAAACTTTACACAATTATTTTTATTGTACCTAACAAATCATGAATCAACTAAAAAATAAACCAATAAGTCAACTAATTATTGGTAATTAATTATTTTGTTTAGCATAAAAAAATGAAAATAAATAAATACATTATTGATATATTTAGTCATAAATAAGGACTTCTTTCCCTGAAAGAAGTGTGTGTGTGTGTGTTTACTTTTAATAAAATATATTGTTTATCGAAGGGCTAGAAAGAAGAGGGAGATTAGCCTCTTCTATAAACCACTATTGAAGAAACTTGTCACATAACTTGTTAAAAGAACAACATTATTGCATAATGTACGAACACTGGGATATGATGAAGATTTATATTTGTGGGAATTAATTTTAAAAGATTAAAAAAAAAAAAAGATAAACCGAGGCCTTAGAAGTTTTTTGCCAGTGGTGTTTTAAGATAAATCTAACTACCTTCCAATTCAACATCATTATTTATTGCAACACTGAGCAGAGTATCTCCCACACAGCCTTTAGTCACTATTCTATCACCATCACGATCAATAAACACAATAGTCACACTGAAATTAATTTTACAGCAGAACAAACCAAATAATACTTTTTTAAACATTGATGTTTTAAATGCTTGTATTATTGTTTATTAAAATAACCAAAATTAAAAATTGATGTTTTAAATGCTTGTATTATTGTTTATTAAAATAACCAAAGTTCAAATTTTAAAAAGACAGCACTTAATTAGTATGGACATCGGGGTATAACATGATGTCTAATAGGCCTAACTAAAATGATCTAGATCAATTAAAACTCTTCTAGTATGTTTAGTAATATATATGCTAACAAACTTCATGCAGGAGGGGCTCATTAGCCTTAGCTGGCTACAAACTTAGGAGAAGGAAATCTCAGAATTCAAACCACGGCTGCCTTGCAGCTATAACCAAATACTAATTCTCCAACCAAGGGGCAATTTAAGAAATATGATTTTTCCCCAGTTATTCTTTAGCATGTCTTTAGAATAACTCAGCAGCACTTTTCTAATTTGATCATTCTGAAATTATTATTTTTGGTGTTGTTTCAATCCAGGTTTTAATGTGAATACCATTTTTTATTCTAGATAAATAAAATTTCCCTTTGTATATGTGTATAAAAGGGAAGCTCAGAAATTTAAGGATTACAAATGATACGTCAAAGAAGAGTGTGTGTAATAGAGAAGAGCCATATTGTGAAATGCCCCCCTTCCCAATTATAGTTCATAAATTCAAATAGCCATTAAGCATAATATATATACCTTTGCATTATTTCTCCAATAGAATAGTCCAATTAGAGGAATAATGCAAAGGTATATTTTATTCCTAGTTCTGGGTTGAGTGGAAGTATAAAACTTCTTGAGAAGTAGTTTGATTTTGCTTAGCACTAGTGAATGGTCTGAGTTGCAGTCCGCACTATGGTATGAACGGGTGTGGATGACACTTTTCAGATCCAACCTTTGGGTGATGCAGAGGTCAAGCTGGGGCCACCTTTTTGAGAGTGGGTGCTGCCAAGAGACTTTATGGCGTTCCTTGCCAGAGAAGAATGTATTTGTTACACACAGTTCATGAGAGCTACAGAACTCGAGTAGCCTTTGGCCATTGTCATTGATTTTGCCAACACCAAGAGGTCCCAAGCATTGTGGCCATGCATCATTTCCATCACCAACACAGGCATTAAAGTCTCTATTTATATAGAGGTGCTCAGATTTTGGAATACTTTTAATTACCTCTTCTAGAGCTTGAAAGAATCTGTCTTTGTCCTCTTCCGGCGCAGCAAGGGTTGGTGAGTAAGCACAGATTATATTAACTTTGCCTTGCGGTGATGCAAATTTCATGTGTGCTACTCTTTCATTGCCAATGGGAAACATTGCGATGCAGGCGACAAGACTGTTTCTTATTGCGAAGCTTGCTTTTTGATTTTGTCTTAGCACCAAGCACCCAGTGGTGCGGCAAGCTGTGGCGGGATAGCACTTTACTGTCCGAGGGCTGCTCGGCTTAAGGCAGGCAGTAGCTATCCAGTGAGGCTAAAAAGCCCCTCCTACCGTCAAGAGTGGTCCCTGGCGTTCCAGCTTACGCCAATCAGCTAGGAACTTATCACCAGTAACTACCACTCTCCGTGTTTTTTTAAAAGACATTACTGTCAGAGATGGAGTGACCTCTCCATTGCTGGGGGAAAGCCTGGGCGGTAAATTTGCGAGTGCTGGGCTGCCCACACGTCAGCACACGCCTCTCTTCCATACTGACCGGGTCCAAAGGGATGGCGAGCCATCACAATTTGGGGACAGGTGGCTGCAGGAGTTTGCCAGAGAGCAGTAGTCTTACTACTGTCCCCCCGCCTACGAGGCTCCAGGACCGGATTTTCTGTTAGGGTTTTCTCCATTAGCCTTCTCAAGAAGGCTTATACTTCCACTCAACCCAGAACTAGGCGAATTAACGTCAACCATGTAGGTGACCCAGAGAAGTGTGCACTCTTTGGCGAGCTCCTGAACAGTTAAGTTCACTCGTTAAGTGATGAAGTAGACATCTCTATCAGATGGGAGAAATTAAGAGATGTAATATACAGTTCGGCAATCACTGCCTTTGGGCCTCAAAAACACAAAAATGTAGACTGGTTTGAGGCGAATCTAGCACATATGGAACCTTGCATTGAGAAAAAGCGATCTGCACACCTCGCTCACAAGACAAAGCCAAGTCCAAGATCTTTGGAGGCCTTCAAAAGTGCTAATAAAGAGGCGAAACAAATGGCTAGAAAATGTGCTAACAACTTTTGGAGGGATACCTGCAACAGAATCCAAGACTGTCTCCACTCAGGAAATAGCAAAGCTCTATTTGATGGCATTAAACCGGCCCTAGGTCCAACAGTGTCTAAGCCTGCCCCCCTTCTATACAAATCAGGAGAAAAAATTACAGATCAAACCAAGCAGCTAGAACGTTGGACAGAACACTACCTCGAAGTCTATGCCACACAAAACACAATAGACGATGTCGCCCTGGCTTCTCTACCAGATCTTCCAGTACTGAAATGCCTAGATGATCTTCCGAGCCTCAGTGACCTTAAAAAAGCAATAAACTGCATAAAAAATAGAAAATCTCCTGGGAGTGATGGTATCCCAGTGGAAGTAGTGAAAGTCAACGAATCACTCCTGCTCCCTGAACTCTATATTCTCCTCTGCCGCTGTAGGGAAACAGGTCATGTCCCACAGGACATGCGTGATGCAACTATAGTCACAATATACAAGAACAAAGGGGATCGGAGTGACTGCAACAATTACAGGGGTATCTCTCTCTCTCTCAGTATAGTGGGCAAGATCTTTGCTAGAGTGGCACTATCCAGGCTGCAAGTGATAGCTTCTAGAGTCTACCCAGAGTCTCAGTGTGGATTCAGGAGTGTTAGATCTACTGTAGACATGATATCTTCTCTACGACTACTGCAGGAGAAATTCAGAGAGAAAGACAGACCCCTTTACATCGTTTTTGTTGATCTGACTAAAGCTTTTGACATGGTCAACAGAAGTGGTCTTTTCAAACTCCTGAGGAAAATAGGTTGCCCTCCCAAACTACTGCAGTGCATTGAGTGTTTTCACGAGGAAACTAAATGCACTGTCAAATTCAATGGAGCCCAATCAGCACCTTTTGAGGTTTGCAGTGGTATCAAGCAGGGATGTGTGCTCGCACCTACTCTGTTTGGCATATTCTTCTCCTGTCTACTGCATTATGCGTACAACGACATAAACGAAGGTGTGTTTCTCCATACAAGATCCTCTGGAAAACTATTTAATGTATCAAGGCTGCGGGCAAAAACCAAGGTTAGGAAGCTACTCGTCAGGGAACTCCTGTATGCTGATGATGCAGCTATTGTGGCTGATTCTGATATTTAGCTACAGTGCCTGGTTGACAAATTATCTGCTGCTTGCCAGAAGTTCGGCTTAAACATCAGTCAAAGCAAGACTAAGATACTTGTCCAAAACACAAACACTGCACCTCAAGTAAGCATTAATGGCCAACCACTAGAAATTGTTGATCACTTTTGTTACCTTGGCTCCATCATATCCAACAACACTCTACTGGATAAAGACATAAACAACAGGATAGCCAAGGCAATGGCCACCATGTCACGGCTGCAGAAAAGAGTCTGGGACAACATATTGCTGCCTAACAGTACTAAAGCCCTAGTCTACCGGACCTGTGTGTTGAGCACCTTGCTGTACGGAAGTGAAACATGGTCAACCTACTCATGGCAGGAAAAAAAGCTGAATGTTTTCCACCTCCGATGCCTAAGGCGGATCTTTAAAATAAGGTGGCAAGATAAGATAACCAATGAGGAAGTGCTACAAAGAGCAGGGTGCCAGGACATCCGCTCTGTTATCAGCAGCAGACGCCTTGGCTGGCTTGGCCACGTTCGTAGAATGCCAGAATGTCGACTTCCACAGGACATCCTGTATGGCGATCTAATAGAAGGCAGGAGAGCCGCTGGTCGCCCACTATTACGTTATACGGATATATGCAAACGCGACATGAAGCTCTTCAAAATCGACACTGGCAACTGGGAAGAGGTAGCACTGGACAGATCCTCATGGAGAGAGAGCATGAAGGAAGGGTCATACACACCAGAAGCAGAAAGAAGGGTGAAAATGCAACAGCGCCTGGTGTTTATATATGCCCAACCTGCGATCGCAGCTGTGTATCAAGGATTGGCCTCTTTGGTCACACAAGAAGTTGCAAAGGGAAAAGATTGTCTCTCGAGACGTAAAATGCCACTATATTTTATTCCTGAGGGCTATTTAAATTTATTAACTATAATTACGTAGAAGCCATTTTGATATGTGCCATTTCATAGAAGGATGAAAATAGAAAAAAAAATAAAAAGTATAACTTTAAAACATCATTTTTTGTTTTTAGCTTGAAACGGGAAATAAATAAATACCAAATTTTTCAATGAAGCCAAGCACATGTATCAGTAAGTATAAAAATATATGTTAAAAAAATCTAAGTATTGATTTAATAAGTATGTGAGTTGGGATGATGCTAAGAATGTATTTTAAAAGATGAGTGAAACTGCTTTTAATCTAAAAATTGAGCATATAGATACATGTCAATGATTACAAAACTTCCCTACATATCATTCAGGTGTAAGCCATATCAATTTTCAATATAAATTATAATATCAAGGGATATATGTTGGGTAAGAAAAAAGTTACAAGGTTAAGTGAGACTATACTACTCAAGTTGTCTGTTTCATGTTTTTATGAAAAGACAAGAAAATAATTAAGTATATATATATACATAAAACATTTCATTTCAATATATAAATTTTATAAAATGGAAAATTTTTTACAGTTCAAAATAAAAAATCAATATATTGAATATAGCTGAAATAAAAAAGCAAAGATAGATAAGTACCGGGTATTGATAAACTTACAATTGTTTCTGTGGTTTAGGTACAGAGGAACAAAAGCGTTTTTCTTGGACAACTGAAGTAACCCGTAATCTTGACCATGATTGTATTGAGGGGGCTGGTGTTCTTTGAGCCAGTGTTCTAGAAACTAGAATAGACAGCAGTCTTTGGGAATTCATCCTTGATATTTGCTAGTAGATATATTTTAAAAACAAATAAGCAGACACAAAAATAAAGTTGGGCATACTACCAAATGTTTCTTATAATAATTAATTAAATAAATCTAGCTACAATGATGGAAATGAGGCATACTAATTTCCACTCACTATTTTGGATAAGGACTATTTTGGATATATATATATATATATATATATATATATATATATGGGTCTGGTTGTGTGGTATGCACTCCGGACAACCATCTTCAAACCTGCACATGGCCATCCTGTAGGAGGTTTGGGCTAGGATGTAATAGTCTTCATTTTTGAAGGAACATCCAAAACTTACACATGTTATTTTTTCATTGAATTAGCAATCACACTCTAATTAAAGGGCATATATTAAAGTCAGGCAGTTAATCTTAATACAGGTCTGTCAGTTATACTAACATTATACCAGTGTAACTGTAGTTAAGTTTATATTTTGCTTATCAATGTGATTTCTACTTTATTTCAATAATGGAGTTAACTTTGTTATTCTGTAATTTGAGTTTACAAAGAATTTCTTTGAACATTTAATCTCAAAAAGTTTTAGCATGCAGATAATGCATAACTTCCATGAACTTGCATGTTTTCTTATATTTATGAAATACAGACATTAAATCAAAAAAGAAGAAGTCCTACACAGGTCTATCTAGTCATGCATGTTAATCAATGACTAGAATTCTGCCAAAGTTGTTTGATTAGGAGACTAATAATACACAGTCATAGGTACATCAACTTTCAAACGAGTATGTATTATAGAGCAAGACAATAAGTGAGCCAGTTTAATCTGAAAGCACAGGAAGTTATTTTAATATCCTTTTACTTTCATTCAATTGTTTCTAGATAAAAAAAGAATTTTCTAGGTTTTTAAGATATTTGCAACAATTATTGTATACCCCTTTTAAAAAAAAAAGATTATTAGATAGATTACCATATTTTCGTGCATATTCCCTGCCTATGGCGCTTATGCCTATAAGCCTGCACATTCATACATCCCCCACTTGATAGTATTACTATTACTACACGATTCTAAATCTCGATCTAATTATATTCTAATTTTAAATACTAGAATGTAGATCTAGTATTCTATCTATTAGATAATCTATTAGGTAATACTAAAGAATCTAGATATATTATCTAGGTATGTGAAAAAAAAACAGAAAAGTGGAAGCAGCAAATGACCTAAAATTTGAGATATTTTTTGTGTTAGTTTAAAAACAGGTTGAAAAATATCCCTTTTTTTTGTTTTCACCGATACAGAAGCCAGGATAGAATACCGCCAAGGTTAATTTTTTTCCCTTTTAGATATCATGCCTGGCCATAAATCTACTAAGTTTTATTGCAATCTTACACACATGTGGTTTACAAAGTTGGAAATTGGGCCCTATGGGAATTAACAGTTTTGAGGATAGTCTATAGAGAAAAATTTTGATTACCGAAAAAAACATGTCAGGCATAATGTTCTGCATTTATTTAAATAGTTTTTTTTTTGGTTTTTAATTACACTCCATTTTCAAAATAATTATTTCAGAACTATTTTGATTACAATTTTTAAGATTTTGTCAAGTTGGATAACTCTTGCCTACTGTATAATTGCTTACTTAAGCCTCAAAGTTTCATCATTTTTTTTTAACTATTCAGCTTTAAATCTGGCTTATTCATTTTTTTTTTTCGTTCTGAAACTGTTTATCTCACTAGAAGTGTTAAAACTATTAATAAATAAAAATTTTACTAGAGAAAAAAAATAATTTAATAATAACCTCGCAATGAGTACAGATTTTTTTTTAAATACATTTTTTTTAATACAGGTATGGACATTACTTTATTAAGCACATCATAAGCTATATTTTAATTATCCTTTTACTCTCTAAAAAAAACAACTATATAATGAAATATTATTTTTACTATAGGATAAAAATTATTGAAATAGTAAACATTTTAGTTCCATATCCAGAAAAAATTGTCAGCATTATATATAATTATAATAATATATTATATGTTAAGTGACACTGCATTTAAAAAATTATTTTTTTAACAGTTGGATCTAGCTGTAATTAATATATCATTGGAAAGCTCAGAATAAATGTTATAATAATCAATTAAAACAAAAAAACTCTCAAACCAAAAAAATTACTGAAAAGAAAGAAATGTCATACTAAATAAGTTAAAAAAAATAAAAAAATTTAAACACAAAAAAGAAAATTTAAAAAACATTTAAGATACTTAGATTTATTAACATATCTTAAGTTTTATTTTGATATATATCATTTTTAACTGTAAGATAAAAGTTAGTGAAATTATACACGCTTTTATTCCGTTTTCAGAAAATCTCATTCAATAGCACTAGGAAAGGAGCATTTGTACTAATTTGTCCTAGCATATGGAACAAGGAATGTGCCCTTATCCTTGTGTCTTTCTGAGTATTTTATTAGATTTTGTTTTTGTATTTGAAGATTCTAGTTAAGATTTTTATGTAAAATTGCTACTTTACTTTTGAGTCTTCTATCCTGAAGGCTTTCTAGATTTAGTGATTTTACTAAAGGTGTTACTCTAGTCAAATGTGAATATTCCTTTGTTATGAATCTCACTGCTCTTTTTTTGTGTCTGTTTCAGTTTCTTAATGTTTCCCTAACCGTTAAATAACATTTTAGTTTTATTAAATGTTCTTATTTGATTTATAGAAATTTCTTTTAATAAACCCTAATGCTTTGTTTTTTGATAGTTTCCTCAATATGGGGATTCCATGAAAGTTTTTCATTTATTATTACACCTAAGTATTTTGCATTTTTGGTCTGTGTTACTGGTTTACCATGAATAAGATAAGTGGAATTAATTTGTTTTAGTGTTGTTTTTTTTTACTCTTAATAACTGACATTTTTTGTGGGTGGAAAGACATGTTCCAATTTAATTCCCATTTCTGTAATTCATCTAATTCTCTTTGTAAAATATCTGTATCCTGTGTTGTTTTTATTGTTCTATAAAGTATGCATTCATGTGCAAATAATCTTACCCTTGTTCCTGAACTAATGCATTTAGTAAATCTTTTGTGTAAATTAGAAATGTATTGGACCTAGGACTGTTCCTTGAGGTACACCTGAGTTTACTGTTTGGTGTTGATTTAGAGCTATTTATTTTTACAGTTTGTTCTCTCCCTACCAGACAATCTTTAATCCACTGATGCAATGGACCATCAATGCCAAAGTATTTTAATTTTTAAGCAAACTATGGTGGTGAACTTTGTCAAAAAAGCTTTGAAAAAAATCTAGTAAGATAGCATCTATTTGCTCACTGTTATCTAAACCTTTTGAAAAATCATCAATTAGTCCTATTAGTTGTGTTTCACATGATCTATATTTCCTAAAGCCATGTTAGTATGGAGTAAGGACATTATGTTTGTCTAAGTGGTTTATGATAATGCTACATATTATGTGTTCTGTGATTTTGGATACTGGTTAGTGATACGGATCTGTAGTTTCATGGGTCAGATTTTCCTTCAGGAACAGTCACAGTGCTATCTAAACTATTAGAAAGTCTTCTATTTCTATCATATTCAATGATAATATAGTATCTAGCCTATACTATTGCTATTATAATATGAAGTAACGATTAATTAAGTACCAGTAACAGTAATTGTCAATTTGATATGACATCATAAGATTAAGTATAATACTATAATTTTATAATATAGTAATATGACAGAATATGGTGATATATTAATTAATTAATATATATTATAATAAATATTGAAATGTTTTAAATAAAGTCGATTATAGACATCTAGATTCATCTATCTATAATTATTTAATTTAGACTTTAGACATAGAATAGATTCAATAGATAGATCTAGATCTGGATATCTAGTTCTAGTGGTCTATAATATTAGTATATATTATATAGAAATTCTATTAGAATATATAGAATAGATTAATTAATATACTTTATATAGATCTAGAGCTGATTAATCAATAATTTCTTTATTTTTAACTTGACAGTGAATAACAATAACACTGCACTGTAACTGTATCACAGTAAATTCATTTCAGTACTATCACAGTATCAGTATCAATCATAATCAATGTCGAATTCCGAATATGACTGAGTAACACTTTACACTTACACTAGTAACAACAGGACTAACACTGACACTCTAAACTAACAGTAAAAAGTTACAATGACAATGTTACACTCTTTCAATAATTATAATTATTTAATAATTCAATAGCATAATTATCATTTTATTAATCCCAACGAATGAGAGAGACTAACTTTATCCTAAAATTGGCCTTCCAAGTGACTGTCTTGGTGTCTAGATCTAATCTAGGTCTAGATTCTGTTTCAAGATCTAGAACTATGGATAGACTTAATCATGAAATATGAATATATGAAGCTCTACTACTGAAGACATGGCGAAAAAATAAACACAGAACTTTAAAAATAAAATCCCAAAATAATAATTTTTTTTTACGTTTGGGCAGTTGGTCTAACCATGGAACTATACTAACGATACATGAATATTGAATAAATGTACAGCTGATATTTTATTATAATCTAGATAATAAAATATTCGCATATATTAGATAAAGATCTAAATATTAATCGTAAAATTGCTTATATAAAAAAAAAACACCCTGAATATGAATATTGCAAAAGTGGCGGTTTATTGTCTATTAATACGAAAAACGTTCTGACCTACTTCCGACACAAACTCTAAATGATTATTTATTTCAAAGAAAAAAATATAGATATAAAAATAAATTTAGACTAAAGATCTAAATCTGCTCTGAGTCTAGATATCTATATCTAGACAATATAAATACTTTAAAGCATTTTTAAACATGCTATCAATTGTGATTATACTGATATAAATGATAGATTTAAAGTCGTATTGACTACTTGACTATATTTTAAAGTATGTATCATTCTAGATAGACAAATAGATATCCATACGTTCATTAAAATTAGCGAAATGATAAAATATAAAGCACTTTAATCCAATAAGAAACGATCTAGATCTATAATAATTTTAAATGTAAATTTGATAATCAATGACAATTCAATTAATCTAAATATCATCTATTTGGAATTAAGTTCCATATCAGATATCAAAAGAAAATATGGATATAATTTGTTAACACTTTTATAAGAATTGTGTATTGTAGTTGGCAATAAATATTGTATTAACTATCGCTTTGGTTGTCATGGCGATCCCAAACGTAAATAGGTCTAGATACTAAAAACGTAATTCTTCCTCCAACCAACTAGATCTAGATCTAAGTAGCATTTTCGAAAGTATTTAATACATTTTCGTTTAAAAATGACCACTGTTCTTCCACAAAAGCCTGAAGGCACATATACTTTCGCTAGCCAGCCTCGAGCGGTTCCACAACGAAAAAAATACAGAGATTCGGCGGCTCAACAACAAAATCCGTGAGTATTTTTTTAAAATATAAATTTAATATTCTAATTAATCTACTTTTAGTAAACTAATACTAGACTCTAGACAATAGTCCAAATAACTAGAACTAGACTAGATATAGTCAAGATTCTTAGACCAAAATTTAGATCTAGAATTATTTGGTAACAAGACTTAACTTTACCACAAATGGCACAATAAATATTGAATTTAAATTTAAGGCGACGTTGTGACGTCGAGTGCTAGTTTGTATATATAATAGCGTCTGTATTTCATAAGATATATGCATTAATTTGCAGGTATAAATTGAACTATTATTGCATAGGCTATAAATACTTGTAAGGGTAAAGAAAGATCATTTCTAATTATCTGTCTCCCAATCATATATATATATAACCATAATAGATAATCGCAACCAGATCTAGATCTAAATAACTTAAACCAGGACACTGTGATAGTAATTTAAGTGTGTTTGTTTTGAGTGACTAGTAGTGTATTGTGTGGGAATGTGTATGGACTATAGTTGAGCTTTATTGTTGCTTATAAAGTGTGCAAGATATGACTGTAGAAAGGTAGACTGTAAACAAATGTTAATTGTTATTATATTCTTCTTAGTATGTTTAAGATATCCTTTACAATTATAATTATGCTAATGCTTTGGCTTTAGCATTGATCATTTGATATTTTCATAATATTATAAATGTATGCTTGTCTTTGCCATTTCTGAAAATTATATTAACTTAACTTTTTTATGGCTAATGTAAGTAAATTTAAATGGGATACTGTTACCTTCAATATTTACTTATGTTTATGAAATTAAATTTTTTTAAAAAGCTCAGATCTAAATAACATAATTAATGCATATTGTTTGAACTTTAAAACCTAAAAAATAAAATTTGAGTTGTGAGTCTTAAATGAAAAAATGTAATTATCATAAATTTTGTTTATTCAGTCGCCATTGCTTTTGTGGGTATGTATTTTCAAAAATACTGTTTAAAGTTAAACAATTTTGAAATTCATTTGTAAAAAGTTAAAATGTGTTGTTTTTTTATTCAAAGTATCATTTGAAATTATAATTATGACTCTTAGATATTGAAGTTAGTAGGATATTTTGCATTTTTCAAGATATATTTTAAATGTTTAAGTTTTCCATTTGTTTGTCCATTTATTTGATTGTTTTGTTTTGCTTATACTCTTTCTCACTCTGTGTGTTTCTTTCCTTATAATATTTTAGTTTTCTTTCTTTTATTATTTAATACGGTGGTTTTTATTGTTTCATACTAAATTACAAATTTCATTTGACACTGTTTTTAATTTTCAAAAAGTCATTAAATGTAGACATTAGCAGAAACTTTATAAACAATAAATTATATAGGCAAAGTTGCTAAATTATAATAACAAAAACCAAGAGTTAATTATTGTAATATAAATATGCTATACAGCGTAAAGTTGTTACCACTGATGGGTTTAAAGGGGGGGGGGGGGAATTTTAGTAGAGAAATCACACAATTTGTATACTATTTCTTTACTTATGTTAATAATATAATAATTATTTATATTTTATCCTATTTTAAAATCATGTCTGACTGATGTCTGAATGTTTTTCCAGAAATCATAGTTTGTTATCAGAATTAGTTACATTATGATAAAAGCTTCTTATTAATATTATAACTGATCTTTCTGGTATGTTAGCAAATAGTGTGGAGTAGGTGGGTGATGATATATATTGCCCTCCCCACCTTTTAATGGGTGAAGGGTGGTCCAATTTTTATGAAGTTTGTAAACAAAATTAGTTGAATATCTATAAACTTTTTATATTATGTTGCTCCCCTCTGATGTCAGGGCCAATTCGGTTGGGAGTGGGTGGGGGCATGCGAACAATTGCATCTACCGCCCTCCTTACTGTAGCCCTTTGAGTGGGTGGGTGGGGGTCCAATTTTTAAGGCTGTGTGGGACACTTTGAAGCCCTTTTTTTAATTTATCAATCAATTTTATCCATATTTCACATGTATAATACCTATGAACAACCATATTTTCTTGTCATGGCAACCGCTCCATATTGGTTTTCTGTTTATCTTTTTTAAATACCTAAGGCTTCAGCTACTCCTTTGCGATAAGAAAAAAAATTAAACTTTTACTAAATTACTATACAGTATTGTGTTAGTTCTTCTATAAACTGTAGAGTGGTATTATTAGCTGTGCTATTATCATTTACCAGCAGACCACTGATATTTTGTCTACTGTATGTATGTGACGAGGTTCAGGTAGTGCAAAAGCAAAGGAGAGGGAGTTATAAAGCCCTTATATAGTGTATAATTAATTAAATAAATATACTGTTTATGCTAACCACAGGTTGTTTTGGAATGCATAGCCTTCAATAAACAAGGGATCACTTTACCTTATTATTTTGTCCTTTTCTCTTCCTGTTTACAGAAAAGCTACTATTACTTTTATGTTATCTTCCACTTTTAGATTTCCAAAACTAAAGCTGCTATTGAACATTTCATTTCAATATTACTTATGGTCTTCTGAAAACATAGTCTTTTGTTTTAACAATTTCTTATACCTATTATAGACATATAAATATATGCCATCTTTCAAACAAAATGTTTTGCAGTCTTATATCTCTTATTCATCATGGATCAATGGTATACCACAACTATCTTCATTGTGTTGAAAATATCCTTTAAATCTGTTTAACAACAAACTAACCTTGGTGTAACTTTAGATCGCAAATTAAAATGTGTGAGCACATCCAGGATGTTGTAAGAAAGGCCTCAGGGAAACTTTGCATTGTGCGGCAGCTGGCATCCACGAAGTGGGGAGCCCGAGCAGACATGCTCCAATCCCTGTATTTAGGAGCAGTCCGATCACAGATAGACTACAGCCTACCTGTGCAAATTTATGGCTCTAGGACTGCTCTTGAACAACTTGATAAAATACAGTCCCAAGCACTAAGATTTGTCTGTGGAACCTTTAGGACAAGTCCAGTAAATGCTGCTGAAATAATGGCTAATATAGGTCCACTAAACCTTAGGAGGGAAAGGTCAGTACTGACCTGCTATGAGCGGTATAAAAGGTTGAATGTATACCTTCCAGCTAGAAAACTAATGGATGGTTGGAGATGCAGAAGACATATCCAGATGCAGTCTTTTATGCATCATGCCACTACACTATCTGATGAAGCTGGCTTCTCCACCAACCGACAAAACATTCAACGCTTTCATCCCCTTCCCCCTTGGTGTCACCCAACGACCCCAGACATATGCTTGAAATTAGTAGACCCTAATGCCACTAAGCAAAGCTGTTCATCTAACGACCTTCAAATTCTAGCATTAATACCTTCAAGCCCGGTGCTATTTTTGCATACACTGATGGGTCGGCATCAATAGATTCTGGAAGAGCAGGCTATGGAGCCTACATCGACTTTCTTGGCTCTTACACAGTCAAAATCATTGGACCATGTGGTAGTGTTTGCAGTTTTGATGCGGAGACCATGGCAGTCTGTGAAGCCTTAAAAGTCATTGACTCTCAACTCGGCGAGGGACATTTGAGGGCAATACAGATTGTTGTGGTCACTGACTCAAAATCTGTACTACAGGCTTTGCAAAGCCCCGGACCATGGCCCCCCAATATCAACACTGTCATCATGGCTTCACATAACATTAAACAAAGCTATGGCACCCCTGTAATTATGCAGTGGGTACCGAGTCACATAGGTGTGACTAGCAACACAATTGCAGACTCTTTGGCCCACCAGGGAGGGCAAATTCCACCCACTGAGGAGGCTGTAAGCTTTCATCAAGCCTTGGCTATAATACAAAAAACAGAAATGGAAAAGTGGTTTGAGTGCTGGGACAAGTCCCAAAAAGCCAGTGGAGTCTGGGAGCGCATGAGGCGCCCTGACTGCACTTCCCCTTGGAGAAGGCTGTCAAGGCCTGAGCAAGCTATTATAGCACAGTGCAGGACAGGCCACTGTCCTGTTGGCTCATATTTCTCGCGGCTATGGCCAAATTTTGATTCACGGTGCCCCCGCTGCGGGGGCAGAGGAAACAGTGCCTCATATTCTATTTGACTGCCCCAGACTTGCTGATCTCCATCTCGACAGGTCTGGGAAACCCTAAATTCTTGACCTGTATGACGACATTTATGCACTACGCACGACAGCAGGGTTTCTGTCCAGGGCTTTTGCAAGAGAGGATTTGAGCCTCTCAAGCCCTCACTCTAATGGAGTTTGATGATGATGATGATGAACAACAAACTAAAATCTTCCAATCACAGGCCCATTTGTTTTTAAAATTAAAAGCAGGTTATCAATAAATATGCTAAAAACTTTACAGAAAATCAATAAATGAATGTTTTTTTGCTATATTTGTTTATATTTTTTGTACTCAAGTGATGGACCTACCAGTTATGGCAATATCATGTATGATAGAAGAGTTGTCCGTGGAAACACATATGCTCAGCACACACTACCTGCAGTAAGTAGCATAATTTAAGGTTTTGGTTTTTACAATATTTTTTAAACTGATTTTAAGCCTGTTATCATTTACAAGCTCTTACAAAACTATATCTTTTATCAAGACAGTTCAGCCTGATCCACTGGAGCTCCAAAGACAGCAAGAAAATCGCAGGAGAGCCATTGCTAAAAAGCGTGCTAAGGATCAGCTTAGACCACGATCACCAGATCCAGTAGAGGGTCGAAAACATATAGATGTCCAAACAGAGCTTTACCTTGAAGAGCTCAGTGACAGAGTTGAAGAGGCTGACCAGGAATGCCAAACAGATGCATTTTTAGACAGACCACCTTCTCCTTTGTTCATCCCGGCGAAGACTGGTATAGATGTTGCCACACAGATTTATGAAGGAGATGTAAGATCTAAATTAGAAATTCATATTTCTAAATAATCACATATTTGCAAATAACCAAAAAAAAAAATTTCAACTTGAAATATTTAAAATTCTTTTAGAATTTTTTTTTTTTTTTATATTGACTCTGCAAATTTTCCCCCACCATTTTGTTTTATTTCTATACTGAAATTTAGAAAACATTTTTTTCTTCATTCTAATGAATATGTGTGAAAAACTAATAAAATATAAAAACAACAACTTTTGAAAAAAAGCTTATATTGAATGAAATAGCATCAACTATTTGAATAAATTTTTTATAGATTTAGTCTAACAATAATAAATTTGTTTTGACTGGGTATCTGGAAGAAGGTTTCTGTGCTGCATTTTCAAAAGCAATTTTTAAAAAAGATTCTTGGATATGGGGTTCAATCTTGAGGTCTCAAGCCTCCATGATGGAAGGCCAACGTGCTAGCCACTGAATAATTTAACTACTTATAAAAATATAATATTTTATAGACTATTATTAGTTTTAAAGTTTTAGCAAACTACTTAATTTTCTACATATGGCTTATCTTGGATAAGCTAAGTACAATTCCTATGTAAAACAAAATTGATAATTACAACTAATTGATTAACTAATTGGTTATTTTTTCATTGATTCATATGTTGTGATCGACAATGAATTTTACAATTATTCAAAGTTTCAACTTGATCCGAGAATGGGAAATGGGAGAAATAACGTGTTAAATATTCCACCCAGACAGATGGATTGAGTTAATAAAAGCTTTGTAAGGACTTTGAAGCTGACTTTATTTAACATGATATAAGCAAGATATTTTTAAACCATAAAATTCTATTTTTAAATAACAAGCATGTACTTTTCTCTGAAGTTATATGGTACTCTCCCCCTTTCACTTTGCTATTCCTTTTTTCCTTGTTTACAATAAATAAAGGGCAATCATTTTTGTGTTTAAAGTGTCCTTATAACAATATACTGATTTAACAAATATGTTATAGCAAAAGCATGCTAATGAAATCATGCAATTAGAGTGATTAATGTTAATCTTTTTCAAAATTTTATATAGCAATCTCTATTGTTTATTATTAAATCATGCAATACAATTTTAAGTTTATGGAAATGTCTTGCAGAGTTTTTATGACAGATTGCAAAGTATTGATTATTTTTATGCTGAAATATACATAAATATAACCGACATACTATGAAAAAATAATGGTAACTTTATACTGTTTTACCAATATTCATTGACAGCTTTTTGATTTCGATGTGGAGTGTAAACCTATCCTGGAAGTGCTGGTTGGTAAAACAGTAGAACAAGCTTTGTTGGAAGTTATGGAGGAAGAGGAGCTTGCCAATTTACGCCAGCAGCAACGTGCTTTTGAAGAACTGAGAAATGTTGAGCTAGTGGAGCAACAAAGATTAGAGGAACAAGAGAGAAGGCACCGAGAAGAGAAGGTGAATTGTTTTATAATGTGGTACAAATTTGGAGGCAAAAATTTTACAACAGTTCCTTTAGCAATAGTTTTAACTTCCCCCTAATATCTGTTGTAAAAATTTATTTTAAAAAAAGTGAGTTTTATAAAAGAATACATAAACTGGTCATTATAATTTACAATATTTGCTAGTACAGTTTATTACATGTAAAATCAGTTTGGCATTTGCTTACATATATTACTTTTTTAAAATGGTAGATTTGAGTCTTTGGTTCCACAACATTACTCATGTAAATAAAATTTTAAAAATATTTTTAGGAAAGGCGAATGAAGCAGCAAAGAGAAGTCCTCAAAAAAGAAAAAGAAACTGCAGAGAAAATTGCAGCTAGAGCTTTCGCACAGAGTTATCTCGCTGATCTGGTACCATCAGTATTTGGCACCTTGTCAGACAATGGCTACTTCTTTGATCCTGTTGAAAGAGGTAGATTTATACTAAAATGTAAAAAAAGGTCTTAATTGGCTTTTATTATTTTACTGTGAACATTTTTTTTTTTTTTTAATTAACATAGCTTAGCCTGTTCAATCCTATTCAACATAGAATGCTTGTTTACAATTAAAACCCTAATAGTAATAATGATAAAAATGGCAATGTCTTTGATTCCAAGATTAAGGATAAGTGCAGTGTTTCACATAACTACATAAATGACCTGCACAGATTTCCACATCTAATCCAGACAAAGAATCCTAATGCAGTACAATATGATAGGAAGTTACTAGCAGTTTGTTAAAAACATTTGTATAAGTAACTCTTTCATACCAAAAGAGTAGTTGAATTTAGCTGAACTTTATTTCTTTGAGTGAAGAATGGATGTGTACAGATCTGTTTAGTATTTTATACAACTCCTACTATATGCTTAGCTTTCTTCATTGCTGGTGGGGGGTTGGGGTGGGTATGAAAAGAAAACGTTTGTTGGAACTCTATTGCTGTGAATGTAGAATGGGAGTCTGGAACTCAATTAAAAAAATTGAATGATTTATTTCAAGTAAAAATTTTGCACATGTTAGCATGGTTGTTTTGCTAAGTTAATAGAATTGCACTAACAAGGGGTATCGTCATTTTTTTTCTCTTTATTTTTCAAAAATTAATAAAATACTAATACTAATTTACTATAATTTTTAAATTAAGTATGAATAATGTTTTTTTTTAAATATTGTTTTTTTAATTGTATTAGTTATTTATTTGTACATTTTTCACACAAAAGTAATTATGTTGCAATGTAGGCCTATTAGGCCAATCCGTAGAAATTTAGTTATTGTGCTATTTGTATTTATTATCTTTCTGATCTTGAATTATTGAAAGTACTGGTATTTCTTTTTTTATTAGACATAGAATTTGTGGGTTTTTATATATTAAAATTTATTCTTTTTGATTGTATACAAATATTTTCTAAGCATGTTCTTTTTAGGAGTTATCTCTCTTTGTTTAGGAATTGACCACCTTTTTAGACTGAAAAAGAGCAGTTAATGGGTTTAGGGGTAACAAATAACATTCATAATAATTTATAATGGAGTGGAATGTAATTAGATCTGCAAAAAGGTAATTCCCAGTTAACCTAGAATTTTTGTTACAAATAAATTAAAGAGAAATAGAGCATAGAGCTTTCTTCCTCCAGGAATTAATGTTTCCTCTTAGCCTTTTGTCCACTACTTTTATCCTAATTGCAGTCTGAGTAGTTCAATGCTTGGATTCCTAACTGATGGGTCTCAGGTTGGAAATTTGGTGAAGACTTGGATTTTGAATCGGAAGATTTTTACTAAGCCCTAGAGTCCACCCAACTCTAATGGGTATCTGACATTAGTTGGGTGTGTTGGTCATTGTGCTGGCCACATGACACCCTTGTTAACTGTCGGCCATAAAAATAAGATGACTTTTCAAACACCTACCTATAAGAAGAAGATCGCAAGGTCTGAATGGGGTACATTTCTTTTTTAAATTCATTGTTTGAAAAAGCTGAAATGCTTTGAAATAATTTGCATTAACTCTAAAAACAAATTACCTGGTATTCTGTGAGAACTGTTATAGACTATAGTTTCTCAAAACTCTGTATTTTTGTAGAATTGTGCATATTTAAGAATCTGATAATTTAAAAAAAAAAAAAAAAAAAATGAAACTTCTTTATTTTCACAGATGTAGAACAGGGATTCCTTCCTTGGCTTATGGATCAGGTGACAGTAGAACTGGACAGGTCAGAACTGGGGCGTCTGTGTCTAGATGGTCTACTTCGGGAACTAGTATCACGTAGAGTTGATGTGTACAAGCAGTTAGACGCAGAAATTGTACAAGCCAGGAAGGAAGAAGCAGAGGCTAAGAAGATTGTCACCGAGACTGTAAGTGAAGAAATAGTCCTACGTGGTACACCCACGTTGTAGCTGTGTGGCATAGTTGAAATAACATTAGGATGATCATATGACTTTGGTTTGAAAGCGACAGGTGCTTTAAGCAAACAAAGATTCTATTATAGGCCCACTTCGTACATTCTAATGTTGGTGCTCCATTAGCTCCGGTGGGTTGTGTGAAGTATTCTAAATAATAGTCTGAGGGTACAATGTTCATGTGGTGGTATGATGGGGTTCTTGTTCTGAAAATAGATGGTGCTCTGTATATGTCGAGCTCATCTAATTTCCAATCAGACATCAGTTAGGAAAAAAGTGAATGTGATTGGTAATATTACAGCTCCAACTAAATGTTCTAGTAATCTGTTGTCCACTAAAAGTTTGGAATTTTATTTGCTCTCTGATTTGGAGTTTTTATAGTATCTATTTATTTGTACCAAAATATATTGAATTGTATTTCTTTTTGTATCAGTTTAGATTTCCATTTACATAGTGTTGACTCTATTCAATGTTTATTTTGAGATGACGTTCTTTGGTTTACCAATAAAAGTTAGAATTTAAAAAATTAGTTGGTTGTTTAAATCTCTTTGCCACAAAGCAAGGCTTTTGCTTGATTTCTTTAGTCAGTTCAGTTTTATTTTTGTCTTTAACCTTATTAAATAATTTATTTATTTTTTTTGCACGAGGAAGCTTCCTCTCAATTTAAAAGTTTGTGTTTTTCTTACTGTTTCATAGAAATAAAATAATTGCTACTTGTTTCAAACCTCTTTTTGCTAACTTCCTTTTGACGTGGCATTGGACTTGAAAATATGGGCCTCAATCTGGTAGGCTTATAATCAACTATTATTTTGGCATGGCTAACACAGCCTGAAGACTCCAAAACTATTTTCACTACTTTTTTATGGAAGCCTTTGTAACTATTTAAATCTCTTATTCACAATAACGTATTTAGAAATGTATTTTTTTTAATTTGGTAATCATACTTGATGTTTTTTTTTTTGTTTTTTTTACATTATCAGCAAGATGGTTTACTTTTGATACAATCGAATCTGGTTAATTGGACCACCAATTAATCAAAACAGATGCTGAGTCTGAGTATCAAAATAATAGCGTTCTGATTCAGTGACTTTGTGTATATGGGCGTAGATGAACTGTCAATGTTCCAACTGTTTACTTCTTGTTCTAATTATTTAGTTTAGGAGTATTCGTAATGCTATAAACTGCACACACACACACACACACACATTTACTACCACATTTAATATCTTCAGACAGTTTAATGTTAAGAGTCTATTGGGTGTTACTGTTAATGCACTCGTCTTGTTTGTGAGATGTTACTGCACTGGTACTTGCCAGTGAGGCTTTATTTACTGGTCCTTGTCTGTTAAGTTTTACTTACAGATCCTTGTCTGTGGGTTGTTACTGCAGTGGTTCTTGTCTGTGAGATTTTAATGCACTGGTCCTTGTCTGTCAGATGTTTATGCAATGGTCCTTGTCTGTGAGATGTTTATGCAATGGTCCTTGTCTGTGAGATGTTACTACTGCACTAGTCCTTGTCTCTGCTTGGTGACTGCTAGTTGACATTCTTACATTCTTAGTATTAGCACAGTAAAACAACTATGGCCACAATATTTTTTCGCTATATTAACACAACTTTCGCATTTTTTATTTTAAATCAAAGTTACTAGCTAACTAGTTGCATTGGCGTTGACTCCTCAAATGTGATGAATTTAAGAAAAAAAAAGATAAGCTTACATGTATTACGCTTAGTAAAAACACAACCATTGAGCATAGTTGAACAGTGGACAATAATGCCCGGATCACTGTCCACTATGTTCACATATCGAGATATCCTTATACTGTCCACTATGATCACATATCGAGATATCCTTACACTGTCCACTATGTTCACATATCGAGGTATCCTTACACTGTCACTAAGTTTACATATCGAGATATCCTTATACTGTCCACTATGATCACATATCGAGATATCCTTACACTGTCCACTATGTTCACATATCGAGGTATCCTTACACTGTCCATTAAGTAAACATATTGAGGTATCCTTACACTGTCCACTAATGTAGCATACGTTGCTAATTTGCAGGGTCGGCCTTAGGCCACTGCAACCTATGCGACCTCAGTGGGCCCCGCAATTTCATAGGACCCGCGCTACTTCTAGGTGTTAATTATTAAATTAAACCATTTTATAACTTATAACAGATTTCCCGCAACCTCTTGATTTACCAGTTGCTCCTGGAAATCTCCTAAATTGCAAAATATACGAAAAAGTCTTGGAAATCTCCGGAAATTATTAAAATCCTTTGAAAAATCATACAAATCTCCTGAAATATATAGACAAAAATTGTCATTTGGGGTGTCATTCAATATGGAAAACGCCAATCCTACGCGCGAAAAAAAAAACCAGCAGTATGCAATACCCGTAATTGTGGAATCTGGTGAAAGAAGCTTCTCGCGCCTCAAACTAATGAAGAATTACTTGAAATCAACAATTCTCGTAGATATATTGAAACATTTGGTAATTCTTGCTATTGAGTGTGATATATGTAGGAAATAAAATTTTATGATATACTGTGTGACTTCGCTACACGCAAGGCTCGTAAAGTAATTCTGTACGTAGTAAAAAATGAATAAATGCAAAGATGAATTTATTTTCTAATACACTCTTTAATTTCACTTATTATCCGTATCCCTACTCAAACTTGGCCCTGCGAAATCCGTTTCGCATAGAGCCCCACAAAGGTTGAGTTCGGCCCTGCTATTTAGTGACGGGTGAATACAGAGTAGATTACTTGTTCTCTTCTATCCCCCCCCCCCCTCTTTTTTTTCGCCGCTAAAACTACGTGTGGTAGAAATAAAAAAGAGTGATCTTTCCAGGACTTCTTGGTCACAACGGTTAAGTCCGGCCCTGCTATTTTGTGACGGGTGAATACTACTTGCTCTCCCCCTCCTCCCTTTTTTTTCGTAGGGTAACTCTAGTCCGACTTGCAGAAAAAAAAGAGTGATCTTTCCTTTACTTCTTGTCCAAACTCTTGAGCCATGAAGAGAATTATAAATATACATTCTTAAACATTTTGTAGTCCAACATGCACATGTGTGATGACTTTCTAATGGACCTCATTCACCAATCGTAAACAAACAACATTTAGTCACTTGATAATATTGATAAAACAACGAAAAAAAACTGTCACGTGTATTGTGTCATTGTGTATTAAAATTAGATTGTAATTTGTATAGAAGAGATAAAGAATCACGTGGCTAAATGTTGTTTGTTTACGATTTGTGAATGAGGTCCATTGTATTGAAAGTAAACTACAAACAACAAACATCTAATCAAAGTAACAAACGCGAATAGCTTTTTTGAATATCAAGGGTGGCTGCCTGGTCGTGCGGTTATTGCGGTATGCGCGCTGGACTGTCGATTGTCCCGGGTTCGTAGGCCTACTCTCTCCACTTCCACCCCCGTCGTCCTGCGGGAGGTTTGGACTAGGAAGTAAATTATCTTCGAATCTGAAGGAACATCCGAAACATGTAAAACAAACATTTTTTACAATCTACAGCACTTTATTCACTATTTTCTACCTCACAACATATACGTCAGGCCTAGCCGTTCAACATTCCTGACCTCACGTTACCCTCGCTAGGCTGACCCATTCAACCACTGGACAGGGGCGTAACTTAAGGGTGACACTCGTACTTCACGACATACACACGCACACCGAAATCTTTTCACACCATGCGATGTATATTGAACAAGCAGTCAGCCAGCATTGAAGAGTGGGATTTTATTTAAAACAAGCTCAAAATTACGTAATCAAAATGAGTGCACCCTGCTTTGTATTTTTTTTTTTTTTTGTGGCTCAGTAACGAAACAATTATGCTTCAAATTGCACTTTTTTATAAATAAAATAATCTAAAAATCTGTGCCTATAGGCTACTAGGTGATATGAAAAAAATGTATAAAATTAGTCCTGATTTAATTAGTTTTTAATTTCATTTTACTAGATCACTAGATCTAATACCAAGACTTAACTTTTTTATGAACCAATAAAATGTATTTTAAAATATCGTCTTTTTACAAAAAAAAAAATTCACTTCTAGCTCTAATAATTGAACACATTTTTTTTTTTGCTAAACTAAAGTATACCGTAATAAAAAAAAAAAAGAACTCAACAGATACTAGAACTATTACAAATGAAACAAGAGTAAGAATTGTCCAGCAAAACACTCATAAATAAATGCTTATGAAAAAAATTCTCTTCATACGAACATTGGGGCGAGACGGTTTGTGCGACTTCTTTTGTGTCTAATGTTTAGCAATTGTCTCAAGTCATTGCGCAGCGGGAGGTAATCCAATGGTACAAAGGGAGACAATGCTTAAAGCGGCCCTAAATATTCATCGTTATTACAACAGGTGTGCATATTTCTTATGGGAACCGCCACGGCTAGTGCGCACTTTACTTCCCCCGCTCCTTGAATGGGCTCCGTCACTTTCAACTCCGGCGACGACCTCTTCTTCCTGAGCTCGCCCCTGACACGTGTAAGCGCCGCCCTTCTCCCCCTTGATGACCACGTAATCAGTGTCTAATCACGGTTGACGTGACAATGTGCTTTTTGTCCACCAGCGTGCGAAATGGACGACAATAACAGCCACATGTTAAAATTACCCGAACCCTGCTTTTCTCTGTTTCTCTATTCTCCCACAAATCGCCCCCCCCCCCCTCCTCTCTCTCGTTTTTTTTTCAAAACCCCCGTTACGCTCCCAGCTCCGTATGTCAGTCTGGCAAAGCTCCACAAGGTAGTCTCTCTTGAGATGTTACTTGGTGTGAGTTAGCTCCCTTTCTTCTTCCTAGTGCTACATCTTTTCTTGTTTCATCTCATCTCCTTCCCTTTTATTTCATTCCCCCCCCCCCCTTCCTTTTTTTTTCTTCTTAAGTTTTCATTCAAGCGTAACTATTCAATTGGTTTAATGGTAATCTTAATACTTTATTCGAGACCATTCGATGGAGCGGAGGTTTGGGCGAGACTAAGCTGGGGGAAAGACCCCCCCACCCCCCCCCCCCCGTTTTTTTTCTCTTTAAGTGTTTATGTTTTAGTGGGAAATATTATAGCAGAGAGGGGGTGAGCGGGGTTTGCATAAAAAAGGACACATTGACAGTTACTAGCTTTGAGTTCTGTTTTTTGCCTTTTTCGTTGTCTTAAAGTGTTTTCGCCCGAGAGTGCGAAACAATGGCCGCCCCTCTAGTGTAAATGGGGACAGATATTTGTTTAACAAAGGCAGCTGTAATCTTGTTCAACTGCAGGGTTTAGAGTTGCTTCTGGGTTGTTTTTCTTTAAATCATGAATAACAATATATGCGAGTAAGGCGCGTCATAGCTTCATTGCTGCCCCCCCCCCCCCGCCCTACCAATACCCTCCCTGCCTTTCTTTTTATTAGACTCACTCCACAGACCACCCCCCTTCCCTCTCTTGTTATTCATGCATTTCGTGGTCTTCATAATGAATGAATTTGTCTTCGTCTAATGATCATTAAGTGGGAAGATGAGGGTGAGAAAGATGATAAGGTGGGGGGGGGGATGGAGAGAAATGACGCTGATAGTTTCAGATGAAGGGATACTTGTGATATATTCATACTGATTAAAAAAAAAAAAAAAAAATAAAAAAAAAACTTATGATAGATTTGTTTCATTGATATAAACATAGGATAGTTGTTTTTTTTTATTTTTCTCACAAGAACAGACGACACACCACGAAAGTTAAAAGCACTGAAAAATATTGGTTTTGTGAATAAGATAATAGATCTAAATATCTTACTACAGACTCTAATTACTGTCATCGTGGTCAAACAATAATCATCGCACTGTTCACTTCCAAAGGATGAAGTGCTACGGGTAAAGATGTAGATTTAGTAGAGCTGCAACTCAAAGTAAAAGAAATGTCATTTGAGTCTTTCAAACTAAGGTATTCACTTTTCTGACTGTGTACAGCAGGCTATTTGTTGGCTGAGTCAGCATGTGGGGCTATCTCCTGAGTGTATTGTACAGAACATTGTGCGCCATTGTACGACTAGATCTATATGAATCTTGTAGGTCCTAAATACCATTATGTGTCACTAGAAGAAGTGAAACTTTGTGAGAGATTTTCATAATGAACTGATGGCTCCTTAGAGTTACGGTCATTTATAAAGATTTAAACATATAAATTTGTAGCAAAAATATCTAGCTACTAAAATAAAATTTTATAACTTATAAGTGTTGCGTTTCTATTTCTTTGTCTGTTTTTAAATATATTTATTATGTTGACCAGGACTTACTTAGTTACTTTCTTAAGTAACTGATATATTTTTAAATAACAATGAAACTTCTCGGCTTCACACATTGTTTAGTATGCATTTTTTTTTTCGGTTATGTTCCTTTAACTGATGTCTGCAACACTTGGGTTTAAATGGAATGCTTTTTGATTTAGATGTGCTCTTGCAGCCATATAAAACAGGAATTTAGACGCTGACATTCATTGCTTCTAACTCTATAATTAACTTGATTCTAGACTGTTTTTTTTTTTTTTCAAGGTTGAGGGATGTTTGACCGACGCAGAACCTTCACGTTAAGCCGTGTGGAATAAACAACTCAGACATAGCCAAAAAATCTGTGGCTTTGTGCCTCTGTATCATATAATTAGTCTTGACAGTCGACCGGACACAACTTACCTCTGCTTTAATTAAGTTGTCCACTCGTCTCAGGTTCTGCTCGAGTTAGACCACGACCCATTGTATTATGGGCTAGATTACTGTATTAGGTATAGAAGCTACTGAGCAGTGATTCAAAGTTTAAAATACCCGAAAAATAGAATTCTAGAGCAGTTTATATCTTTTTTTTTCTACTGATAAATAAAACGCAATAAGACTCTGTAATTTTCTACGTACGATGTTTTGGAAGACTGTGTAATCTGTCATTTATTATCTTTTGTTAGTCTTGATCGACAGTATAGAAGTATGGTAGTGTTTAGGTATTCTTAACTGAATGTGTGGAGTTAGACAAAGTCTAAATTATTTTTTTTTTTTAGTTTTTAAGAGCTTTCAGATTTAGAGGTTCCCCCTTTTTCCTCCAAATTAATTGGCTCGTTTCATATATTGAGGATATATATATATATATGTTTAAGCAACGAAATAATAATTTCTTATATTGCAATTATTTGATTAGCTGAAGTTCGATTCACAATGTAGAAATGAATAAAGGAAGAAATAGGTTTCAATTCTAATCATAGTTGCCAGTACATAGATTTACATTTAATGCAAACACATTTAACGAGCAAGTATCAGTGTACAGTTTCTGTTACCATCACATTTGACTTATTGCAACCAACTAAGTGTTGGTGAATGAATTTCTAAACTTTTGTCTACACCTTTTTGTTCTCGTACCTTCAGTTTATCATGTGATCTCACCTGCAGCACATTGCCACTCAGAAATGTGTTTAGGCTCAAGTATCAAGTCCTTTTTTTTCCCCTTTGCCTCCTTTTACTTTATGAACGACTGATCAAGCAGTTTGAACGTGGCATTCATTTAACACCAGAAGACCAGCAAGAGCCTCAACGGCGCTTCTTCTTGTTCTTGGGTCAGATAAGAAGGCACAGAAATAGACAATAAAACAAAAAAAAATATTTGTAGATTGCAAAAGATAGAAGGCCTTTAAAATAATTATTTAACACATGATAGCAATATAGTTGTTGTTTTTTCCCCACCAAACATTTCTTGGCACCACATTTTTGTCTAACTTGTAAACAAACGAAAATAAAGAGAAATGTATTGAAACCATTTTGTTTTGTAACATGAAGCTCACATGACTTGAATGTCTGCCATCAGTGCCATGCATCTATAACATAATAACAAGCAGAAATATCACAACATTGCAACAAGCCTGTCATTTTAGTCCCATACATAACTGTCATGTCATTCTGTCAGTATGTCACCATTTCAACAAAATAGTCGTGTGTGTTTTTATTTCATTTCAATTAGAAGTGTTTGCGTGGGTGTAACTCCGCCATCAAAAATATAGTGCAGCATTTTTTAACCTGTGCGGTGTGAGGCTTTTTTTTTGTCAGGGGACAAAAAATCCATTGTATTTGTATTGTAGTTATAAATCCATATTTTTGTAATAATCAAGTAAAAACGAAAGTTTAACAATGTCGTCTTTTCATCTTTTTTATCTTCTAAGTATTACCTTTATATTGTTTTAGCGAGAAGCTTCTGCAACAAGATGGACTCAAAACACTCAACAATTGAATACGTCTCCTCCAACGCGATTCTATCCGTCAAATCCGTCTTTCTTTATAACGATCCACTTTTCCCTAAGAGTCGTACCAACGTTTTGTTGACGTCTTTTTTGTGTCGAAAACTAACTCCACAAGACGTGTTGCTTAGCACGAAGATGTTCACGCTTGTTACAGAAATACGTGCGCTAGATTGGCTTCGATTAGTGGCGTCACTAGGATCGGTGTCACCCGGTGCGGTTAGCTCGGGTGTCACCACCAACCCATCAACTTTCCCCAAACATTTCCCAATAAACACTATCATTAGTTTGTTCTTTTTGTTGAACCAATACACTGAGCTGAATAACTAATTGTATTGATTGTTACACAAATGTAAAATTGGTGAAAATTATATTTTAAAATGTCATTGTTTATGACATCTATCCAATATTTTTGAATATTTTACAATTCAAGTTTATTCAAATTAGAAACAGACTTTTCATCACTGGAACATGTTTCCTCTGTACGACTTAGGGCGGAAATGGTATAACTATTTGCTGTATTGCTCAAACTTCGACTACCATCTAGACCAGAAAATGTACGTTCTTCGCCCCTTAGTCTGCAATTGGTCTGAGGAAGCGCTTAAAGCTCCCACAGCGGATTCCGGGGTGGAGCCCCAGAGGCCAAGCGCTTTTCGGCATTTCTGACCTTTAGAAACTCATGCTATATAAGTCCAGCAGTGTACTATTTCTCCTAACAAGAAGATTGCAGGTCGCATAAAATTAAATTAAGAAATGTTGGGACTGGCGTATCTGAAGTGTGAGTCACGCTACTTCATCCTAGGCTAATGAGCAGTGTTTCTCAAACTTTTAGCGTTGGCACCCAGTAAACTTTTAGTCTTTTTCTTTTCAGAAATAGTATTTTGTAGATAGTTTCAAAGTGTTTTGTATAACGGAAAAAGTTCTGTCGGTAGGTAATACTAGAGAAGCTTCACGTTCCCTCTCCAATATAGTCTGTGGAATGGTAGCTCCAAGAGTTTCTGCGTTCTGAGATTTCTTTTTTTTTTTTTGTCGTCTTCAATGCATTTTCTTCCAGTAGTAAGAAGAGCAAATGTGAAAGTCTAAGGCAATGGGACGTTCCGATAATGAAATATTGTCTTGAAATCTAACTGCACTATTCATCCTAGTAAAAGAAAAGTGGCTAAAATTAAATGTAATAAAGAAAGAGGCAGCATTGGTCAATAGTATTAGTAATATGATAGGGATGTTTGAGGTAAATATAGTTTACGTATATATCTTAAGACAAGCGAAGATAATCTTCATGTTAAGTCAGAAGCCTTGCCGCAAACTTTTTAGTTTTTGTCACACAAAGCTCGTCAACTTAACGATGTTAAACACTTGAGATGAATTTTGACCATTCTGATCAAAAGTGGGAAATATTTTAACTTTACTTTTTTTTTGTTTGTTTTACTAGAACTGTTGAATCTATCCGATTGTCATACATTATCGTTTTTGTTTTCTTTTGCAGATCCCATCGGATGGAGACGCTGATGCCAGCCCAGACACCGACAAAGAGAAATCCCCACCGCAGGCGGCGGAAGAGGAACTATATGATGACGACCAACAACCGGAGCAGGCCCCGTCTGATGATACAGAGGCAGCACAAGACGACTAGGTGTAGCCAACTCGTAGCATTGAACTTGCCTGCATTAGATTGACATGGTTTCACAAAGCACCTACAATTATCGCCATATTTTTTTTTCTTCGAATTTCTATCCAAAGATAATGAATGCAGTCTAAACATTGTAGTTTATTTGTTCCCCGTCTGTCTCTAATGACGACAGAGACCCAAGTTTAAAGTGAACTCAGAAAACATCCACCCTCTTTCAGCCGGCTTATCAGATGTGATTCACTGATTTTACAAAAATGTTTTTTTGTTTGTTTTGTTTTAAAACGTATATAATAGGTTTTAAAAAAAAATATCTGCAAACTAATTGATTTTGGAGAATCGGATGTGCGCTTGTAGCCATGTTCAAGATAATAAAAACAATATGTACATGTGAAATGTATAAAGATTTCATATTTGTATACAAAATATAACAAATTTTGATACCTTATAAGGTTAAATAAACCAAACATATACATGTGAATTTTTTTTACCCTCTAATTTACCAAGTCCATGTTGTCTTGTTGACAAATGTCTGTGATAAAACAACAACCCTTTTTTGTTCTTTACTTTGATATGATGATAAATAAGCGACGTAAGATTTTCCTGTCTCGCTTTGAATTTTTTTTTGTATTTTAATATGTATGTATGTATTCTATGTTATAGGTAATTATGTTGGAATAAATCTGATCTCATTCATATACAGAAAACCAAGAAAAACTCACAATGAATTCAATGATATCACGTGGAATGGTTGGCTGAGTTGTAATCATCGTTAGAGTATAGAACTGGGGTAGGGGAGGGAGTAAGGTCAAATCCCGTGGAAGCCTACGGCTTATAAATTCGATATTTAACCCTCTCACACGTCCTCTAAAGCGATTGTACCAGATCGCACTCAGCACACACTTCTAATCCATGATTTGTTGTTGACACTACATATAGCACCCAGCCTGTACGTACTTGTAGTTGGTTAGGTAAACCCACGCATACTTGCATTCAGCTTTCGATATAACATCAAACTTGACATATGAAGACAGATACGAATGGATGCTCATTATTTGGAAAGCGAATTGGAAGTTTTTAATCAACTGCATTTCGAAAAGATAACTTATAAGGCAGAAGAACACATTGAACTCAAGACTGGTAGTTCTGGTCAAGACAATACAAATATACGATACAATTTATAGAAGGAATGGATTACGCTTTAGCACGTCTTAAGATTCATTCTATAATTGATGTCTAACAATGAGCTACTCGTATATAGACGAGTAAAGATCTAGACCCAAATGTAATTACACTAAAACTTTCCCTGCACAAGCTGCTGAATAATTTAGTTCTAATCTAGAATATCTAGTTACACGGTCAAAGACAGGGGATAGGTCTGAACTAAATCTGTATTGGGTCTATTTACACGGTCAAAGATAGATCTGAACTAAATCTGTATTGGGTCTATTTACACGGTCAAAGATAGATCTGAACTAAATCTGTATTGGGTCTATTTACACGGTCAAAGATAGATCTGAACTAAATCTGTATTGGGTCTATTTACACGGTCAAAGATAGATCTGAACTAAATCTGTATTGGGTCTATTTACACGGTCAAAGATAGATCTGAACTAAATCTGTATTGGGTCTATTTACACGGTCAAAGATAGATCTGAACTAAATCTGTATTGGGTCTATTTACACGGTCAAAGATAGATCTGAACTAAATCTGTATTGGGTCTAGTTAAGAACACAGTTCGTGTTTTTCTTTTTCAAAAATATACAGATTCTAGTTATTAACAAAATTGTTCTCTCTCTGTTTCTCCCTCTCTCTCTCACTGGAATAAACAAACCAAACATGTGCAGTTTCTGAAAGAGAATGCTGGAGAACTTTTAAAAAGTTAAGGAAAATATATTTGAGACCTTTGACGACCCTGTAAACTATAAGATAAGAAGGAGATAAGAAGATAAGCAAAGATGGTGAATAAAGAATTTAATTAGAGCTTCTTTTTTCAAAGCTTATATCAACCCACTCTGTCTGTGTGGTAAAAAGTGTGTACATAGGCCTATATATATACATATAAATTGTATATAGTTTTAAATGTTGAATTCCTCATTACTATTCTAAAAAAGAAGGTGGTGGTGGGAATAGAAAAGGGTTTCACGAAAACGAATGTCAAGATTTTTTTTGTTCTATTTATTCCAATAATTTTGTTGTCACATTTACATTTGTTTTAGAACTAAATACAAGTAGAGACATCTAGCTCAGACATCACACGAAACAAATGTACCATATTGTATTGACTAGTTGACTATTCGCAGACTCTACTAGTTACTTAGTTAAAAAGTATTTTATTAAACATACTCTCTCTCTCTCTCTGGTCGAATGGTAAGAGCTGATGTGGATTGTTAACACATTGATGTAGGCTCGAACTCACTAACCATTATGCTGCTACTTTGCATAAGGTTTGAACTAAATGATATAACATAACAACAGAAAACAACATATTTCTTTGATTGTCCAGAGTTTTGTCTTCTCTCTCTCTCTTCCTCTCTCTCTCTCTCTTGCGTACATACACACACACATACTATAATATTCTCTCGCTCTCTCTCCAAAACGCATAAAAAATTCAATCACTATAACAAGTAATGTCCTTGGCATTAGCCTAGTTCAATAAGTTAGAACTAGATCTTTGTCTCTGGTCCACTTTATCCGGTCAATTAAAATAACGAGCCGTCAGTTATTGTTCTTTCAGCTTCTGGAACTGTCATTTAAGGAAGTATGTTTGGCTTCGAGAAGATCCTCTGGACTATCAGCAGTGACAGAAATTAGACTAGAATCCGGTGACGACTCACACATCGCTTCATCAGTGTCGACGCATCCCATTGGATGCCGCGAGCGCACGTGACGCTCAAGGTCCCGCCTCCGGACAAGAACTTTTCCACAGTACTCGCATCGGTACGGCGTGTCCCCTTGCGCGTGCAAGCGGACGTGCTTATTCAAATTGCTCGGGTCACCAAAAGGTCGAGAACAGATTTTACATTTCAGAGGCTTGTAGCCGTTGTGTGTGCGCATGTGGATTTTAAGGCCATACTTTCGGGAGTACAGCTTCCCGCAACACAAACAAAGATGTCCCTTTTTTGATTTGTTGGCGAAATAAGCTTGCGGAAGCAAGTCCAGAGGCTCTTTATCTGACGGTAATGTAAAGCCGTAAGGGTTGTTGTGGCGAAAGTTTCTGACTCCAGGTGACACTGAGGAATTGTGGGTATTCGTTGTGGTGTCTTGAAATGTATCTATTTGAGATGACGACAATGGAAAGTCCATGTGACAGCCAGCTCTGGACTCCATCAAATTCTGGAAAGAATGGGAGTGCGCTGCCTGCCCATGTAAGATCTTGACGTCTAGCGGGTGCAGATGAGATGTAATAGGGTAGCAGCCCGCCATAGATGGATAGTCCAAGGGCAAGGCCACCAAAGGTTGCAACATGTGCTTGGGATCGATCAGGTTCCAGGATGATATGGTGTTCGTTCCCATCGTCAAATGTCTGTTCGTGTGCTTGACGGAAAGGTTTAAAGCGGAGCTCTGATCCGTGGATGAATCCGGTGTCATCAGCGCTTCATCACTTCCTTTGGGCGTGTCACGAGAGGAGGATGGGTACGTCCTGAAGGCTGACTTGTAAGGCTTGTCCTGCTGCACTTCAACCTGGCCCCAACAGTGTTGACGGCGCGGAGACAGCTCGCACTGTTTTGACTTTTTCGGAAAGCTGGACGCATTTGATGAGGGCATTTTGCTGATGGTCTGCAGAAGTTGTTGAAATGGAACCAATGACTGTGCGGTAGAAGGTTCTAGTGGTGTCGTTGAAGAGTTGCACTGGAGAAACATGTGAGCTTTGAGGATGTTTGGATGAGTGAATGTTACCCCACATGTTGTACACATATAATTCTGGTGACCTGAACAAAAAAAAAGACATTTTTTAGTAAAAGTTCTACACGAATTCTACGAGAAACGAACGTTTTGCACACACGCACACAAACTAATTTCCTTTTCTTTACATTTCGAGTCCTATGTTTAGTTTTGATCCACCAAGTTACAGTGTCACTGGGTCAATAAATGTTTGGCTTCGGTGCCGTGTGGAAACTGAAATACTGTTGACAAAGGCAAGATTTTTCTTTTAAAATATGAGACTTAGCTTTTTAAATGTTATATTTGTGAGTAATGTCGATGTCACTGGAGTTTCTATATAACACATTCGAGAAAATGCTTCTCAGCCCCCTAACGTGGCACTCGGGTGAAAACGGTCATTAGAGGAATTGATTAGGTCAATTGGGAAGCAAAACAGAACCCCATTGGGGTGCCTTAGGACCGAGTCCATTGCAATGGTGGCGATGGAGGAAAGCCCCAACTAACATCCACACACCGTTCCTCAAGTGACCGTTTTTATGGCGGACACCGGCACGGCTGTCCTACAAAGAAGGAAATGATAAATTTACCATTGTTGGCCTCCTTCAGTCGTAGAACGACTATGGTGCATCTCGCACACTTCCTCGTGTGGCTGTGGAGCCCTATTTTGGAGAGACACTCCCGTCCACAAATATCGCAGGTTAAGGTGGCTTTTGCTTCGGTGGTAGAAGAGCTGGCCATTTTTCGTATTTACCATTAGGCAACACTAAATATAGCTTAGGACCCCACTTTTTTTAGGTGAGCCCCTAAAAAAGATATCTTCAATCCTTTAAACTTTAAAAGAAAGAACAAAAGAAAAAAAAAAGCCTGATGTTGTAACATTGGCGTAACCATTGGATGGCTGGCATAGGGTCATAGCCATTTGGTGGAAGGAATATCTGAAATAACCATAGGGCCTTACTAAGTGTATATCCGAACCTGATGGTGTCCCAATCAAGTGATACATAAGCTTTGCTACAATGCACTATAAGCTAGTGCAAGGGTCACTATACATGGAGTCGAGACAGAAATAGTAGGATAATATAGGTCGCATACCCAAGATATTTACCTCGTATATGAGATAAGGTGAGTATGGGCACACCCACTTCACGTGCATGGCCGTCCTCGTACCAAATCAGGAGTTGCTCCCCTTGTTTGATTGGACGAATGGTTCGAACAAAGAAGCAACCGTCCTTTTGCACCAGTTCCACGTTCTGCTCATGCCTGTCTCTTGCAGACCGAACAAAGGCTAAACAGGCACTGATCCTGTATTCACTATTGGTCTCCAGTTGTTTGTTCTTCCAAAATACCTGGTACAAAAATAAATAATTAAAAATACATTAATAAAAAAAAATCTCATTTAAAAAAACTGAATGAACACCATTCTTTGATTGAAGGATTAACCCTAACCAAAGGGGGATTACTCGGCAGTACATGTCACAAACTATAGAGAGAAGCTGAGGTTCCCTATCAGATATAGGTCAATCTATAAATTTTAATATTTTTTTCTATTTTATTATTATTATTATTCTTGCATGGTGTCTCCAGGACTCGCTTTTAAAAAGATTTATATTGTTTGTAAGAACGCATTTGAAATAGAAGCGTTGCTAACTTTGACTCTTCTGTATTGGGAGAAGCACAAGTTTAGATCCGCTGTCTCGAGATTCCAGTCTATTGAATCCAAGGATTAAGAAGAAAAGGTGCTCCCAAGTCGCCTCGACAAACAACCCAGCTGTTAGCATTAATGGTCTCGGCGTCCACACAATTGTGAGATCTCAGTGCCCTATCTCCGCTAGTGGTGTCAATCAGCAGGTATGGTTCTATGGAGTACACATATAGTGTTGGATATTCTTTGTTAGCTTTAACGGCGCTGAACCCAACAAGCAATGGATTTTGCAATTCTGCAGTGTTGTTGTTTTTTAAAAGTACTACACGTTATTTTGTGAATTCTTGCCAAAACAGCGACGTGTAACACTCCACAGTCAGTGGTTACATCCAGCGAGTATAATGTAGTATGCTGTAGGCCGGCACCATTTTTTGGTCAACTCTTTTCCAGCCATATTTCTCATATCGCCATTTGCATTAATGGGACCAGGAGCTGCTGATAGGGAGAGAACAAACTGTAATTAATAAATAGAAGCGATGTTGAGAGGTCAGCCAGATTATGTTGAGGTTTCGCGGAAATGCTAATAAAAAATGAAGGTACATAGAACCTATACCGCCTTTTCTTTTATCAACTCTCTATGTCTGTCTGTCTGTCTCTCTGTCTGTCTGGTAAAACATTTGTACACGTTACACCTACACCCAGTCTCGAATCAAACAAAATGTACACAATTATTTCTTTTACCTGGCAACACAAGAATCAATTTTTTTAAAAGTAACCAATTAGTTAATAAACTATTGGTAGGTAATAAATTATTTTGTTTGGTATCTCGAACAAGGGAAAGACATTTTACTTGACTGAGGTGGAAGTGTAAGCTGAATTAGTCCCCTTTATACTCTTTAAAGTAAGTTTGAAACAAACAATCTTTTATTTTTTTTGTTTGCTTCAAGCTAGAGAGATGTTTAAGAATGTAAAAGCATTGCTTTGATTCTGAATATTAAGAATGTGTGTCGTATTTCACATGATCACTTCGGGATCTTAGGGTGCGTCTGAGTCCATCCATCCTAACCCAGTTGCGACCTGCATATTTTTCTACTACCAATGCGGACAAGGTCGTTGTCCACCGGAGGTCTGTTTAAGTTTTCTTTAAGTTTTCTGCAGCACTAATGGTTGTAAATGTTAATACAAACTATTATGATATTCATTTAGTCATAAAAGTTCATTTTGTTCTGGTGTATGATTATGGAAATTGTTCATTTATAAAGAATAAAGATAGAACGCCTATATAGCTATCTGTACACTAGTTCTATTGGTGGTCAATTTCTTATAGTAAAGTCAGAAATAGCCAAGTTATGTACTGTAATTCTATATGGTGCTTGGATTTCGTACTTATTCTGTTTGTCTGGCTGGCTGTCTCTCTCTCTCTTTCTTTCTTTCTCTCCCCCTCTCTCCTTTAGTTTAAAAAAAATGTTTATGTGGATCTTTCGTTGCTTTGTATATGATATGAGTTTGTGTTTATGAATATGCGCATGAGTGTAATTGATCAGTAAAAACAGTCTTTGCTTGTTGTAACCCTATCCCTCCCAATCAAAGTCATGTTGATTCTCCCATTATCACTAGCTCCAGAACGTAGAGGAGGGGGAAGGGGGGACTTCTCACCAGAAAATTGCTCTCGTTATGTTGATTCTCAAAACTCTCGAACCTATGACGAGACAATGAACTCTGAACTCTGCATTATTTAAATTAGAGTGAAAAGAAAGGTGGGAAGAGAGAGAATGAACGGGATGGGACAGACTTTGGGGGTGGCGGGCTGGAGGGGGGGGGGGGGAGACAAAATTTCATCATTGTAACACAGGTTTTTAAAAAAATTGAGGGGAAATGGCGAAAGGGGGGGGGGGAGATAATGGCTCCATATCTAGAGACCCGATTTCATTCATATTATTTTAACAAAAAATGTTTTGCTTATGAACTCGAGACTAGCTGTTAAGAAAATATATGCTCCTTCTTACTCCCCTTGGGTCCTACATTTTCCTAGATCAATCCATCGGATTGGTGGCTTTTTTTTTTTTTTTTTTAAGCAGTTCCCTATCACGTGATTTTCAGACCACCTTTGGATTAATTGATGGTTGTTTTACTTGTCTTTGGGAAACTGGAGTAGTCATTTAGTTCCACTATTAGCCTGGTTCTCCTCCTAACCACAAGTTTAGAGGGCTGTTTGTTAAACTAATTGTTTCATGTTGTTTAGCTTGCTAAATCAATCTTATAAATTACATGCGTTCCTTAAAAGAGTAGATAATAATGTCATCCATGTATCAAAGTCTTCAATGTTAATTACACACTTAAAACTCTGCTAAGTGCTTAACTTATTGTCCGATCAGAACAACCAATCCGATGCTCTATTAGCACAAGGGAAGAAGGACCACTTGTACAATTATGTCCCAGCAAATGGAATAAGAAATGTACCTTTATATTTGTGTCGCTCTGTGTATTTTATTAGATTGTGTTTTTTTGTATTTTTTTGTTATGAGTCAAAGTTTCGTGTGAAAATTTGGTCAGGTCTAAAAAAAAAAGCTTAATTAATCACAAACAGGTTTAGGATCCTGGTGAGAACATAAGTGAATAACCATTAGTGAGACCATACGACTCTTTACCAGAAGCTGGCTGGTCTCAAGCGCGTTTTATACGAATACACGACACATACAATGTAACTCTTTACTTCATTGAACATCACACCTTGCTACCAGGTTTGTTTTATCTTACCGCGACACATGCCCTGTAAATGCATCGAAATAATGTTCGAATGGACAAGTAACAAAGTATTGATTTAATGTTTTAGGCCAGTATTGGTGTTCAGTTTCTAAGATTTAGAACCGCTATTCTACATCAGTATTTTCTCTTGGTTCAATGAATACAACTGTGAAAGGTCTTTGCCACAAAAGTTCCTAATAAGAAATGACAACTAGCTCATGTCTTCCTTTTGTAGCGCTGAAAGTTTACTCTATTGACTTCATCCCTCCTAGGTTCACATCTCTATTTCTCCCCCCACCCAATCGCAACTTTTTTTTTCCCGAGCCGCCGTGTACCCCGTGTATATTACAAACACAAACTCTTGTTGTTGAGAGCTGAAACTCTCGTGAAGACTCGTGTTTTGTGAACAAATCATCTCATATTCCTGAATTCGTCTTACACACACTCTTCTGCACACGAAGCAAAGTCCCATAATAAGCCAATCAGTCAAGAGGAGTCGATAACGCCTCGTAAGTCACACGAGAATAAGACGCCCTTCAGATCTCGTTTTGTCTGTGATCCAGCTGGGAGAACAGAAGCAGCCCTTGCATTCAGCCTTTAAATTTAGCCATCTCAGTTCATTATCTTATTCTCTCTCTTCTCTCCTCTCTCCTTTCCTCCCATATATTCATATTCCTCCTTCGTCCTTAACCACCGTTTCAAAACATAACGAGGTAGAATAAGAAAAAAAAAAGGGGGGGGGGCACCTAAGGTCCACCTTTTGGACCACCCTACACCCACTGTTGTTAAATCAGGGACAACGTTTCTACCAGTTTCGGCATTCAAAAGGTCCCTCCCTCTCCCTGCACCCACACTTTTAAATGATAAAGACCCGTATCTCTAACAAAAGACAGCGGGTGGCGCATTAGTTCGTTGAAAAGGTTTTAATTTAGACTTCTTGAACATCTCTCCAACCTCCGGTCCCGCCTGATTCAATGCCCCTGATTCCTCGCACCATGCAGTCCTATAGAAACTACGCCATGGGGCGAGTAAGGCGACAAACAAAATGAAATTACTTATCGACAAAAAAAAAAAAGGTACAACTCCAGGACAAAGCAATCACTACCTGTCTTTGACTTCAAGTTTCAGAAAAGTTTAACTGTTTTTTCCTTTTTTGAGGGGTTGACCTTCTCGCTAAAGTACTGATAGTACTAAAGTACTGGGACGTGACAGTAAGAGAAAACTAAAGTAACTTCCAGATAGTGTACACTTCGGTTTTACATATATACTGATATATCTACTTAGTTTTTGATTGTATAAATGTAAACCCGGAATATCATTGGCATCTTATGTATTGTTCTTTTCATCTTAGTTTTTATATTTTTCTTTTTTTTAGCGGCTCCCGAAAGAGGTAAAGACGCTATTATTTTTGTGTGGAATGTCCGTCCGTCCGTCCGTTTGTTTAAATCTCGTAAACTAGAACTGATAGTGAAAATCCGACATCATAATATTTTAGATCATTCAAAGTTCTGATGTAAGGGCTACTTTTTTCTTTTCTGAAAGCGAAAAATCTAATTTTCTAAATCACTTATGCAAGCAGTTTTTTTCATTAAAAAATACACCAGGGGAGTGTACTATTTACAATTATATTTGAGTGTCCATAAAATGAGGGGCAATACAGCCTAAATGGTATAACAATAATATAAAGGGTTTAACAATGAAAATGCCTTTTAATTCCAATCTCAGTTGAAGATTGGTCATATGATCTGTTACGTTGATTATCTGCACCAATCTCTTTCTTGGTGTGAATTTGAATCCTTTTTTTTTTTTTAACAAATTAGATTAGTTAAAAAAAAACAACAAATGCATTAACTCGTAGTTTCCCCTTCGTTACCAAGGGCGTAGCTGGAATTTTCCATCGTTTTGGGGCCCCTCTCTAGTGGGGGCCCGGGGGATTTTCAAATTCTCCCTCTTCCTCCCCCCACCCTAGCTACGCCACTGTACGTGTTCAGAGCTCACTGAGCATGGTATAGACGTCTAGTAGCACCTCGAAGCATCATAAAAATGATTATAATAATAGTTCATGAATTGTTTGGCGCGTCTACTTTTCATTTGTAAGAAACTTATTTTTTATTGCACAATGTTGCCCTAATTAGTTTTCCTATTGCTTAGTGTTAGTAAAAAAAAAAAAGCCAGCCGGTTACTAAACATACAATACACAAAATGGAATCAACTCTTGATCATCAAAATATTAGCAGTGACTTGAAACTAGTAATCACTCATTGCCGGCCTATAAAGTTTATGTAGAGCAACAATGTCGCGAGGGGGGGGGGGGGGGAAGATGAAAGAGAAATACCCGACAGCCCAACGATTAAACGTTTGTACACTAGTCAACTTTTGTATAAAATGTGAAAGAAAAAAAAATGTTACTGCAGCTGGACACACCTGAACATGAACACCAACGGGACAAAAAAATCTGGAAAAGACGCACGGGGCGTCAAAACTAGAATCTATCAAAGAAGGAAGTGAGTGGAAAATATAAATAAACACTTGTCATGTGACTTTGTTTGATACATTAGACAGCGCTTAATTTAGTGTGTTTTTGCGCGCGCGCTTGAGTTTCTGTGTTTGTGAAATAAAGGATGAATTCAACATGAAAAAAAAAATTGTTTAGGTGTTAATGAAGCTTCCCCCGGGTTGAAATAATAAAAAAAAAAAACATTAATTTTTACAGCACAGAAAGAATAAGCTCCAACATTTTTAACATGATAGAATCTAACTTGTAAAGTGACTAGTTTGGCAGGAAGACATAGTACATTTACAATAAAGTCTCACCATAGATATTGCAATGTGACTTCCTGTATACAAAAGTGATTAGAATCTTGGTAAACTAATACAAAGTTATTTTAAATTATCTTTTTTTGTTGCTATATATTCAACTGTTACAAACAATTTATAAAGGACAATGAGATTTATACAATAATAATCATAATAGTAATAAAAGAAATATTAAATTATGCTACTGATAAAAAAAATATATCGTTATTAGCCTTGATGAAATTTGTATTACATATTTTTTTTTAAAAATGCAACGCTTAACAAGAACTGTACATTCATAGAAGAGTCTCCCTCAAAATGTACACGTACATCAGCAGGTTGGTTTTTAGTCCACAATTAACTTTCTCGGGGGACAAAGTATCTGCGATTTGTCATCAATGACTCGTATATTTCTCTTTGATGGGAAAAAATCGCATCATACCGCAAATTGATTTACTTTATGTATTACTTTATGCAGTGGCTTTGCTAGAAATTGGCATCATTTGGGGCCCGGGAGCTTGACCTCTCTGGGGGCCCCTGCATTTTGCGTAATATTTAATATTTAATGTAAAAAACACTCATTTGGGGTCCCCCTCAAAGGGGGCCCATTGTGATTTTCAAATTCCCCCTCCTTCCTCCACCCTAGCTACGCCTCTGACTTTATGTGTTACTTTATGTGTTACTTTATGTGTTACTTTATGTGTTACTTTATGTGTTACTTTATGTGTTACTTTATGTTTAAAGTCTTTTAGTGTTGTTTTTTTTTTTTTTTTTTTACAATTCTTCCTATTAACTTGCATGGGTTCAAAAAGTTGGTCCTACATTTGGTGCAACCTAGACACTGGATGAGTATTTTGAAAACGGCTCTAACGATTTTCCTAGAAATTAAACATTTTAAGTTTATCTTTAGGAAAAAACAACTACCTTAATTTGTCACACGGTCGAAAATCTGGTTTGATCGTTATAACAATAATCACACTAAAATAAAATTTGGCTTACATCTTGAACACGGCTCTACGGAAATTCCCGCACTCGACTCAAATGTTTCTTTGCATTCATTAAAGAGTTGACTAAATAACTAGATGTTCCTGGACATCTTGCGCGCCTTCTTATGTAGAAATCATTTACTGGTTTGTCAATACAAGAACTTGATTATGTAGAGCTCACTGGTGTGACTTCTTACAATAATGAAGCATTACAATACATAAATAGAATGAAAAATAATAGGCCCTGAATATAAAGGAGAAATTGATTTAAAGAAAGTATTTGTTACTTGTTCTCCACTAGGTGTCTTAAAAAAGATGTCGGAATTTAAAACAGTGCAGATGTAAGCGTGGTAAAATATTAAAAAGAGATTTTTATTTATTTATGAGCTAGCACTGGTTCTTAACCTTTTAGTTGTATCTTTTTGTTGTGTCTCAGTATTAAAGTGGACATGTAAATAGTTGGTTCCAATTTAAGGTGGATCATTTATTTCCAGAAATACTCCGGTAGGGACTAGATGCCAACGCTTGAATAAGTTCAAAACTGCAAGTTAAAAGCTCTCAATCTCATAATTCTGTGACATTAGTTATCTTTGTGTTTCGTGGGACGTGGCGTGCTGATCAATGATACTAGCTCTCCCTTCCACGAGAAGCACAGAGTGACATTGAACCCTCGCAAGAGTTTGCCTTGGTGCAAAGACCTAAAAGTCTCCATGCCGTGAACAGCACTTACAACACAAAGTTGTAGGACACCTGGAGCTGTCTGTTTATTAGTCCACTACTGAAGATCAGTGTTTGTCCAGCAACACCCGACGCTTTAATGTGGGGGGGGGGGGGGGGGGGGGGCTAGTGTGTCACACGGCGCAACTCCTTTAACAGGCCATGTCCTCGCCACCACACTTCTGGTATGATACAGTGTTAACCTAACTCAATGTTTGTTTTCGACTGACGGGCTAATGGATCAGGTCTGAACGGTTCTTTTTAGAACTAGACTTAGTTGAACTTAAATATTGAAGTGCCGTTATCATTTTGTTTGTACAATGCACAAAATGTAGTATCTCTTGTTTGTGAGTGTTTGTAAGCTTACTAAAAAAAAATCTTACTTATAAATTAAAAAAAAAAAAAAAAAGAAGTTAAAAGGAATTAACCCCACACTAAAACTGTAACGAATAGTAACATGATCAGATTCTGTTTTCATTGTACTGACTGGTCAATGTCCATTTCATACTGATTTTGTGAAATAAAGGTTCAAAAGAAAACTCAACACTTAGATAGATAGATAGAGAGAGAGAGAGAGAGAGGATTAGAGAAGAAGAGAATGGACAATGAAAGAGACTTGGAGACGTAAGAAGAGACCAGCTCTAACTCCACAAGTTCTCTACCAAAAAGAACACATTGTTTCAATTACTGGCTCAGAAACAAATGTTTACCCAATTATGAGTCCGTTAGTAGCGTATGTCAACGCTGAGGAGACAAAGTAAATATGCAAGCCATACAGGTGTTAACTTGAACAATGGAGCAACAAGGCTTGAAGTTGACATGATATCAAATGGAAGCCCTAGAACCATTTTACACAACAGGTCAATGGCGTGACATCCATTCGTCCGCACAAAGTTACAGGCAACGTCACCTTCCAGTTGACCACCTCAAGAGTCCAGCAAACATCCATTGAAGAAATGGTGTTCAAGTTGGAAAGTTCTGTGTTTTCAAGTACTTCACTTCCCAGAGTGGGGAAGTAGGTGGCTAAGTGATAAAGCGCTTGACTTCCGAACCGATGTGTCTCGGGTTCAAATCTAGATGAAGACTAAATTTTGAATATTTTAGGACCCATGGTATCTGACATCAGTTGGGGAAAGTTAAGGCGGTTGGTTGTGCTAGTCACATAACACCCTTGTTGCTGTCGGCCATAGAAACCAAGGACCTTTACAAGGTTTTTAATGAATGTTTTAATCACTTAGTCACTTACTTATTTCTTACCCATAGCCAGGGCCGGATTTAGGTAAGTGGAGGCCTCGGAGAAAGATTTTTGTGGAGGCCCCTACACTTTTTCGAAAGCTTTAATTAAAGATCCATTTTTAAATAATAGCAGGCCTACTTATGTATAAAAGCAAGCCATATTTTAGTAGGAAGGAAATAGAGTACTTGTAAGTTTAATATTATTTTCCCTATTTCCAAAACAAATATTTAATATGCATATAATAGTCAAAAATGTTTTTTTTTAATATTTTGTGGTGACTGGGTTTACACACTGCAGAAAACCGGGGGATGCATTTAGGCTATATTATGAGCATGCTCTAAGCGGACACCTCTTAACCACGAAAGTTGCCATCCTTGGTATTATTGGATTTTTTAAATTTATCAGTAAAAATGCGAAAAACCATATATATATTTATAGCCGCTGACCCCAAACTGTATCGGCACTGCCGTTCCTTTGGATACATCAGCTGCGTGGAGAGGGAGGAACTGATGTGTGGGCGACATCGTTCCGACCATAGCTAATGCCCAGGCATTCATCCAGGGGCGGACTGGGTGTCAAAATTGGCCCGGGCATGTCTATGCAATCCAGCCTCCTAATTACAACCCATATCCTGAAAATCTTTCTGCTAAGTTTCATAATGAGACGAAAACTGGGCTTACGTAACATAATGCATTTCTCATAGTTGGTAGCCTGCATGGTTAGCTATAGGAACAATTCACTTCATGATTTTGTTTTTTAACTATTTGGTATTACTAAATGACACTTGAAATTGGATCTTTTATAACGTGAACAAAATCATGCAACCATCTGGGCCTATAGTAACATAACCATGTACTTGACATTCACGTGTAGGGCTCGTTAAGATTCCCATTCAACGAACTATTCACATTGTTCATGACTGTGTCCAAATGGATTACCAGTAGAACGTCTTTATCAGCAGCCTTCACCATGCATGTACCTTACGTGATGATGCTTAATCGCCTATCTTTAATATGTAGTGATTTTGTTTATAAGCTCCTTGACTTGTGTACAAGACAGAATAATTACAAGATACACCCATGTCAACTCTTCATCCTCAATTCTTTTGTCCGCCCAGCTCACAAGATCATCTGCTGCTTTCTTAATAGATTGTATCTACATCTTGGAGTTGGCTACACACACACAATGTTATATGCTCTCAGAGCATCACGTTCATTTATTTAAAGGTAATCTAGTATCTTTGTGGGAAAACCAATATCGTCAAGATTGTTTTATATTTTAGCCAAGTCTCTTTGTATTTCGGTTGAAGTCTACATCTTCATTGTCTTGACATATTAGTGTTTCTTCGTTGGATAATGTGGCTTGATCTTTAGGAATAAATGACTCTGTGTTTCATTCATTCATAGACGCTCTTAATTGTCTTGTGCTTGCGATAGCATGATTTATAATTTTACCTTTTTTTTTGACAAAGGATTCCATTAATATTTGCTTCCCTAAACTTTTTTATGCTTTGTACTTCTTTTTGCATATTGACTAAATATTTTTTGGCCACTTTGATACACTGCTCAAGATAATATTTGTGTAATTTTGAATAGTGGTATACCCGATAACAAAATAGCCAAGCTGCAACGTATTCATAACAACGCCGCACGAATAGTTCTTAGAAAAACAAGTCGAGATTCTGCTACTACGCTCTTGCGAACGCTCCATTGGCTTCCCGAGAAAGCGAGAATCGATTACAAGGTCGAAACACTTTGTGTCATCAGTGTATATATAACAATGAGATGCCCTTGTACCTTAGCGAACTGATTATTTCATATATCCCCCAGAGAGCCCTGCGCTCAATGGACTCAACGTTTCTAGTGGTGCCACGTTGCTCCCTCAAAAGCTACGGTCTGCGGGCTTTTCAATGCACGGACCAAAGGTTTGGAACTCACTCCCCGTTGATCTCAGACAGACAACGTGCTACACTACTTCCAAGAAGAACATTAAGACCTACCTGATTAAAACTTTTTAAGATTAGCTTGTCATTTAAGCGTTAGTGTTTGTGTTTGTAATGTTATTTCAGCGCCTTAAGCCTACATTTTGTTAATTAACAGCGCTTTAGAAAAGAAATTATTATTATTATAGGCTCATCCGAATATATATTCACACCAACGTGAACTTCATAAGAAATATAAGCCTCATTTTGCTTGCTAATCGCTTAGTGTGTAGGCCCCTATAAGGGATGAAGTCTATAAGCAGCACTGTTTACGGTTGTAGGTTTTTACATAAGGCCTATTTCGGAAAATGTGTAAGATTAGTAGTCCTAATATGTATACACTGTAGAGACTGTAAATCACGACGCTTTGAGTGCTTCTTTTATAAAATAATACTATAAAATCTTTTGACAATTTAATACAAGTGTTATTGACATCCATGCGGTTAATTCAATGGCCCTACCGGCCCAATTGGGTACCGGCCCACCGGGCATATACCCGAATACCCATATAGCCAGTCCGCCCCTGCATTCATCACTCGCGACTGAAGGAGACCATATATATATATAACAATAAACGTAAAAGTGGCTGACCCATTGAAAGTTGGATTTTCTATTGTGGAGGCCTTTTTGCAGTAACCCCGCTTGCCCTGTCATTATTCAGGCCCCGAGCGTGAAATGATGTTTCGGGTTTCAGTGACTCACAAAGCATGTCTCTACGGGATCGTACATAAACTAAAAATAGCACCAGCTAAAAATTCAAAATGTACAACGCCATAGCAAGAGATCCTTCAAAGTAAGGTGACCAGATATTTGGGGAGCGGGACACATGTTGATCATGGGGCGTAAAAAGTACAGGCTTAGATTTTGTTTCGAGAACTATTTCAACAAGTAAGACGTAATTACAATATATGATATGTACCACGCACGCGCGCACCATGTAGACCTACACGCACACAATAATGTAAAGTATTTCAGGCTTTCTGAAAAGTTTTTTCCAAGATGGATCATCTTTTTGTGCGATCCATCTGAAAGCGTTAAGCCGCTTCTCTCTCTGAGATATAAATATTTGACACAATTTTCGTAAAAATTTACGATGCGTACTTTTTTTTTGGAGAGGAACCTTTGCAAGTCTTCATGCTTCTTTTCGTGCATTTCTGAACCAATCCGCAGAATGGCAGAAGAAACTTCAAGAGCACTGGCATAAATATACAGTAAACTTCTGCATGAAGTATTGCTGCAATGTTGTGTACAAAATGCAGCCACAATTCAGCATACGGGTTCTCAAATATTCCTCGTTTAATAATGTCCCTTTGTATGCAATTACACTCTAAAGCGATAAAGCTCAACAAAGCAGTATGAACTTGGATTGCAATATCCACCCTCGCTAGTACATCAATACTAATAAAGGCTATTCCTCTTCCCTTTCTTGATGCTCCTTTCCTCTCCTCTGATTGAAATAAATTATTCAATATAGGAAAAGAAATGTCTGCGATACGACTTTAATTGAATTCGTGTTGGGCAGTCGATTTAGTAGAAGCTAGATAAAAAAAAATAAATAATAATCGTTAAAAAAAAGAAGAGAATGGTTCTTTATTTACGTGGTTAATTTGTAATTAGGTCCCTTGCGTGGTTAATTTGTAATTAGGTCCCTTGCGTGGTTAATTTGTAATTAGGTCCCTTGCGCTCATAAACATGCAGTTAGTTGGACGCGTTAGACGTTTTAAGCGTACAAAAAAAAAATAATCATAATCTCTCAGTGTTTCACTGGCTGTCTTATTATATGGTTTCAATAAAAAAAAAATAATCTACACAACTTTGTCGCTTTCCATCAATTGAGTTGAATAGACTTATGTATCATTATACCACAGACCTATATATTATATATAGACTGTAAAACGGAAACAAATTCTTATCCGCGATAGATCAACTCGCATACTTATATATCTAGATTGTTATGTATTAATCACAGAACTATATATTCACGCAAATTCATGCAATAAAGCCATTTCCTGTTGGTTTCAATTAAGATAATGTACTACGAATCCTAGATGGAAATAATTCACATCTATTGATTTTAGTCATCTTATGTACATTTAAATAGATTGATTACTTAGATCTTTCTAGATTATGTATCTAAAAATTGCAAAATAATAATTATGAGACGACTGTGCTCTTTTTTCGATGTTAAATTACAAGATCTAGATCTATATGTTACATAGGTTAGGGTTAAAAAAAACTTTACTTCTTTTAACTACTTTACAAAACAACGCCTTTTTCAACTTTTTAAAAATTTTCACATATTTTGTAGTGTTAAAAGATCTCCATGTCCAGTCTAGATATAATATATCTGGTACATATATATAGGTTTGTGCATTATACATTCTTCGACAGAAAATAAAGGTAAAAAAAAAAAAAGATATTTTGAGCTGGAGAAAACAACTCATGTTCTGGGCTGGAATCACAACTGATTTGCTTTAAGCAGTCAATGAAAGAAGTTTGATCTATAAAGTCTATGTCTACAGTTGATTTTGGGTAAGGCAATACATGTTCTAAGGATTCATAGCAGGTGAGTCGTATTGGCTGACTACGTTATACACAACTAAGACATGAAAAGGTGTCTTAACGATGCCTACCACCCGTCTCGGTGAGACAATTCATCTATACCTGTTCCGTGAATAATAGGCTTATAATGTCTGGCTCTAGAACGCCACTATTATGAACTTGTATGTCTACGAAACAATGTCTAGCTATCTTCTAATACGTTCTCTTCTTCTTCTTTCTCTCTCTGTCTCTTTTCCTTCTTTTCTTCTCCTCTTTCCTACACTGTTTCTAGTCTCTTCCGTTTTTTTTTCTTTATTTTTCTCGTTCTCTCTTTTTTTTTGTTACATTTCCTTCCCCCCCCCCCCCCTCTAACTCTCTCTCTCCTACGGTCTCTTTTAAATCTTTTTTTTTCTTTTTCTCCTTTTCACACTTTCTCCGTCTTTCTATTTTTATTCCATTTTCTCTATCGTCTTTCCTTTCCATCTTTTCTTTAGTTCTCTCTCTCTCTCTCTCTTTCTCCCATTCTCTCTCTTTCACACACACACATGCACGCATTCTCCGTGTCTATTGTCTAATAGTATATATGTACATGTATGGTGGTTGTAACTAACTCATGTTCAACAACACATTGTGCGTCATTGGCCTATGAGTGAAAGAAATAAAAAAGAACCGAAATAAATTATTTCTATTGGTGTTCTAGTTACTTATCCTCCTACATCGAGATCTCCTAAAACCCATTCTAGTCTAATAGTCTATGTAATATTAAGCCGCCCCATATGAATGTATGTAGTTTTTTTCTTCTCTCAACCTTTTCTTTGTTATCAGTGTATATTCTTTCTGCTATATATATATTTACAATGAAATTGTTATTATCTTTATAAGACACAAGTTCAAAGCATAAAACTGGCGTGTGTGTGTGTGTGTTGTTGTTGATGGTGTTTATACTATTCGTATCATTCTAAAATGATGACAGCTCTTCTTGAGTTCAAAGGGCAAAGATCAAAACAAATCATATAGAAACAGTTTCAATGCAAACGATATTGATAATCCAAGTTTTAGTTCTCGATATTTTAGCTATGAATTTTGGCTTTCTAAAAACGTGTTATTGTACACAATTCAACATTACATGATGTATTCTGTAAGTTCTAGACATGTGTTAGGGCAGCAGTTTATAATTTGGTGAAGAAAAAAAAGTTTTTGTTGAATGAACTCAATAAAGAGGCTAATTTAATTGTAAACATTAACATGAATTAATCCGATCCTAAGATATCTCGGTAATAATAATGATAATAATAAATTTCTCAGTGGAAAGTGTTAAAGGGACTACAAGGAATTTGTCTATCTCAAATGAAGCTCAACCCTGGCAGTGCCAGAAAATGTTGCTTTGCTTTTGTTTCACATAAATCTTTATTCATGAATTTTAAAACCCAACGTCGAAATGAGTTTGCATGCCTAACGTCACCAAGCTAGCTACACTACAGATACAGATTGTAGTTAGAAAAACGTCTTCAGCCACAAGTTATTACTGGTCACTAAATACATGGCGTGTAGGACGAAATGTTCTTATTTGAAGTAACGTCTGTATTATGTAAGATATGAAGATTGTATGGTAAATGGAAGGGGGAGATATGATTTTTTTTTTTGTTTTGCGAGAGGAAAAGCCTTAATTTGTGTGACCCAAGTCATTTCTAGCTCACTAGCGGAAATTAAATTAAATTGTGAATTGGGTCAGAAACATTTTTCTTCGTGTTGCCAATTTATCTAATTTTGTAAGAAAAATAAATCTTTTTTTTTTAGTTTCTTTTTATTACATGTAAAATTTTATTAATTTTGAATGCATGACTATTTTTACTTTGCTTTAAAATTTCAACATGGAATGTACAATTTATTTTACATTCGGGATCTTCAGGGCGCCTCTGAGTCCAGCCAGCTCTAATGGGTACCTGACATGAGTTGGGGAACAGTAAATGTGCTTGGTCGTTGTGCTGGTCACATCACGACCTCGTTAACCGTGGTCCATGGTGACCCGACCAAATAGCGCGGACAAAATAGCGCCGACAAAATAGCGTGAACTTTCCCGACAAAATAGTGCAAGACTAAATAGCGCGGACCTCTCTATGATGTGTATAAAAGTAGCGGATTTATGGAAGTGAACGTCCTGGGCAGCATTTTTGTTGAGGTCTCTATCTTCTTGAATTTTAATAGATCTAGAAGTAGGCCATATTTGCAGAAAAAGAGAGTACATACAATTTTATTTCATTCTCCCTAAATTATTATAATGATTGTTAAAAGGGTTAGGTAGGATAATGGGTGTGCTACACATTTGTGTTATAGTATAATTAGAAATCTTTATAATCTGCGGCATCTCTTTTTGATCAAACCAGAGCGAACTTAGGCGTGTCAGGATTAGTTAAGCTGGCGATTACTTATCTCTCCAAATGTTTGTTTAATCTCATTAACCTGCCAATGTAAATACTGCGAAGATCTGTATGACACTTGCGCAGATGTTGTATGGAATTTGTATGACTATTAGGAGGACAACTAAATTGGTCGCCAGAGACGAAACCGCAGAGTGGCTCCAAGATTTCCAATAGCAGTATGGAATGTTAGAGATCGTCTGCAGGAGAATGTATTGCGAACAAACAATGAAGGAACAAACCATGCAGTGGAGGGATGGCACCAGGCATTTCAGCTGTCTATTGACGGTCATCACCCCAATATGTACATGTTATTCTCGCATTTCAGCTGTCTATTGACGGTCATCACCCCAATATGTACATGTTATTCTCTCATTTCAGCTGTCTATTGACGGTCATCACCCCAATATGTACATGTTATTCTCTCATTTCAGCTGTCTATTGACGGTCATCACCCCAATGTGTACATGTTATTCTCTCATTTCAGCTGTCTATTGACGGTCATCACCCCAATATGTACATGTTATTCTCTCATTTCCTCAGAGAACAGGAGAACACTGAGAACAAGATTCTGAGGTACAATGTTGGAAGACTAAGTAAAGCTGCAAGCAAGACAAAGTATCTCCAACTTAATAGACGTCTCGAAACTATACTGCTAATGTACGGAAACAAGTCAGTTATGGAATTTCTAGGTTACTTTTCCTACAATTTAATTCTGTGAAACTTTGTGTGTGTGTGTGTGTGTGTGTGAATAAATGACAAGTATCTTTGCATGTTTTCAAATTAAACTTTTGGAATGCAAATAAATGATATAGATCTATTTTGAAATTATATACATTAGCGTATTATAATGTTTGCTTACGGTTTGCATATTTATGTTTTAAGATATCTAAAGTGTTTACGGCAAAATGACTGAAAAATAATGATAACATTAAAAAAAATATATATTGGTACCATTCATATATTACGATATTTTAAGTATTTCTTTCAAAATGACTGAAATATATTTTGTCGGCTCTTTTTTTGTTCTCGCTATTTTGTCCGCGCTATTTAGTCGGTGTTATTTTAACCGCGCTATTTTGTCGTTGTTATTTTGTCCGCGCTATTTAGTCGGTGTTATTTTAACCGCGCTATTTAGTCGGTGTTATTTTAACCGCGCTATTTAGTCGGTGTTATTTTAACCGCGCTATTTTGTCGGTGTTATTTTGTCCGCGCTATTTAGTCGGTGTTATTTTAACCGCGCTATTTAGTCGGTGTTATTTTAACCGCGCTATTTAGTCGGTGTTATTTTAACCGCGCTATTTTGTCGGTGTTATTTTGTCCGCGCTATTTAGTCGGTGTTATTTTAACCGCGCTATTTAGTCGGTGTTATTTTAACCGCGCTATTTTGTCGGTGTTATTTTGTCCGCGCTATTTAGTCGGTGTTATTTTAACCGCGCTATTTAGTCGGTGTTATTTTAACCGCGCTATTTTGTCGGTGTTATTTTGTCCGCGCTATTTAGTCGGTGTTTTTTTAACCGCGCTATTTTGTCGGTGTTATTTTGTCCGCGCTATTTAGTCGGTGTTATTTTAACCGCGCTATTTTGTCGGGGTACCGTGGTCCATATAAACACATGCCCTTTACATCATCACTAGTTCTGAAAGGGGAACTTTACTTAATGAATATTTAGGAAATAAAAACTTCGACAAGTACTTATGTTTGTTAAAAAAAATGTTTGTGAAAAATATTATTAATATTATCATTATTTTAGTGTCCAATGATTTAAAATTTTTTATTACTTTCAACGATCAAAACAAGACTATGGCTTGAATATTCCTGGTTCATTGGTGGATTCGATGGGGGCCGCCTCTTAGTTTGTGAGATAGCACAAACTCTCTTTGTAATCTTGTTTTAATTTATTTTTTAAAGTATTACATTGTCAGAAAATACAAGACAAACATGGAAAATGTTCTGGTTCTCCAAAAGAGCAAATGATTAGTTAACTAATTATTATAAGGTACCTGGTAATTTAAATTGTCTTTTTTTTAAAGTAATTTTTAAAATGGATTTAATGTCATGCATTCCAAAAAAAACAAAACATAACAAATGCAGTTTTTCAATACTAAAACGTTAGCATGTGTGTAAGGCAGATATTTTTTTATATTTTGTTTTAAGGAGACCTCAGAATTTGCGCTATTCATTTTTAGCTTTGTCATCGTAGGAATCCTTGGGCATTAGGCCTCTTTTCTTTGCCTCTTTTTTGGGCAGATAATTTAAGAATTTCTATTTATTAGAATTATGAAACATCATTAATCTTTAATAAAGATTTAAATTTTTAAAATATATATTTTAAAGTTTTCAAACTCTAAACAGGTGCTGCAATTAGTCACTAAAACACGCATCTTGCAAAATTTTAAAATAAATTGAATATTCCATTTTCAAATTTTAAAGTAAAGTAAAAATAATCAATATAATGATAGATAATTATTTAATTAAAAATATGTTACTAGCTTTTTTAATAAAGGTTACTGTTTTCCTTGATTTTAGCTTAGAAAACATCTAACGCAGTGTTGCCCAAACTACGGCCTGCGGGCTACTATCCGGGCCGTGACGCGCTGTTTTTATGCCCTCTGTGTGATCTAGTTGTGAACGTGTTTTTCTGTTCGTATGCCCTCTGTGTGATCTCCGAAAGTTCAGTCCACAGTATATAATGAATCCCCTTATGCTGAGTTCCATTGATCTGGACGATGTTTAGCAGTGATAAGGCTCGGAAAAAGAGTGTAGGAAATATATATAGCCCCAGGTTGAAATCAATGGTTGCGCATCACTTTTCTTTTAAAATCATTCGTAGGTAAATGGATATTGATAAGATCTAGATCTCGATGTCCTTCTTGATTTGAACGAATGCGGACACAAACGCGCAGGTAGAAGGCCTTCTCTGGTGGAGCATACGTCAGCCACGTAAGGACAAACTGGCACACTTCCACAGTATTAAGCCAGTATCTCGAGAACTAAAATGGAAATTGAAATACTTTACAACCGACAATACGAACATTATTCTAGTGTTGTAGGTCCTCGGCACTACTCGCCCAGTATTTACCAATGAAGGCAATTCCCCTTATGAACTTTCTCGAAATTGTCCAGGGCTTTTTTTGTGACGGTATTCACCGGTACGGCGTACCGGCACCTTTTTCAATGTGGGGAGAAAATGATTACTTTTCTTGTATTTTACGTTTACCAGCAAATCCGACCCTGAAAGGGATACTTTTTTTTTTTTTAAGGCAGGACCAATTTAAGATGATTTGTTTCAGAGAAGTCTCATGTAGACAGTGCAGGTTAGTACAAATGCCAACGAGAATGACAAACTCGCTCAAGTCTAAATTAGTGTAATTTGGGGATGGTGACCAATCGCGGTGTGGACTGGGATTTAAAGTGTCATTGAATCTACCTAGCTTTAATTACTTTCTGAAATAGTTGTAAAAAGTATGGTCATTAGATAGATAGATAGATAGATAGATAGATAGATAGATAGATAGATAGATAGATAGATAGATAGATAGATAGATAGATAGATAGATAGATAGATAGATATAGATAGATAGATAAATAGATAGATAGATAGATAGATAGATAGATAGATAGATAGATAGATAGATAGATAGATAGATAGATAGATAGATAGATAGATAGATAGATAGATAGATAGATAGAAGTGGATGATCAACAATAATCGACAATAACTCTCAAATACAAATGTTACTATTTTTCACGTATATATTTTACAAGTCCACTCAACGGAAGCACCAATTCATCACTAGTACATGCACCTTGTAAAGTGTTAGAGTAAATTTGAACAATTCCGGACCGATTTCAACACGATTTGTTTCAAAGTAGTTTTATGTAGACTGTAGGCTTACGGCTACTCTCAAGTGTGCTTGAGCGCTAAAAGCATTTTGTGTGCGTGTTTGTGTGTTTGTGTGCTTGCTCGTGTGTTTGTTTAAGGTTTGGGTGTTGGTTGCGAGTTGAAGTCGTAGGCCTACTAATTATTAAATAGAATCTTTCACTATTTCAACCTATAAATGTTATAGTATTAAGTCCAAAGACAAGGCGCAGACGGCGAAAAGACAACTTATAGATCCCCCATTTCCCGGTGGACAACGGCTTTGTCTGCATCAAATGTAGCAACCTGGGATCTGCATTTCTCCTTAATTTATCTTCAGACAAACATGCCTTTTGGGGATTCACGACATCTACTTGAACATGCTTTAACATTACAAAAGTGATAGACGAATCGGCCATCCAGGGTCTTACCCAGAATGCCTCCATCAGAAAATACAAAATATGCATATTACAGAATTGAAATAGAACTGACTAGGGGAAATGATATTAAGTTTACAAGTGATCTTTTTTTTCTTCTCAACTTTCCCTATGGAGGAGACTTTCACTCTATGGAAGAAAACTTTAAAAAAACAACAAATGAGCAACTAACAAGCATTAACACAAGACGATACGTACGTAGATCAATTGTCACGTATTTTGGGAGATTACTACAATTAGAGAGTAATTCTTTTGTGTATTTAGTTGGCAACTCAATTTAGCGCCCTTGACCTTGACATTGTCTAGTTTCACATGAAAATCTCGAATAGTCTTCTAAGCACGTATTTTTAAGAAAAAGGATAATCGCTTTGAAAATTTGAACAAGTCTGGTTTTGAAAGCCAAATTTAATTATTTAAAAATTAATTATAAACAAAAATTGGCTATAAGAGTCACTGGTTACTTCATTGACATATTTAAATGCTTCGAGTTCATCTTGGGTCATAAGAATTTTTGCGCGTGATTTGAGGTTTTCAGTGAATCTGTGGTCGCACATTTTGTACAGCCTTTAAAAAATCCGGGCCTGAACCAAGAGATGCTAAGCACTAGATTAACAACCAAATAGTGAGTTGCTTTTTTTAAAAACACTTATTAACTTACAAAATTGGCAATATTCCAAACATTTATAGGCTTGAAATTAAAGAGGCGTGTATAAAATATTTTGACATCAGCACATATTACTTTTCTATAGGCCTTATTATTATAACAAAATTAATGACATCTAACCTTGGTGTGATAATCCTATTTGACTACAGTAACACCTTTATTGAAATCACTTAACTTATAGACACTTCAGACACGAAAACTAAAAAGTAAAGTAGTAATAATACCTAAAAACTAGACCATAATTTACAAATACAAACACATAATCTATTAAAATACTCTAAAAGACACAAAGATAAAGACGCATTCCTTATTCTATATGCTAGGACAAATTTGTACAAGTGCTTCTTCCTCCCTAGTGCCCTTAAAGCATGGTATGATGAGTTGCCTGAACCAGCCAGGAAAACCAATGACTTAGCAGAGTTTAAGTCTCTGATTATCATTTACTACTAGACTAACATATGAATATGTGTAGGACGTAATTATCTTCTGTAAAGAATTAACGTCTGTAGTTTATAAGATAAGATATGACAAAACTAATGACATCTAACCTTGGTGTGCTACTGTCTTTATGCAAATGTATACACAATCAAATGACATAGGTTTAAATATTGTGGTGTGTTACGCAAGTTGTTTTTAAGGTACTTACCTTTATACACCTCGCTTTGATCTGACTATCAATACTGGCTATTAGATCTCGACCAAGTGTTAAGTCTGTCGCCTGAACTTTGACCGTCACGAGCTCAGGGATGTCGTTACCAGCAACCACTCCACAGAATTTGAAGTCGTGTACATCGTCAACGAGCATTGCTGCAACAGGAGAAGGCTGAGACTGGATGGTCATGGCGCAAGATGGAGAAGGCTGAGACTGGATTGTCATGGCGCAAGATGAAGAATCCAAAACGTGCTTAATGTCCAAAGTGGTTGAAATCATGGCGTGCTATTCTAGCTCTCGAAGGATGGCGGTTTGCTTTATAAATGTTTGGTTGACATCTTTGGTTAGTCTTCAAAGTCTCCTTTATAAGTCAATGTATCAATCAATTAACTCATAGTATGCAAAAGAATTTCATCGTTAAAAATAGCTCATATCGTGTAGCGAACTAATTTTTTTTTTCAGCATTGCGCTTCTCGAGGTTACTGCATGAGCTTGATTGAAACTATAAGTGAAGAAGACTCTAATACTTTGAAGCAATGTTATAATTTCAATATTTACTGTTCCCCTTGTCTTTAGACAAGAAAACTATTTATTTGGATGAATAGGTCTTTCCAAACGTTTCAGAAACAAGACGTCTCCTTATTGGAACACCAAACCAGTTTCAACATTTTTGTTTTCATTTGGTGTTTCCATTTTGCTGACCACATAGTAGATCTCTATAGCCTGACGTAAAGGTAGTGTACTTACATGTACATTGCAGCGTATAATAAACTATCTCCAAAAAGAAGTACATCTAGTTACACTTTGAGACTATAAATAAATAATTAATACAATAAAAAAAATCACCACTTCTCACGTTGGTACAAGTTAGTCACAAGTTATTGGTGAAGCGCCCGGTGTCGCCCGGTTTAAATAGGGCAGAGTCAGTTGTACGGACGCATGGCCGCCAATCTTCTTGGTAAACAGATGCACCGCTTCTCATAAGTTTTCTTTTTGGAAAACATTTATCCAAAAATGTTGATTTCACCCTTCTCCTCCCTCTTCCTCACCACCCCCAGTCGCCCTAGCTACCCTCTTGTCGCCACCGTTTACTTTTTTTTATGGTGGGGGGGGGGTGGTGGTGAGGATTTGCTTGTTGTGTATGTGTGTTGTTCTTCCAGTGGTGCCATTGTTCGCATCAAGCCCTGCCCCCTAGTTGATGTTGTCCCATTTCTAACCACTCGATCTCCGTTGGTCGCCACGCCCCCCGTCATTGTCACTTAACAGCCGCTTAGTGACTCCTTGATGAAGAGAGGGGGGCCACCTCCACTCGACTTGCCATTAGGCACGCCGCTATCCCATCTTCAGCCATTGGTCGACTGCTGCACGAATCAATGCCTGATAGGGGGAGCCACTGTACCTCCCTATGTCCCCATTTCACTCTCAGTCTCTCTGCCCCCCACTCTCTATTTTCTCTGTCTCCAGCAGCCATCCTCCCTCTCTCTCTTTCTTTCTCTCTCGCTCTCTCATCTTTGGGACAACAAAAAAAAAAAAAAAAAAAAAAAACAATAGAAAGGGAGAAAGTGTGCCGTTTCAATTTCATTGATAGTGACATGGATTCCGTGAAAAATAACATGTCCTTAGCGACGGGAAGTATCGAGCCCTCTCGTGGAGCCAGAAATGATGGCCACTTGAAACGCCAGTATCGCTCCGGAATAATAAACGTTCGACCATTCTGACCTTGGCTGTCCTCTGTCGGCCTCTTCAATTTCTCTAAATATCACCGCCATCTATCAGCCAGACAAATAACAGAAAAGATAGCAGTTGGGCGTATTACGCAGGGCCAGAAGGTAATTAAGCTCACGTAAGGCTCCTCTAGCGCCCCCTAGTGCGCCTTCCTCGGTGTTTGGTTTCCCTCAAGCCTAACATATTAGGTGACTCTGAGCAAGAGCTGCTAACTTGAACTACTCTGGTTGGTTGAGGAGTGTACCGTGATCGAGAACCGTTGCTTCAGATTGAATGCTATAGAGAGCACCACATATTCAACTTGTTATTTGACTCTGCGTGGGCCTTTCAAGATGTATCAGATTCAGATACAAGGAAAAGATGACAGTACAGGGGAAAGGTGACAGAATGAGCACTTGAAACACCTCACTCACAAGCATGTGCAGGTTTTGTAAATGGCAATGCACAACTAAGGACACCGTAACGTTGGCCGCGACTCAACATGTGAGCCCCTGACTAATGAGCAGGTGGCCTCAGGTAAGTAGTTACCGCCCAATCTCCCTTTTAGAGGTGGGGGGGGGGGCGGACGAATTGTAGAAATCACACAATTCGCATACGAATTGATTAGTTATGTTAATAATAAATACTAATTATTTATATTTTCAAACTATTTTTAGATTATTTCGACCCCCCCCCCCCTTTCTAGTATGTTGGCCGATTCGGTGGGATGGGAAGGTGGCGATGCCATCAATACCACCCCCCCCCCCCCCCAATCGTTAACTTTCGAGTGGTTGGGGGGGCGTTCCAATTTATTGGTAGAAATCACAGTTTGTTAACGAGTCAATTAAATATCTATATAATTAAAAGCTGTTATTGATATTTTAACCGATCTTTATATTATGTCGTTCCCTATTAGCCAATTGGGTTGGGGGGGGGGGGCGAATACTTTTACTGCTCTTCCAACTTAAACCCTTTGAGGGGGGGGGGCGGGCCTACTTTTATTCAGAAATCATAGTTTGTGAACAAAATTAGTTGAATTACCGTACAATTTTTATATTATGTCGCTACACTTCTGGTATCTTAGTATCTTAGCGAGGTGGGGGGGGGGGGGGGACGATTGCGTCTACTGCCCTCCCTACTCTAGCCCTCTGAATGGGGGGGGGGCGGTCCTATTTTCATGGAGAAATCATAGTTTGTGAACAAAATTAGTTGAATATCTGTATAATATAAGCTTCATATTGATGTTTTTACCCATCTATATATTATGTCGTATACATTTTTTTTCATTAGTAGATATAAAATTTGAAAAAGGGTTTGAAAAAGGGTTGTACCAGGTGGAAAGGGCGATACATGCAATCGCCTTCCGCCCATCGGTCAAACCAATACTATTTTTCTTTTTATATTTTAGTTAAGAAATTACTAAATAAAAAAAATATATTGTATATATGCTGTAAGTAAAATTCTTTTATTGAGTCGTCCCACCCCCAATTCTTTAATGCCAAATGCAATCATTAGCAGAAATTATAAAAAGGAGCGAGGATTAACGTTTTCACCCTACCGCCCTCTCCCCTTTCCAGACGAAAAAAATGACGTTTTAAAACAGAAGACTTTATATATGGCGGCAGAGTTTATGTAATTGCACACACATTTATCTTAGTTATTGTATGTAAGACTTTGTTTTAGAAAATTTAGAATTCATATGAAAATTTTCATTATAAGAGTAACAATTGAGATGAGTTCTAAACCCAAATATATTTTCCTAGTCATCTTTTTCCAACCTTTACTCATACTGATATTTTTCTGTTGTATAAAAAAAATGTGGGTCTATAACCGTGACCCATATGACATATATCGAAGGTGCCTCTATAACTCACAATATATGCTTGAATCCTAAAAATGCAAAAAATTTAAAGTAGAATCTAATTGGTTCACTTAATTTCTTCTAACACTTACGAGATTTCTTGTTTAAAGCTTTGAATTATAGTTCTTTCACACAAAAAAGTTACAAACATGCCTATTGAACAAAATGAATCACTTACAAATGAGCATTGTTTTTAAATATTTTTTTCGAATACATCCTCAAAGCCTTAATATAAATATGTGGGGTATCTTATCTTTTCAAGGAACAAATCGGTTGTATTTGCAATGTTGTAAAGGCTTGTAAATTCATATTAGAATATTTTTCAAGTAAAACATTATTTAATAGGATGATAAATGATGTCCGGAGAATGCGTTTCTACATTGAAGAACGCAAGAAAACGCTTTTGGCTGTCAAGAGAAAGGCCTCAACATGCCTGTTTTTGTGTGTGTGTGTTTTTTTTTCGCAGAAGGTTAGTAAACACTGCTTTTTAAAATTCTTATATAATAAGAGTCATATGATGTACGCGCGTTTATGCTTAGAGTTAGGATTTACAGGGCGTTAGGGTAAGGGTTTGGAAAAAATCGCCCCCCCCCTCCGAAGTTCTGGATCCGCTAGTGGTGAGGGCAGAACTTTATTGCCCTTAAATATATATATATTAGTAGAACACACCTGCTACGTCCGTTGTTTTGTTACCAGGCCTTATAATTTTTATTATGGCCGGAAAACCCTCTTTTTTTTTAAAGAATCGGCCTCATTATAAAAATAAACCTAACATACTGTTTTAGCCCATGAATTTGTGTATCTCTTAAAATGACATTTCATGTCCCGTTCTCTATTTCCTGAAACCCCCCCCCCCCTTTTTTTTTTCGTAATTTCTCCCCCATACAGACCATCATATTTTGGACGCGTTAATTTCAGTAGCGCTTTGACTTATCCCTTTCCCCCCCCCCCCCCCCCCACCCCCACCCCGTCAAAAACAAAAAGTTACTTTGTACACATTCCTGTTCCCTTTTTACATTTCTCTTGGTATTTTGTTCTCTAAATAAAAAGAAAAATTGATTTGGTTTTATTAATTGTAATCGTTTATTTGACCCCCTTTTGAATGTAGCGAAGTAACAATAGATCAAGATTTATCTTTTCAGTGCTATTAGGACTAGTTTTTTATTTTATTTTACAGTGTTACAAATTACCATTACTTTCTCTCTTTCTTTCTCTCTCTCTCTATCGCCAATAAAAAAAAAAGAAAAAAAGGCTAGATCTATCTCACTAATGCTATTAGGATTTGTTTTGTTTTTGTTTTTTTGGTATAGACCGCGTCTAAAAGGAAGTGGAAATGACTTAAGGCATATAAAAATATATGAATATTTGTAGAAAAAGAATAAAATAGCTTTAAAAATACAAAATTTGTGGAACAAAAAAGGGGTGGGGGTACAGACTGCGACCTTTTGGGAAAATATCGAAAATAAAATACAAAGGTTTGGTAGAGCTTACGGTTTCTCGCGAATGGCGGTTGTAAGGTTGGGAATATCTCAAAAACAGTTCTTAGTGAGCACCAGGAGGTAAATGGAACCTGAATACGAAATTTGATGCGGATACAAGCGGCAGTTTCAGAGATCTCGTGATTAAATGTGTCAGTCAGGAAATATAGGCCTATTATAGAATATATATATATATATATATATATATATATATATATATATATATATATATATATATATACATACATACATACATACATACATACATACATACATACATACATACATACATACATATATATAAAGAGAGTTATATAACTACACACAATAACACACACAGACACACAAACGCACACACATCCCCCTGCCACTCTTAAAACCACTCTGCCCTTGTCCCATCCATTTAAATCCCGCCTTATGTATTTCAAAAGAATCAGACGGGTTAAAATAATTGATTATCGTCTGCCGATGAGCACGCCAGTCACCCTCATCCTGGAAGCTAGATTTCCATTCGATATAAACAATTTAATTACCATGTTCTCACCACATTTTTAGAATTATTTTTTTTTTATTTTATTTTCGTTTCGTTTTATTTTGTTTCGTTCATATTTTTTAAAATTCATCTGGGCTGATGAAAAAAAAAAACGTTTCTGGGTTTTAGACAAAAAGAAGAAAAAAAAAAGAGATAATAGATGGTTATGCCGCTTTCCACTCAATTCTTTCGCTTGTCTCCCTTTGCCCTTCTCATTGGACCGCTAATGATCATCATTAGAAATCTCTAATGGCGGAAGTCAAACTAGACGAGTGCGCCGATGAAAACACACGTGACCGAGGCTTGCGCCTTCATATGTAACCTCTGTTGGGTTCTCACACGAAACTGCGCACAAGTTACTCTGGGTTTGACAGCCGGGCACACCCTCCCTCCTCCCACACACAAGTCCTCCTCCCCTCCTCCCTAGATCTACAATTTCCTCCGGGGGGTGGCGCCACCACCACCTCTGCTACGACACAGCCCTTGGTTAAACCGCATGACACCGTTTGACTCGGAAAGGGGTGCCACGCGCCAGCGGCACCGCCCCAATTAAAGTAAATAAATAAATATAAGAGGACTGTCGAGTTGGTGCCTTGTCTTACAAATAGAGGAGTACTCAGCGCCAACTCCCAACGAACAGATAAGACTACTTTCCGAAACACTAAATGTCTACTAGCATTGGCATTCTTATTAAACAGTGATTCCACATACATGCGCGACATTAGCTTGCACCCTTCATTACTAAGGTCTTTAGAGTTGGTAACATCCGGTGAGGTAAGTTTACAAACACTTCCCATTCTCGGATCAAGTTGAACATTTCCATAATTATTCATTGTCCCCAATAAAACATGAATGAATAAAAATATTAACTAGTGTTAATTATCTAATTAAGTTTGTTTGATACAGGAAAGGAAAGTAAATATTACAGTATTCATTTATATATATGGCTGTAAATGTACAGTTTTGTCCTTTATTTAAGTTTTAGTGTTGTTGTTTTTTTAAAGTAATTATAATATTTTGCTTGTACTTTTGCTCTTTTTTTAAAGCACAATATAAGGAGCTAAGCACCTACATTTGTTGATTGGTAGGCCCACACAAGTGGGACTACAACCCATGCGTCTATATTTAGTTGTTGTTTTTTTAAAATAACCTTTTTATTTGAATGAAGGATTATTAAAACTAGAAACAATGTTACAAAACAAATTTCCCACTTAGTATCCCCGTCTTATGGGTGCGTTGTTTCTCGGTCGCAGTTTATAGTAACTTATGACAATGCGACTGAACCGATGTAGGCGTATTTAATTCTTAATGAAATAGACTTGAAAAAGCTTCTTTTTAAACAAACCTTTAATTTATAAATATACATGGATTCAGCTTGAAAAGCTATATAGCAGTTACACAAATGAAATGATAATTGAAACAAAATCTAAATAACTATAAATTTACAAATGGAATATCTCTGGTTTGTCTCAAACTTTCACACCAGTCCTTTTTTTTTATTTTATTAAATTACGACAGACCACCTCGTGGTTTCATCAGAAACTCTTCAGCCTACACAATCATGGTTACCCAATGGCGTAGCTAGGAATTTGCCATCATTTGAGGGCCCGGGGGGGGGGGGAGGTGACTTGACCTCTATAGGTCCCCTGCATTTTGCGTAATATTTAATATCTAATGTAAAAAACACTCCTTTGGGGGGTAATTCAAGTGGGACCCAGGGGGATTTTCAAATTCTCCCCCTCCCTCCCCACCCTAGCTACGCCTCTGTGGTTACATCAGCAACACACACAAGTCCAAAGTATACCCCATAACAGGGTGTCATATGGTGTGGGTAACACCTGTCCCCTCTGGTGTCCCCCTAGGGACGCCAATGATTAAAGTCGCCATTGACAAATTGTGTTCATCATTTCTCTCGTCAGTTTTACTTTATATAACACTGGGCAACAGCCAAAAAATCGTCGGGGGTTTCTCAGCTGATTTAGACTAATTTTGGTGTCCTGAGTCCGAATATCACATTGGTTTTGCTCAATCAGGTCAAATTTTTGAGCTATCTGACAATCTACACAATGGTAATAAACGCACAACAAAACACCATCGATATCCACCATCGATATCTTACCAACATAGAAATTAATTTAGATCAATAGAACCGATATTAAAATAACATAAAATGATACAAAGACTACTGATTTACAAATATGTATTTATAGGGCTTACTCTGCTGCTATTTCATTTACTAAAAAATAACTATCTAACTAATATCTAAAATGGCTTCAGCACGACGTTCATGCACGAATAACCCTGACGTTTTCTGCTACATTTGCGGAGAGTACACACTGTCAGCTGATAGGATGAACATCACAAAATTTGTGAAACATGCCTACCAGGCTTACTTTGAAATCAAGCTGGGTGACCAAGACAAGTCTTGGGCACCGCACACGGTGTGCAAAACATGCGTGGAATACCTCCGGCGGTGGACGAAAGGCGAGAAAACATCACTAAAGTTTGGAATTCCGATGGTATGGAGGGAGCCATTTGACCACGCATCGGATTGTTATTTCTGTGCCATCAATACTGCAGGCATCAACCGAAAAAATCGGCGCAGCCTCCAGTACCCCGACCTTCCATCTGCTCGTCGTCCAGTTCCTCATTGCGAAGAAATACCCGTGCCAACGTTCCGAGAGATTCCAGGCAGCGATGACGAGGCCACCACTTCAGACGAGAAATGTGGTACAGAAGAGGAGTATGAAGCACAATATGGTCCGCAGCCCTTCACACAATGTGAGCTCAATGATCTAGTTCGGGACCTAAGCCTGTCGAAGAATTCCTCCGAGCTGTTGGCTTCCAGGCTCAAAGAGAAAAACCTGCTTCACAAGGACGCGCGTATTACCTTCTTTCGTAGAAGGCATGAGGAGTACATGGACTACTTCTGCCAGGAGGAAAACCTTGTGTACTGCCGAGATGTCGCCGGTCTTCTTGATAAACTGGGCGGTCCTCAATACGATGCGAGAAATTGGCGACTCTTTATTGACAGTTGCAAGCGTTCTTTGAAGTGTGTGCTCCTCCACAATGGGAACCAGTTTGCCTCAATCCCGCTTGCGCACTCCACGACTCTCAAAGAGAAATATGAAGCAGTGAATGTGCTCGAAAAAATCCAATATCAGCAACACCAATGGATCATCTGCGTCGACTTGAAAATGGTGAACTTTTTACTTGGTCAGCAGTCTGGGTTCAAGAAGTACCCATGCTATATGTGTATGTGGGACAGTCGAGACAGAGCCCAGCACTATGTAAAGAAAGAGTGGCCGGCGCGAGAGCAGTTAGTACCTGGGGCGAGAAACATCATAAACGAACCTCTTGTTGACCGGGAGAAGATATTGATCCCACCACTACACTTGAAGTTGGGTTTAATGAAACAGTTCACGCGCGCTCTGGACAAGGATGGGAGGTGCTTCAACTACATGTGCCGAGCATTTCCTCAACTGACTATTGAGAAGCTGAAGGCCGGCATTTTCGACGGCCCACAGATACGGCAGCTCATAAACGATGCAGAGTTCTGTAGCTCCATGAACTCACTTGAGTGCGCCGCCTGGGAATCCTTTGTGCAGGTGATGAACAACTTCCTGGGGAACACTAAGGCAGCAAACCACGCAAGGCTCATCAGCACCATGATTGAGGATTTTCAAGAACTCGGGTGTTCGATGAGCATAAAGATGCATTTCTTGTTTTCGCACATGGATAAGTTTCCGGAAAACCTTGGGGCGATGAGCGATGAGCAGGGAGAAAGATTCCATCAGGACATGCACCAAATGGAGGAAAGGTACCAGGGGAGGTGGGATGCAGTCATGCTGGCGGACTACTGCTGGTCGCTGAAGAGAGACAACCCAGCAGCTGCTCACACACGGGAATCTAAGAAACGCAGATTTTTGCCCTGAACTTTTTCTTCATATTATGTCAATTATGCTAATAAAATTTGATAAACTAAACAAAAACCGAATTAATTGAATTGTGTTGACTTTAATTATTGAGGAATACCGAAAAAATCGGCAGGGGTTTATCGACTGGTGAGCCGCAAAAATTTTGTTTTTTACAAAAAACGATTTTTTAAAAGTTTCTGTAGCAAAACATTCTGACCTGATTGAGCGAAACCAAGCTCATTTTCGGACTCAGGGTATCAACATTAGTCTAATTCAGCTGAAAAACCCTGGACGATTTTCCAAAAAATTTTTGTTGTTGCCCAGTGTAATGATTGGGTGGACTTGAACTCTACCGCTTTCAAAGATAGGCTGATCCATTCTTTAAAGGCTGTATTCCCAACGCTTTTTCTGTCAGTCATTTCTTCTTTTCCCTGGTACTGTTCCCTGCAGGAAGACCTTTACGAGCCCCTAGGCTCTGTCTAAACGAGCCCCCCCCCCCTTCCCGCTTCTCAGATATAATAATATATACAATAAACTAGTTGAATTCAGATCCCAAAACATTTGAAGACTGAATTGTTTAGATTCTACGTAGAACAAAACTGTCAATGTAATATTTAACAAAGGAAACCAAATACATTTCTACTTTATATCATAGAAATACTTTCATTGAATAGTTAGTAAAAATAAAGATTTAAAAACATGGACAGTATGGGGATCAAACCCACGACATTTGCGTTATTAGCACGATGCTCTAACCAACTGAGCTAACCGGCCAAACAACAAAAAGCTAAAAAATAAATAACACAGAAATGAAATATAAACATAATTGCCATTGTTTTAACACCAATTCAACGTGATAATGTAAACAATTGGTATAGCTTATTAGTTCGTTTCTAACAAAATAATAATAGTAATGTACAGAGAGCATGGGCGTAGCCAGGATTTTTTCGGGTTGGGACGGGGGGTTGGGAGATTTTTTTTCTCCCCCCCCCCCCCCCCGGAGCAAAAAAATTCATGTGTGTGTGTGTGTACATAATTAATCCCTTCATTCTTTCGGAAGCCGTTTATTGTACCCTATAAAGGTTCGTCCTGGAGTTAGTGGAAAAATTGTAGACTTCCCGCCATTGCCAGCAAGGGGGTCTCCTCCCCCAGCGCTGGGCGAAGCCCCACCGCCAAGCACTATTTCCGGTATTAAAAGCCAACAAAAAGCATATTATGAGGTATCTACAGTGCATTATCCTGCTATTAAAAAGTTTATTTCAAAAACCTTTTGTGCATTTCTTACGGACTTAGGTCCTCCCGCGTCGTTCGGCACATTGGGCTGCAAGCTTTTTTCCACAAAAATATGTCACTGACAATGTCTGAAACCTCTTACCACCTGCTCTTAGGACCTCCATGAAAGTGTAGCCCCAAATTGTACTAGGATGTTCTTGTTTGCAATTTCCTCGTAATGGCTTCCATGTCATCGCAACTCTTATTATGCGTAATTCATTTTGTCGGAGAACATGTCCTGCAAACCTCATGCGACGCTTTGTCACAACCTTACTAAGGGATCGACTCCCAGTTCGGAATAGGATTTCCTTGATTGAGATCTCTATATCTGACTTCTAAATTCCGTCATAGCCATCTTTGTTGAGCCACACTTTTTCAATTTCGGCAGATGGCTATTTACTGTACTTTTTTAATGGAGCCCAGCCACTGGTAGAAATGTGTAACCTCTATAGTTACGCGCTTGGAATTAGGCGACTTTAGTTTGCTTTAGATTTTATATCAAAAAGGGAAGTTTTATCTTCAAAATCATTTGGCGGGGGTGGGGGGTTAATTACAAAATCTGGGGAGTTGTGTTTTTTTTTTAATTCAAAACCCCATTTGCTACGGTCATAGAATTTGATGACTGTAGTTTGCTTTACAATAAAATTGAAGAGAGAGGTTATTCTCATTACGTATTAACCAATCATAGTCTTCCTATTCCCTTAAAACAGAACTTAGTAACCCATCATGGTCTTCCTATTCCCTTAAAACAGAACTTAGTAACCCATCATGGTCTTCCTATTCCCTTAAAACAGAACTTATCAACACACAATGACCTTCCTATTCCCTTAAAACAGAACTTATCAACACACAATGACCTTCCTATTCCCTTAAAACAGAAAAGCATCTTGGAGAGATATGTTACGATACTTAATGTTCAAACTTGCTGAGATTTTAAGTTAAATTTCTTGCTAAAATTAAGATTTGAATAAAATCTACCTGATTAGATTTCGTCTGGATGAGTACTAGATCTTGTCGTGTCAAAAGGCGTTACTCACGCTAAGAACTTTTCCCCCTTCTCTTCACACATTGTGAGACGTGAGTCAGCCAGCATCTAAGCTAATCACGTGACAACCCAAGACCACGTGACAACCCAAGACCACGTGACAATCAAAGATCACTCGTTTTATTACCTGCTTTCAAAACATGCAACTGTTTGTTTTTTTGTGTTAACTTGCAATGAATTCATTTTTCAATTAAAAACATTTCCCCCCCCCCATCTCACCTTTTGTTTTCCACACCACCCCCTCCTCACACACACTTATACACAGTAAAAAAAAAAAAAAAAATAACACGCCAAAAAAAATGTCTTTTTTATTTTCTTTTTTAATGAGATTAACGCTGTCAACCGTAGCACCTCCTAGCCAGGTCTCTCTCTTTCTCGAACCTCTGCCCCTCCCACCACTCCCCCTTTCCTTCAACACTAATGTGTCCGTCGCAGCGGACAGGGAAAACGGTTAGAAAATTGTGCCCTAGAAAAAAGGAAGGAGCCGCACACACCAAGCCCCTACACCAAGCCCCTACAGCGTTGGCAACGCAACTTCATTAAAAAAAGAAAAAAAAAATCCCCGTGGCTTGCTCCAAGGAGGCTGTTATTGTCAAGGCGCGTGGCTCTTTGCACGGGAGGACAGGTGCAGACAATTTAGATTCGGGGGTTGAGTCTCGTTCCAGAGGCAGAGCAGAGGAGGAAGAGAGAAAAAAAATGCATTCCGCCCCCCCGGCGCAAAAACGTGAATGCGCCTAAACAAAATGCCAGCGCGTGCGTGTCACGTGGATTATCGATAAAGCAAACTATCGCCATAAACTTCATTTCTCCCCCCCCCCCACTCCTTCTCCCTATCAGATCGAGCGGCCCGATCTCTCTGGGCATGATAAAGTGGACATGGTCAAGGAGACTGTGTGAGTACAATGAGTTCTGTGGCAGAAGTGCTAGATGGAAGTGAAGATCTACACAAGTCTTGTAAGAAGAGTTCAAGTAGCATAACTCTAGCCCACGGGTGACCCAACACTGTCTTCATACTTTTTTTTTCTGAAGTCTACTTCAGTGATTCCCAAACGTTTTCCTTAAGTTTTTAGCGGAACACTTCGCACATTCTAAGTTTTTAGCGGAATAATTATTTTTTTTAGAGAGGTTAATTCACGTGGTGGCCTACTAGTTAACTATTCCGGTAGTTGGTGGAACCCATATTCAGGCCTCGTGGAACACTAGGGTTCCGCGGAACAGTTTGGGAAACACCGATCTATTTTGTAATTATGACTTTTTGTCCGGATGACTCCAATCGACCTCTGCCTGTATTCAGTATTGTAGTGAGTTAGATTTTGTTAAGAAATATTATTACTAAAGTCTACTACATTTATTTGATCTCACATGTGTTTAATAAAGATTCCAAATCATTTTAAGACTGAATCTATACGCTTCTATGTAGAAAATTTTTTTGATGTAATATTTAAAAAAATGAAAACATAAATTTCTACTTTACATAATAAAAATATTGTAATTTATTAGATATTAAAAAATAAAGATTTAAAAAGTTTGGCCAGTATGGCGATCGAGCCCACGCCATTCGCGTTATTAGCACGACGCTCTAATCAACTTAGCTAACTCTCTAATGTTTCCACTAAATGTTTGGTTTAGTTTGTGCTTACAGTCTCCTGTTACGTACTAAACAAAAATCGGCTTTAAAAAAAGTGACAAGCCACAAGACATTTTGTCTGAGAGATTCTAAGAAGTCAAATAATGTTAAATCATTTTTAAATCGTTTAATTAGCAAATCATTTGCACTCATTAAACAAATAAAGTGGGTAACTGTGTTATGTATGGCTTCCGCCAGTCGTATAAATGAGTTGTCGCCTACTCATCAGTTCCGCCTCGCCACGCAGCAGATGTATCCAAAAGAACGGCAAGTGCTGATACAGTTTGGTGTCAGCGGCATCGCAGGCTCTGCCAGGGTGCTGCAGACTGCCTAAAGGTCGTCGGCTCCTGATTTTTCCTCAAGGTTTACACCCGAAATCTTTGCCATGATTGGGTATAGCTGAAAAGCAGCAGAAGTTTGAATTCAGAGTTTTCCTTCTCATAGGTGGGTAGCCAGCTGGGGCTAATGAGCTCTCCTGCCCGAAGTTTACTAGTTTTGACGCCTTCGCTCCTTCTCCTGTTAGTAAAAACAGTTCCTTCGGACTCAACATCTGAGCCACGCGTGAAGGTCAGGGGTTGGACTGGTTGTCAGAGGCTTTTTGAGACCCATGCCATTAGGAAGCATTTTATAGATAGTGTAGTGCTAATATCCATTACCACTTCCGGCAATGACAACATTGAGGAACCGTATGTTACACATACAAAAAAAATCCTGGGTCCCTCCTGAAAAAATAAATTATAACAATCAACAATGAAATACTTCTGAATGACTTTTCAAACTCGTCACCTACATTCTTGTACCTGATTTTAAAGCACTTGCTTTATACCAATTGTAGCCAAAACATAAGAATATGCATCCAATTAGATGAGTTAGCGTTATTTCATTACAAAAGCCAAATAACTTTATTCACATTTAACCAAGTCTTTGTAAGTTGTAAAAAACAAATAAATCCAAATACTTTTTACTAGCAAGATATATAAATAAAGTTATGCAAATGATGAGAACACATTGCAGGGGACACAACTGTACTAACTAGTAGCACTGTCAAACATTTCGTTAAGTTTGCAAGTTTTAGTCCGGTTTTTACAAAACTTATATTAACTCTGTCTGTCTGGTAAAAAGTTTGGACACAACCCATTTTCGGATCAAGCTGAAACTTTGTACAATTATTCATTGGAAAAGCCAATACATGAATCAATAAAAACAATTAACCATTTGAATATATCGCTAAATAGTTGAGGTTTTGTCACACATCTATTTTCGGATATCAAGTTAGAGCTTTTAACAAGTTTTTGTTGTACCTAATGAAACAGGAATCAATTTAACAAAATAACCAATTATTAATTAATTATAGGTAATTAATTATTTAATTTTGTATTCAAAAAGTGAAATAATTTTTACATTATTGAGATTATTTTGTAGTAAATGTGGAGTTCTTCTATATTTTTTTCCCTGTTATGTTTTGCAAGCAAAAGCGATATCTCATCTTACTCAGCAGGCCCTCGCATTCTCAAACCAAACCAAAAAAAATTTTTTTTTGAACGCAGACTTTTATTTGTTATAATACATCGCTGGCTACAACAGTTGCATACAAAATCTTTTATATTAGACTAAAACATTAAAGCCACGTTGTTCTTTTTATACAAAAAGAAAAAGAAATATCGCTATGAGGGTCACAATTGATTGGCACGCAGTTGGATACATTAAGCGCGGATTATGCCTCATGAAACTTTTGCATCAAATGTTTTTGTGATTTTAAAACGCGCTCCCCTTCCCAGATTTTAGATTGTGTCGCTTGGCAGACGTCTATCCTGGATCTAGTATCATGGTGCCCTCATGATGACATTGGAGACGGAAGTGGATTGTCTATACCTTAAATCACTTCCGGAGCTGTTACGTGGCGTTGGTGTAAGAGGGGGTTGGGGGGAGAGCCATGTATACAGACAGCGCCAAGCATGCCCGCACGCTTGCTTACCAATAATGCAAGTCACCGTTTATTTTAAATACAGGATGGCTGCGCACCTCTTCCGGTAATCTCCCACACTGGATAGGCCTACATACTTGATTAGGTAAAATCCATCACTTGTAGAAAGTTCTTTTTTTTTTAAAACAGCCTTTCGCTACCTCTCTAATTCACAATGGCAGGGGGGGGGGGGGGCTGACTGACACCGTTGAAGGACACCCCTATCATAACCCGTGTTGAATGCACGTTAATTGGGTCAATTTCAAAACATGGACACTGTCCTGGTTGCTGTCGTCTGCAACCATAGCTCTTCTTTTGCCTCTTCGACTCTTCCCCTATAATGAACCAGCATGCTCCGAGCCAGCCATGTGGTGAACGGGGGACTACTTTCTCACACTATGTCTCACTCCGCGGCGGCCGTACCACGAAGTGGTGTCAATTCTTCCGGGCATTATGTAACGCACAAAAGGGGCTCTGTCATTGGCATTGTTAGTGCATAATAATTAAGCGCGTGTTCCTCTGGAAGCAAAGAGAACGGAGGGCTGGGTAGGTGACGAAGAGAAAACTATTAGTTTGTATGGGGTTAAATAATTGTGTCGATTGAAGGATGAGATGATCTTTACATATTTTTCAGACAGATTCTTTCCCTTCAGTCTTCTTGACTATCAGCCCCCCCCCCCCCTTTTTTTTTTTAAATCTCTTTCATTTTGTGGAAGACATTGATCGTGTGGTATTTAAAAAAAAAACTAGAGTACTCTCCCCGAATGGGTTTCTTTCAGTAGCCTCAATCACGTGACTTCTTTTGTTCTATCTTTGCTGTTAGTTTTTCTTTTTATTGTGTTTGACAATACCACCCCCCCCCTTTTTCATTAAAAAAATCAGTTAATGTTTAACTCAATGTATACGTTAATTTGCTAAAATTGTAGTGAAAAAAAAAAACAAAACAAATAAATGCCAGTCTTCATATTCACAACGCCCTTGTACTCCAAACTAGGATTTTAAGCACCTTGGTGTGGGGCAAAAATAAAATGTTTAACAATTTGCATTGAGCATCGGGGCGTTAATGGTTAATGTTTAATAAATAAATTGTAGTACCGGTACATACAATTAGTGTTTCAGAAAAAAAGTATGATGAAAAAGTCTACATATGATTTTTTTCCGGGTGAAATTTCCTACTTTCGATAATTGTACAAGTGTTTAATGATCTCTCTCTTTCTCTCTCATCTCTATCTCTTTAGTTGCAGTGAACACAAGGAGTGCTGATAAGGTGGAATCCCTCCACGTGCCGAATCACCATAGCAACAGGTGTACGCGGTATAAAAAGCTTGGATTGATCGCCCGCTATTAGGGCCCACCATAGGTCAACCGAGTCCAACTGGATTTACCTAATGGGGTTTTCCTGTCCTAGTGGTGCGCGCTTCTCCGTGTTTGTTCTTCATGACAGGACACGCAATCGTTCTCCCCCACCTCCTTATGTAAATCACTCGTAAGGTCTTCACGTCTGCTGAAGCTGCTTGACCCCAAAGCTTTGAAATGCTCGCTGAAACAGATGGACATACCATTTGCGTCATGCCTGGACTCTAAAAACGCGTGGGCGCTGAGATGTGCCGAGTCATTGAAAGTGTTTATGTATGTGTGACTGTTGGCGCGTGTGCCCGATGTTATAACTGTTCACTAGGAGGCCACGGCAGTGCTCCCGTGTTTGAAACCTGGCCAGTAGCCGTGGCACGTGACATCAGATCCCTTCCCAGTGACTTAATGTCACATTGTTATTGGCGCCTGTCCTACTTAGTTATTCGGAGCTACTTCTGAGTTATCAGGTCGGAGTTGCTGTTGCTATGAACTCTTTCCCGCCCCTCCTCCTAAATTTTTTTTTTTTTAATTTAGTTTCCAACGCGCTCATCCTACACCCATCACTGCGTGGATGGTGACCGAGTGGCGTGAGCTAGGTTTCCAAGCCAAAAGGTAATGAGTTCGAATCTAGATGACTTTAATTGGGGATCTTAACGCCTTCCCTGAGTCCAGCCACCTCAAAGTCCAACTACTGGAAAGTAGAGACTGGTAATTGTTGTGATCACTTGACACTCACGTTATGAATATGTAGTAAGACAAAGGTGGTTTTTTTTTGTTTGTCTAGACTTTAAATGACTTTTTTTTCCAACACTGAGCTCACCACGTCTCACTGGTAGTTCTCTCTAATTGCCAAAGTAAAGGCGGTTGGGCGTTGTGCTGGCCACATGATACCCTCGTAAACCGTAGGCCACAGAAACAGATGACCTTTATATCATCTGCCTTATAGACCACAAAGTCTGAAAGGTGAACTTTTACTTGTACATGCAAAGTAATGAGTTTGATGAGAAACGGACGCTCAGGTTCAAGCTTGACGCTCAAGATGCATTTTCTCATTACAATGACTGGACAAGCAAGTCAGGCACAAACGTGTTTTGGAATCAGGTCATGGACTCATGGTCCATCCAGAAAAAAAAAATTTGCCTATCTCGCATTCCCTCTTCCAATAGAAGCAAAAGTCAAGAATCGCCTTAGTTCTCTCCATGAACTTACCTTTACGCCGAGCCAGTGGCGTAGCTAGAGTATATGATGCCTGGTGCGGTACCTCATCTTGATGCCCCCCCCCCCCCCCCCCAAAAAAAAAAACAACAACTAACTAATTAATAACATTGCAAAACCTTACTTTTTTTTTCAAAATAATATGTATTCATTAATCAAATATTGTTAATTCTTTCATGACCTTAATGACCTTTCATGAACGCAGCATTATCATAGCCTTGACCCCTGCAGTCCATTATGTCTAAGCCATCCAAACGCAATTTCTCTAGAATCATCTCAGCGATTCCAGCAGCATGCGTGTCTTTTTGTGTCGATGTAGTCAACAAAAGACTCACGAACCTGCACCCTGTCATTCTCCATGACAACATACCGTAACATTTGGGAAATTTAATCCAGCTTTGAGATGTCAGGTGTACTGTCAAAAAGAAATATTTGGCTTGTTTTACTTGCTGTATGATTTGTTTTTTTACCGTGATCCTCCAATATTGTAATAAATTCATTTTGTATTTGTGGAGACATGTATGTATTCGGTCTGGAACAATGTCTGTCGTTCAATCTAGAGTTTATTATCCTGCTTTCTGTATTGTTTACACTGTCTGATGGTTCAGCTTCTTCAGTATGAATTTTTGAGGACATGCTTGTGTGCTGTTCTTTAGTCTCTAGAACCTGCGGTATTGAAGTATTTTCTTCTTTTCACGATGTCGGCCTCATCATTTTTTTCTGGATTGAATGATAACCGTCTCATCTTGCTTTGTTGCTTTTAATTGTTCAGTTAATTCATACACATTAAAAGCTCGCCTATTGTCGGTGGACTCTGGCAATGATGTGACTTGAAATTGTCTCGGTGATTCTTTAGACTTAAGAAATTTAAGAAACGAACCTCACTGCGGTCAAAGAAACTGCTTTATGTGGATGACATTGTCCTCTGGTCAACCGGCAAGAAAGCCGACCAAATACAGGCGGCATTACAAGCAGACATCCAAACCATCTCCTCGTATTGCGACAAATGACAGATTCAGATAAACGTTGCTAAAACGACCTTGTCCCTGTTCAGCCTAGGGATCGACATTCTTAAAGCTCCATTCGAGCTTCAACTCTGTGGGCTGCGACTCCAACGTGAAAACACGCCAAAACATCTAGGGGTAACCCTGGATAGAAAGTTGTCGATGCTCCAGCACGTCCAGGAAGTTGAAAGAAAAGCCTAGGAGAAGTTAGTGTTACTAAGAAAGCTGGCCAGCACAAAGTGGGGTGCCAAAGCTTACATGCTACGCACATTGTACTTAGGGGCAGTCAGATCAAAAATTGAGTACAGCTCAAGTATACGCTAGTAAAACTGCCCTCGAATCACTCGACCGAGTACAATCACAGGCACTAAGGTTCATTTGTGGCATCTTTCGGACAAGCCCAACAAACGCTGCTGAAATCTTAACAAACGTGGCCCCTTTACATTTAAGGAGGGAGAGGGCGGTACTTACAGCCTATGAGCGCTATTAAATGGGCGACTCTAGGCTACCCACCTCATTATTAGTGTGACAGTGGAGAGAGAGGAACCGCATTAAAATTCGATCGTTCCTCCACATTGCGGCCAGTTTGTCAAAAACAGCTCGGCTCTCCACTGACAGAATCCCAATTAGAAGAATTAGTACTTGCCATCCGTGGAGGAGAAGTCGGCTTCACAAATAAGCATGTCCCTTATAGGGCAAGAGGGAGCCACCAAGAGGCGATTATCACCTGCCATACTCCAAAACTTGGCATCAGCTACACTAAAGTCCTACCCATCAGATGCCATTTTCTGTTATATCGATGAGTCGGTAATAAGGGACCCCGATAGATGGGTATGGGGCCCTTATAGTCTACCCAGACCGGACAGAACCAGAGATGCCGATTTCTCCGTCTGAGCTTAAAAGGGTTTTGAGGCTCCAGCCAGATTAGTCAGTCTTGAGCAATGTTCATCATTTTGTTTACATTACAGTACAATTAATTAGTTAGTTAAAAAAAAACCTCGTAGAAAACAAAGGTTAGCTTATTTAAAAATATTGACATAACAATAGAATTATTTCCAAAATTAAACTATAAAAAATCATAAAGAAATGAATAAACTAAAACAATTGTTTAGAGCTAGAGTTTAGAAATATATTTGTAAACTCAATATCTAGATTAAACCAATGAACTAAACAATGAAGTAAAAAAAGGTTGGCCTATCTTCTTCTTCTTCATTATATTACAGAGCATTGATCAGTGTAGTAACAACATGTACCGTGTGTCCGAAATAAATCTAGTAAATTAGATTCAAACTGTTCTATAGCTTACATTGTATGGAAGAAATAGTCAAGGAGATGAGACAAAATAGCGACATGACTAGTTGATAAATCGTTAGTTCTTCTTTAAAATACAGTAGTTTATGTTTGTTCATGTCCATACAATTAGTCGTTTTTACTGAAAAGCTCACGGAAATAGGAAATTAATACACACTGGGGGAATTTAGGTGCCCCTCTCCACTTGGTGCCCTGTGCGGCCCGCACCACCCGCACATTGGTAGCTACGCCACTGCGCCGAGCATTGGTTATTAAACCGAGACTACATCTAGATTTTTCTTTGTCTCAAATTGTTAGAATTTTAAGAGACACACAACATATTTGTAAGTCTAGGAAGAAAATTACAGGCAAATATTTAGTTGGAACACCTGAGTGTTGAATTCAGCTTTTACCAACTGACATAAATAGTCACCAAGCTAAGTCATATGTAGCTACTAGCTCAAGAAAGTTAACACACTTGGCTGGTTCTACCAAGTTTTCACACAAAACTATAGATTTAAATTTCTAAGTTGTTTTACATTTTAAAAATGTCACAGTAAACAAATAACTTTTGTTTGACCATTTATTTATCCTTTTTTCAATTCTTCTTCTTATTACTACTTTGTTAATTGTTTAATAAAATAACTGTAAATTACAATAAAAAGAGACCCTTTATTTGCTCGCAAAAGCCGTCTTGTATTTCGCGTTCGTTATTTGAAAACCCATATGTCTCTTATGTCAGTAGATATGAAGGCCACCATCAACAAAGTGTACCAGCGCTTGCAGATAATCTAACCTACGGTATTGTTTAAATCTGTCAGTGGATCAGTAATCGTTAGTTTTGGCTACCTTGTAAAAATCTACATTGTTTGTGTTTTACTGAAAAAAAAATGCATGTATAAGTATCAATTTCTGTAAGCACTTTTTAATATTCAGGCGTGTGTCCAAAAACATTATTCATTTTGTTTTATAGTTTCCATGGCGTGCAGTGGCGCTAACTCCACAATGGCTCCCGTTTATTGTCCCTTGAAATTGATGTTATCGTCGACCATTTTTAGACCAGGAATGATCATCAAAGAAGCATATTAACCGTCGGTCAGTACTTGAGACGTGGAACGGCGGGAGACTGCTGGCTTGGCTGGAGTGGACAGACAAATAGTGACAAAGTGAAAAACAACAATCGTGCCCCATTCACCACTTCACTTCCCGGAAGCACGTGACCAGAAAAGAACATGGCGACGCTGGCACGCGTGCAAAAAGGGCGGGGCTTTATCTTCGCGGGTCATCCAAGGTCGCCGAGGAGAAAACGGACCTGGCAGGGGGGAAGGGCAAGTCTCTTTGTAGAGATGACCACTTGGAACTTCCGCGAAGTTTTTTTTTATTTCATTATCGAGAGGCGGTGACGTGGGTAATATCCCTTGACACCCATCTGATACTTTTCTGGACTCAAAGATATCATTTAATTTGACTGTTTTGGTTCTAGTCTTGACTTTACAGCAGAATGACTTTAAGACTGACCCGTAGACCGTAATGTCAGCTATGAAATGTTGACATGTTACTTCAGAAACACACGTAAAATACACGACATACGTCTTAATGTGAAATCATAATTAGAAAAAGTGGGCATATTTTTTATATTTAGCCAGATTTACTGGGTCCTGAAATTTCGATGTTGTCAGCGTGGAAGAGAACATTATTATCTGTCGTAAAGTCACCAAAGCATTATCGTCTGGCTTCACCAAATGAAACGACATCAGTTTCAGTGTTGTCTATTGACATGGTAAGACATGTCTTCTAATTCCAATTGTAATAGCTTCACAAAAAAACTCTGAACCTCCAATTAGTTTAGCATCATTGGATAAAATATGTGTACTATATCTGCTTTGGACATTCACAATATCGTAAATTCATTCCCTTCTTTAAAAAAAAAAAACAAGGTTACAAAAGACAGTTTGTGTGGAAACACAAACTCAAAATCGGCCCCCGAAGTGGTCTACCCAGGCAGGCTTCAATATTTTCAGAAAGAACACCCGAATGAAATTATGTCAAAGACAAATGAAAGATAAGAATGGAGAAAGAAGGTTAACAGATCTTGTGTAGTGCCCCAAAGGTTTCTCAGATCAAAGGATAGGTGAAAGTGAATGTAAAGTTAGATGTGAACCTGGCCTAACTAGTTCCCCTTTCAGATCTTGTGGTCTATAGGGCAGATGATGTAAAGTTAATCTGTTTTTGTGGCCTACGGTTAACGACGGTGTCATGTAGCCAGCACAACGACCAACCGCCTTTACTTTTCCACAACTAATGTCAGGTACCCATTAGAGCTGAGTGGACTCAGAGGCGCCCAAAGATTCCAAAGTTGAAAATCCCAGTCTTCACCAGGATTCGAAACGGGGACCCACGGTTCGGAAGCCAAGCGCTTTACCGCTCAGCCACCGCGTCTCCCCTGGCCTAACTCTTATAATTAATGTAATTGTTTTGAAAAGACTTAATCTCTTAATCGAATCTCAAAAAAATATAAATAATTATGAAATGTCTCTGCAATAAAAACATTGAGGAAAATGTAGTTTACAAGATTACTATTCGTTTTAAATTAGGTATAACTTATGATGTATACTAATTAGCTTTTTCTCTTTATAAAACTGCTTGAATAACTGATTTTAAAAATTAGATTTTTTGCTTTCAGAAAAAAAAAAGTAGCCGTTGCATCAGATGTCGGATTTTCAATATCTTTTCTAGTTTACGAGATCTAAACGGAACGGACAGACAGACGGACAGACATTTCGCACAAAACTAATAGCGTCTTTTCACCTTTCGGGGGCCGCTAAAAAAGACATAGGCATAGTCTCGACAACAAAATTAGACTGAAGAGCTCTTTGATCATGGCAACATTCTTATATGCTTGCGAGTCTTGGACGCTGACTGCAGAGCTAGAGAGGAGGATCCTAGCAATGGAATGGTGATGCAACAGAAGGATCCTAGGCATCACATTTAAAGACTGCATCACAAACTAAGAGATTAGAGACATGGTTACTACAGCAATTGGACCCCACGATTACCTGCTAACTATTGTTAGAAAAAAACACACCCGCAAACTAAAACTTTATGACCATATTACAAGGTCTTCGGGGCTCACAAAGACTCCCCTTAAAGGAACAATATCACGAAAATGACGAAGAGGCAGACAGAGAAAGCGATGGGAAGACAACATAGAAGAACGGACAGGCCTGCCATTGAAAGAGGTTCTATCCAAAGCAAATGACAGAGAGGAATGGAGAAAGACGGTCGACAAATCTTATGTGGTGCCACAACGGTCTAACAGACTAAGGGATAGGTGAAAGTGGTTAAGGTAAATACACTCCCTTTTTTAAGCAAAGAAGATTGGCATCTGTTTTTATGTACAACAATACTTAGGCTAAGGTCTAGTCCATTAAGTTCAAATTAACTATGCCATAAATAATTTAAAAGGTACAGACCCGGCTTTCCTCTTATTTACCTCATTATTTAACAATATCTTTAAATATAACATACAACCAAATAATGGTCATAGTTTATGCCAGAGTGAATGAAGTAAAACTATATATAAACTCTACCCTTCAAATGTACAAAGAGCTCACCGTGATGCATTTGTGTGTGCATTAATAAAATACACAGGTGAACCGTATTGTTTACATGTATTGTATTGTAAATATATTTTCGTTATTTATAACCTGTTCAGCTGCCTCGTATAAACTCAAAAACATAAAATGTTCCCACAATGCTAAGTCTAGTGTTGGATTTTTTATTTTTACATTGAGACGTGGTTCTTTTGTTGTGGCCTGGAAAGGTGTGTCACTGCTAGTCTAGTCTTGCTTCCATGTATGTAAGTCTACATGTTGGGCCAGGTTAACCCTCCCCCCCCCCCCCACCCGTGCTGCTCATTTAGACAGGATTAGACACTGGCATCTGAAAAACCAGTAGGATTAGACATTAACAATAAAGAGGCAGGTAGACAGGTAGGATAGGGCATTGATAAAGGAGTAATCAGGTAGCTTTAAAGTTTTTCCCGAAGTTTTAGAGCACCTTTTGATATTTGGTCCAGACTAGTCTACGTTCTCTTCTGCCATAGCCACGCTGTCAGAATATATTGAAAGCAGTCAATTCTATTTCCTTTCTATGTTAACTGATTTATTTAGCTATGTCGTTGACTTAACTCTTTCTCTTCGAAATTATTTTCCTTGTTCTGATGGAATTATTCATTCTGCTCATTTGTATTTCCCTATCCCATTAAACTTTAATGTTATATTTGGTATAGAAATGCATGCTCTTTTTACACAATACAAATTTAACTTTATAAACCATAATTAATTTAATTTAATGGTTTAAAATCAACGTTGATATCGTTAATTAGGAGAGCAAGAGTTAAATGTTTAATTTCGTGCAGGAAGTCACGAGATCTTATGTGCTGTCAGATGCTTATTGTGAGCTCAGGAAAGAGTGTTGAAATTATAAATATGTGTAAAGGCAAGGTCAGAAAGGGGAACTTTACCTGTACTTATATCTGTAGTCAACAGTGCATGAGGCCAGAGTTGGAGTCAACAGTGCATGAGGCCAGAGTTGTTGTTTACAGTGCATGAGGCCAGAGTTGTTGTCTACAGTTATGAAATTGTCCAGCATTGGCTAATGACTTCTTAAGTTATTGGTATTCCGTTGTGGTCTATGGCCATTCATTACAATATTTTAAAGATACTCTAATCTACTTAAAGTATTCTAATGCTGTGGAGTGGTTTCCCTTGGACGTTTTTACTACTAGTACTATTTTATTTGAACGAATCAAAATTATTTTTTTGAACAAGCCTTAATGGTTGCGTGGCTGACTCTAATTCCAAGACTAGCTAAAGACCAGATCTGACCGGTTTGATTACATTGTCAATCCGTGAAGGCTAGCAGTGAGCATGTGACGCCGCTTACTGGAGCGCTGATGACTAAAGATACGATCTAATGGTGACCCCACTTTGTACTGACTGGTGGCGCCGTCTTATTGTGTTTCTACTCAAAACGCGTCATTAATCAAAAAGTCTGCAATGAATGATTAGAAATAAGACTAAATGGGAACCTTCCTTCAAGTAAATTCTCAAATCTTACTCCCTAGTGACCTTTACAAAAAAGTGGTAAAGTTGCTTGTAACCAACCGCACGAAATCACTCATCTAGAATAGAACTTCTTTCAAAAATAAACTTGAATCGATGTTACTAAGTGTGATTCCAAGATATTCCACTCTGCGCATACTAGACAGACCACTTACCAGTGAGTGTGGCTTTCTTACCAAGCAAGATAATGTGGCAAGATGCCCGAATGAATAACCTCTATTATGTAACCACATTATATGTTACATGCATATCACAATATCACAAACTCCACAGTAAAAGTTCTTTTGCCTGTATCTAGAGTCTAGACTCTAAATTAAAGATTTATTTAAAATGCATCAAGGATAAACAGAAAAAAAAGGCTTTATAAAAATATTGTCACAATTTTATGTCAGGCAATAGGTTACGGGCTTAAAGTTATTAGCCTAATGATCGAAAAGGTTCTTCAATGAAACAAAAAATAAAATCCTTCAACATTCTAGTCATGCAACATCGAACCGTCTATAAAGTTTAATTAATTATGAGCTAGATCTCCAATTGATTCATGAAGGTCTATAATAAAGTAGTGTATTTTTGGACCTATATTTGTATAATATGCATATATCATGGACATTGGGATATATACATATGCCGAGTACATATATCATTGCGGACAATGGTTATGCTTGCCCTGGATGTGGCAAAATATGTAGGTCACAGCTGGGGCTGCGCAGCCACGGGAAATACTCCATTCCTCACTAATCTTCGGACTCGAAGACAAGCCTTATTATTATATCAGTTGGACTATAATTAATGTACACTTTCAAAGTAGCAAAATATTTTTAAAAAAATTAAAAAACAAATGAAAGCTTATTTAATGGAAAAAACAGCAATATTACTGTAATATATCTCAATACTGCAGGAGTTAGCTCCTTTTTAATAATAATACTAATTAAATTAATTACCGCTAATTGATTAACTAATAGGTTATTTTGTTTTATTGAGTTATGTATTATCATCGACTATGAGTAATTATGTAAATTTTCATTTCAACTTGATCCGTGAATGGGAAACGGGAGAAGGATCGTATACAAAACGTGAAAATGTACAGCAACAGCTCTTAACAAGCAGCATTTATTGCCCTTTTTCGATTTCACGGAAAATAATAAATCACTAATAATTAATTCACTAGTTGTTGTTTTTTTTGTATTGATTCATATTTTGTTGGGCACAACAAATAATTGTGCAAAGTTTCAAGTTGATCAAGGAACGGGTGTATGAGAAATAACGAGTACAAAAATTGTACCAGGCAGACAGAGTGAGTTGATAGAAGCTTTGCCGGAAGGACATCACTTGCGGTTACTATTGGAACAAGCTTCAAGATGAGAAGTAGCATCTATTTTGGGTAAAACAAAAGTATTTAACTGGAGATATATATATATAGTTCAAGAATACGAATTTGAGATTCGTTTTTCTTTTATTAATCATAAAAGTCAAAGATAATAATTACCTTTTATTTGAAAAAATAATAACAGACGATAATACTATCGTCTATGCTATTGGTATATATATTCATATATATATGAATGTGTATGCAAAAATGTCTTGGGAGTGATTTTAATATAAGGATGTCATTTTCAAATCACAAATTTATGTTGTTTTGATAGTCTCTCTTCATATCAGTGCTGTCTAGATCATATTTATCCATATTCTTCTTGGCGGACCTTATTCAGTTTTGTTGACTGATTGTCACTAGATCTATGAGATAGGCCAGACTTTGCCCATTTACTGTTTGAGATCAGTGCGATCTCCCGCTACCGAGCATCGCTGTCAGCAAGGACAGGTGCGCCAGAAATTTTAATTTGTCTGACCAGTCCACGGACGTTTCTGGCCGCTTGGGCCACCATCACCTCACCAGACGACTGGTACACTGTATGTCGCCTGCCTTCCACCGCCCTTGCCTGGTTCTTGAAAATTTTCTTGGTGACGTCATCCGTATCGTCTTCCCAATTCGGACGTGATCCGAGGCGACATCCTTTTTCTGTTTCCTGGTCAATGACAGCATTTTGCAAGTTGCCCGCCGTGAGTGGACGTTTTTCACTTGCAGCCTCTTGTTTTGAAGCAGCCGGAATGTCTACCGGCTCATGTGGCGATGGCACATCCTCCCACCGACACGATAGTCTGCTGGACGCAGAGAGAGATTTGTACAACTTCCTTTTCTTTCTGCTCCATATCCTTTCGCCGTAAAGAAAGAACGGCGACTTACTCTCCGTCTCTGAGAATGATTCCGCAGCTTCAACTGGACTTCTTGTCTCTAAACTGTGCCCGCTAGAAGACCGTATTGACTCCAGCGACATGCAAATTATTCGTATTGCCTAAAAAGAGAAAATAGTCAAAAATATAATAAACATTACAACTCGTTTTTTAAATTGTATTTTTAGATCGTAGACCTAAAAAAAAAATGTGTAAAAAATGTAATATATATATATATATGATGTGTATCCATAAAAAAAATGCCATCTTTCAAAACATAACAAGTAGATTTAGAAGTTGCATGGTAGAGCATGATACAGGCGATGATTTTTATTAGAAATCACAAAACTTAAAGCAATTTTTTCTCACGAAGCCACTGAAATAATAAAAAAAAAAAAAGAAACATACAAAACAGCGACGTTAATTATACCAATACCCAAAAGTAGGTTCACAGTTTTCACGTAGACATGGGCGCCTGCTGGATTTTTTGCAGGGGGTTGCAAGTTGCCACCTATGTAGCTTCAACTTTTTTTTTATTGCAGAGAGTATTAAAGAAAAGAATTGCCCCCCTCCATACATATGTGATATTAAGTTCTCTGTAAATATTTGTTTAATGAAATAAAATAAAAAAACTAACGTGAAAAACTATGTACTGATGCGGCCCGTGCATCCCAACGGTCGATCAAACAAAAAATGCATACACTGCCAAAACTGTCAATAAATTTACTACTGGATTGCTTCTCGTCGCGATGGACAATGCCGGTGATGAACGCTTATCCGGCAGTTCTGATATTATTCTCTAAGTTGCAGTTCTTGAATCGTTTTAGGATGAAGACAAAACAGGTTGAACTGAGCATTAGTATTGCTTGAAACGCGAGACGTCAATGAAGAAACTAACGAATCAAGATACGGAATGTAAAGTCGAGTTCTGTAATAATCCCACAATGCAAACATGTGGTTTTTGCTCGGTGTATCTGTCGACTGCAAAGTCTCGGAAGCACCAACTCATTTCCAAGCTTGTCTGCCAGCAGTGTCACCTTACTCAGGATGCCATCCCTGAAGTGTTCCTCAGTATGGTCAAGTTGGTTTTTGATTATGTCATTAATTTGACTGCTGATGTGCTGTTAAGCGGCCACTTATGCAACATCGCGGAAACGGGTTCAAGAACTGATAAATAATTGACGACAAATAAAAGACAAATCAGAAACATACGAGAAGTAGGCACTGATTACACATATGCAGATTGTCTAATTTCACTTATAATCGTTATTTAAAACAGTCAAAGATCTTCTCAAAGTTATGACTTAAAGAACGAATTAATTCGTGTTTCTCTTTCCACAGTGTCTCACACAAAAGAGGTAAATTTAGCACCAACGCTCCCGCTTGGGATTGCTACGGAAGAAATTGATAATCTTCTTGATGACACCAACAGCATTACGTATATCTGAAACGTCATTCAGGTCAATGATAACAAGTTTAAGTCTGTGGGACGCGCAACGGACAAGGTCTGCTTTTGGATATTTTTCACGAATCCTAGCCTAAACACTGTTTTAATTGCTACCCATCACGTGGCAGCCATCGTAGCCTTGTCCGAGTAGTTTGTCCATGTCTAGATTGTACATAATGTATTCGCTGACAATAACGTTAGATACAGGCACTGCGTCTCTCTTTCCAACAGTGACAAAAGCTATGAATTCTTCTCGAATACAATCGCCATCAACAAATCCAGCGCTAAAACACATCAATTCAGTGCCAGAGATATCGGCATTTTCATTACCGAAATACCAAGAAAGCGCAGTTAATTTATGCAGTTGCCACTGCTCCGTCGATACAAATAAACTTTTTGACTCAGTTGGCATGGGAAGAACTTTCTTATATCTCTTCTATCGTAAACTGGTGGACGTGTTTCACCTGCTATTTTATTAAGCGCTAACACTGACCGCAACTCCGCAAGACGTAAATACATTTACCAAGACAACTGCACTCCTCAATCTTGTTCAAAGAAACTTTCCCATATATCAAATCGAAAGATAGCTGGCAAGAATTTGTCCTCCAGGATAAAAAAAAACAAAACAACAAAACATTTTAACATATTCTAGGCCTTCACTAAATATAATGATAACTATAATAGTATGCAAGTGAAAACAAATCGTCACGACTAACATGCTATAGAATATTGAATTGCAAGCCTTTAATAAAGCGCACATGGCGGACATGAACTACAGATTAGCCTATTCTAGTTTATTACAAAAATAGCTTATCCTTACTAACTTTATTTCAGTGGAAGCACTACCTGTTAAGTTGCTTCCTAGCAGAAGTTAATTGATTTGAAGATGTAAAAAACTGGCTCAAATTTGGTTACTCAGAATTCCGAGGGATGCACATACATAGTCAGCCATCAATTTCTGATAAGCCTAGGTTTGTCTACTACAACTGTACTTCAGTTACCAGTGGAAGCACTACTTGTTCAGTTGTTAATTAGATTTTGATTGATCTGATGTTGCAAGAAAAAAAATGAATAGAATTTGGCTGCCCAGAATCTAGGAGGGTGCAAGTGCCCATGCAAGTGGATCAAGTATTTAGAGAATGCGACAGTAGAACGGCGGGAAATGAATTAAGCATGTTAACACACACACACATAAACAATTGACGTAGTGTTGTGAAACACTGCACTCTAAATCTTCGGAATCAAAGACATTGTCCTTAGTAAAAACAATTGAATCTCTCAGAGGCTCATAAAATCCTCCATCAGCATTGCAACATTCTTCAAATGTCTGTGGACAGAGTTTGTCACTAGATATCAACCATATAGAAGGTAGTTTAATAACTGTATAACTGTATAACTGATAAGCAAACCAATCTTACACTCATATCTACACTGTGGACAGAGCTTGTCACTAGATATCAACCATATAGAAGGTAGTTTAATAACTGTAATCCTACGTTTGAGCCATTTTGTATAACTGATAAGCAAAACCCATCTTACACTCATATCTACACAAGAACTTTTTAATTGAACACACAATATGAGATTAGCCCACACATGGTATTACATGCATGAATGAGCTCTTACCCGATTGGTCAGTCGACATTGGTGTAGGAAAGATTGTTGAAAATAATTGATCTGTTTCTCTAATCTGGCGGTTTCAATGCTGTTGATTCTCGCCGCTCGCTGGACGCTGGAGGAATTGTGGCCGGGAGGTTTGGCGTGTGACATTGTGCAGACTTGACTTCATCTACAAAACTTGGCAGCGAATTAGGTCGTCACACATCTGTATTACAGATAAGGAAACTGTTCGTGAGGTAACTTACAATGACTTGACGTTTTACGTTTTATTCTGAGAAAGTTTTATTTATGGAAGTGGATTTTCAAGCTACTGAATACTAAGTGGGGAGAAGACTATAGGTTTTAGATGAACAATCAGTTCATTGACAAGTGAGGTTTAAACGTTGAATATATACATTGCAGATCATACAAGTTAAAATTCACTTCACCAATCAATACTTGGTTCTTCCTTTAAAGATTAAGGCAAAAATTGTTTGAGTTGATAATTTGCCATATATCACTTAGCCTACCTGTTTTTATTTATTTTTTAGAATTCCTTTACTTAATTTGCTATTTCTTTAGTAGACCTATTTGTAAATATGTTTGTTGTTATTTTATTTTTCTAAAGATAAAAACATTTGGACACTGTTTCCATAACATTTCAAAATCACCTTTCCACAAAAGAGATTAGATAATAGCCACAGTTTATTAAGGAAGCCCTAAAAAAACGATAATTAAAATTACAACATTCGGGGCCGGCAGAAGCAGGATGTGGGGCGTCGATCACGGTCCATGCTGCCGTTGTGCGTTGCACTCTAGGGAAGAGAAAAAAAAAAGGGGGGGGGGGTTCCAAAAGCTATAATGATACCAAGTGTTTTCAATATTGATAAAACGATGATTTCTATAAATAACATTGACCTTATACATAGAAGTTGTAACATTCATACATCCTCATCGTTATCAAGAATTTCCGCAGTTTAGTCATGGTACGCATACCAACATACAAAGATACATCTTTCGTTCATATTTTAGCTTGTTCTCCTTTTTAATCCTAGCGTAAAAAGACTTCCCTAACCAGTTAGCAAGGCCCCCGGGCAATTACTTAAAACTTCAATAATTAAAAAAAAAAATTAAGTCTATATGGAAATTCAGATACATTACATTGCTAGACAACAAAAGTATCTTATTAGATCTCTACTTAATGAACATGAAGAGGTATTGTCAGGCTCTTGACACAAATCTTTGACATCTGCCTTGGCGTCAGTTCTCGTCATGTGTTCGTTGTTTGTTTTTTTCATTGAATGCACTGACCTATGGCTACAGATCCACGCCTCCAATCTGCAGGAAGATCTGCGGATAGACGTGATGCATTCTGGGTAGCTCGTGCGTGTCCCCATCACAGATTTATCGAGCAATAAACGCGTTTTTTTAATATTTGGTGGGAAAAGGTCAGCGGGCCTGTGAGTTGTTTTATTACATTTGAATTGTATTCATACATTCATCCCGATAACGCTGTACACACGTGAAGACATTGTAACTCGAGGAGAGGCGCACGATAAAACGAGGGAAACAATGATAATGCTTGGTGGAAGGTGTTGCACAGCTGAGACAACTAAACAGGTATAAATATCTCTTTCTTTACTAGATAAATTGTCTTAGCTACAATTAAGCCTACCCCTTTAGATAATCAATCTAAATATGAGAAAAATGTCATATTTATCCATTAAATGTCAGAAACGGTCAAGTTAAAAGATATTTATGTTGTTAAAAAGATCAAATGAGTCTTTAAAAAGATTATATCCATAAAAAGATCGAACAGATTATTAAAAAGATTTTTTTTTAATTCGTTAAAATAAACACGAAAGGATCGTTAAAAAATCGAAAGGAACGTGTGGCAAACTAAAAATGACTCAACCTAAGGCGAGTAGGAAGAAAAAAAGAGTTTATTTATCAACTTTAATGTGTATTCTATTGACTCCATTCAGTGAACTATTCTCAATCGACTACACACAACTTTGAAACAGAGCGAAACTAATGAAAAGACTTGTAGATATAAAAACATGGAGATTAAGTCGCACCAGCCCTGCCGGACAATTCTGTAGCCCTGACACCTAGTCTCTTGCTTCTTTATACCACATGTCTTTTCAAATACAGACATGGTAATATTCAGCACCATTTTTATTTTGTTCGATCGCCAGTTTGATTGACAACTTCTTTGTGTTCATGGGAGTTTACTTTTTTTTTAAATGTTATTTAACCCCTACCCCTTCCCATTTTTTTTTTTAAATACGCTTAGTGTTTATGCTGAGACGGTATCATGTAAGAAAAGGGTTAAAGAATTCTTTACAAAAAATATTAATTATAATAATAAAAATAAAATAGAATAGAAATCTAGCAGGCGCTATTGAAAGCAGCGAGGCGAATGAGTTATATATAGGGACAAACAAAAAGAAGGACTTGCTAAGACTTAAGAGCAAACAGAAATAACAAAACAAATGAAAAAAAAGGAAGAATCATTTTTTAAAATCACAATTTCTATAGTAAAAAAGAAAACAACATACTGAAATGGCTCAAAGTCCTTAAAAAAATTGGTGCAAAATAAGAATTAATTTAAATTAGAAAGATTTTCTGTTTTAGAAAAATAGACTACGCATGAGAATACAGGCATCAAGTGGGATATAACAATCTCAAAAAGTTCAACATTTTAATTAAGTTGAACATCAAAGAACGACAACCAGAAAAAGAAGCAGCTCAAGCAGATGTCAAACAGCCGTGGCCAGTCAATGAATTCAAAACGATTTTGTCTTTTAGGTCTCTGGATGCTAATTACCAAACATCCACCCGCAATAGAAATACTGAAAGGACACAAATACTATTGAATTGGTTATTCAAAGTAGAATAAACCATTTAATACCAAAGTAGAAAGAAAACATTGAAATCCATATCTAAAACCTATTTCAGTTGGGGTTCAAACCTTTACGGTATAACCTATTTCAGTTGGGGTTCAAACCTCTACGGTATAACCTATTTCAGTTGGGGTTCAAACCTCTATGGTATAACCTATTTCAGTTGGGGTTCAAACCTCTACGGTATAACCTATTTCAGTTGGGGTTCAAACCTCTACGGTATAACCTATTTCAGTTGGGGTTCAAACCTCTATACGGTATTCGCTCAGTAATTAACAGATTAGTAGGGAATATGTCAGTCATGGAGTTTAATTAAATGGCAGTAAATAGGTTGAAAAAGAAATAGTTGCCAAGTGTTGTTAGGGTTATCGTTGGGTTGTAGCTTCAGACAGCTTGTCCAACCTCGTAGGCGTATAACTTCACTTTCACATAAATCTTGAATGAAGCCCAGAAAACGTCTTTTACATACAAAATAAACTTGAATATAATATCATTGTAGAAATATATCGAAACACAAATGAAATAGCAAAATACTCAACGATATGAATGACATCTTAAACGCACTACAAAACTACTGCTTTCCCAAGACAATAAACACATGTCTTGTGGTTCTGTCTTTTCGTTTCCAACTTTCAACTAACTTTTATCAGTCCTCCACGCTCTTGTATCCAGTTCTCTGCATCAATCTTACCAAAGGTTACATTAGGATTCATCATTGCAAATACGCCCACATACATCTAATAACACTCCAAGTTAAATAACCATAGTTTTATACGTTCGTAAAAATAGTTGTCAAGTTTTGCTAATGTTCTGAATGACACGAAATTCAATGACACCGAATATTGCGTAATTTCTTGCCCATATATAGATCTATATGCATAACAATTTTAACTTGGTTAATGTTTCGAAAATTTTGAAACGTTATGTGGAAGTGGTTTTCTTTATCAGACATACATCTGTATTAAAAGGATAAACTGCAACTTATTTGTGGGAAAGTAATCAATATGGAGCAAGTAATTGGAGCTAATTTCTAATTTAAATAATCAACTCCAAGCTTAGTGCTCTACACTTCTCATTTCCATTGGATTGGACCAATAAAAAGTATCTTATCTTATTTTCTATCTTATAGTTTATACACTTTTTCAATTCAGTAGCTCTCAACCAACTCAGATCAATGTTTAGTGGTTGGTTCGTTTTGTTGTTGTTGTTGTTGTTGTTGTTGTTGTTGTTGTTGTTGTTGTTTGTAATTTTTTTTTTTTTTTTTAAATTTTGTTTGTTTGTAATGGAAAAGACGCAATTAGTTTTATGTAGTCGGTCCGTCTCAGAGAACTAGAAGAAGTATTTTGTGGCCTGCAAAGTTTAGGTGCAAGGCTACTCCTTGTGGGCGATTTAGGGTAATTACTGTGCTAGCGAATAATGTAAAACTAGAATCCTATCGTTGCTACTTTTTTTTAATGAACTTGGTGTCAAGTCTGTAAGAATTGCGGAGGGCCGCCTACTGAGTTTTTGTGAAACACAAACTCTATTTGTAATCGTGTCTTTTATTATTTAAATGTATTTTTTCTTGATTGAATACTAGTTAGTCTTCGCGCGATTGTTTTAAATTCTGAAAATGAAAGCAATAGTTTTGTAAAATATACATTTTAGTGTTATTTTATTGATTACACAAATACATAGCTCCTTAACGTTGCTGTTGTGGTTGGGGACAGACTAAAACAAATCTTCCAACGGTACACGTCTCAATAGGCTCTGACAGTCAGTCCGACATCTGACCTTCATGTGTGACTGACGTGAGGTTCAGATATTGGGCCCGACCGAACTTTTAACACTTACAGCAGAAGAGGCAAAGGGGAGTAACTGGCACCTAAAGCAACAAGCTTTGGACATGAGCATATTTTAGACTAACCTTTCAACCATTTCCTTGGTTGCCTATCCATCAAGAAGGAAAGCCTACGTTGTCTTACTATTAAACCCAAACAAAGACTTCGGGAGTCTACCTTGAGGAAAAATCAGGAGCCGGTGACCCTTAGGCAGCAGTGGTACTACTGGTATATCCTTAAACGCTACTTATACCAAACTCTTGTTTTAAGTGTCTCAGGTGTTCCTTTAAAATTGAAGATAATCTACACCCTAATCTCATCTAATATCATCCAAACTCATCTAAACTCATCTAATATCATCCAAGCTCTTATAAACTGAAGATGGAGTTCTATGACTAACATCGACCAACAATAAATAAGTTTTATTTTTTGGATGGTTCATCATAATGGAGGCTTTGATAGCGATGGCACTAGGAGTCAAATCCTGTTGATGCCTAACTTTTTACACACTTTGTTTTTACATACCAAACGAGTCTAAACAGACTGATCGTGTGGTACTCACTTCGTACAGTTAAAACCATACCCGCTTCTATTCTTTGTCGTGATGCAGAAGGTTTTGGGCTGGGATAAATAATGGGATAAATAGAATGTATGCTTTTATATAGCGCTACTTTCATGCTTATAGCATGCTCAGAGAGTTATGGTCCAATCTCATTTGTGGACCAGGGGGTACCTGGGTGAAGGTTTTTCCGTGCTGCCTTCAGGCGCTCAGTAAACACATCTCTGCTCGAGTCGGGTGTCGAACCTCGAGCCCCCTTCATAGGTAGCCAGGCCAAGTTTAAGCGTAGGCCTACTTAGCCTCTCGACCACTCATAATGTTCATTTCTCAAAGAACGAGCTAAACTTGTAAGCAAAAATTTCTAACAGAACAGAAGAGCTAACCAAAAAAGTGTGAGCTCAGAAAGAATTCCCCAAGCCCAGTGTGTGCTGATTAGTGTCAGATACTATAAATCTGATACATAAGTAATGAAGAAAAATAGTATTAATAGTATTAGTATAAAAGACTGGTTCTTATAGGGAATAAAGAACTTATTGCTTTGAAAACAAAAATAGTGTTTATGATTTGGTATCTTTCTAAAATTGACTGCTGACAATATGTTGTTACACTTTTTAGTTGAACTGAAAATATCATGTTTATTTATTTTGACAGGTTGAAAAGGGAGAGAGGGGGGTAAAGGGGGAATAGGGAGGAAGGAAGAGAGAGGGAGAGAGAGAGGGAGGAAGGGAGAGAGAGGGAGAGAGAGAGGGAGGAAGGAAGAGAGAGGGAGAGAGAGAGGGAGGAAGGGAGAGAGAGAGGGAGAGAGAGGGGGAGGAAGGGAGAGAGAGAGGGAGGAAGGGAGAGAGAGGGAGAGAGAGAGGGAGGAAGGGAGAGAGAGAGAGGGAGAGAGAGAGGGAGGAAGGGAGAGAGAGGGAGGAAGGGAGAGAGAGGGAGAGAGAGAGGGAGAGAGAGAGGGAGGAAGGGAGAGAGAGGGAGGAAGGGAGAGAGAGGGAGAGAGAGAGGGAGAGAGAGAGGGAGAGAGAGAGGGAGGAAGGGAGAGAGAGAGTGCGAGCGTTAGAATAAAAATAAAGTAGTTACTGTAAATACGTTGTATATAAAAAGAAATAATGAATCAGTTACAGACAGGTAGTTGAGCCAGAATCAATAAAAGGAAGCGACCCGCTGTTTGTTGATTGACTTATCGACCTAAATCTAACCGTGACGACAAACAGATTGATCATAATTGTTTTAATTGTATACAAAATGATCCACGCCACTCTTTTTAAATTTCTCTTTATTTTAGCATTAAAATATCCAGGATGTTTTATTTCAATATTTCATATCATTTTTCACAAGCAGAAATGACTATCCAGATAAAAAGGTCTTTCATTAAAATGTTTGATCTTCATTCTTTAATGAATACTAAAATACAGTTTTCTCCTTGGAAATTTCATCCAAACTTCTTCGTAAAATTTAGTTCTTCCTAGAAAATCCAAACCATCGAGACAACAGCCCAGAACACGACCAGACAGCCATCCACTTGACCAGGCAATGTGTAGTTAATCTTCTTAATCTTATAAAATACAGATGTTACTTCAAAAAAGATGATTGCATCCTACGCGTCATGCATTTAGTCATGCATATTAACTAATGACCCAAATTCAGCCAAGTCACTGGTTTATCTGGCTAGCTCAGGCAACCCATTCCATGCTCTAATAGCACTAGGGAAGAAGGAGCATTTGTACAAATTTGGCCTAGCATAGGGAACGAGGAATGTGCCTTTATCTTTTTGTCTTTATGAGTATTTCATTAAATTTTGTTTTTATATTTGAAGATTATGGTTCAGTGTTTTATGTATAATTGCTACTTTACTTTTGGGTCTTCACTCCTGAAGGGTTTCTAAATTTAGTGATTTTACTAAAGGTGTTACTCTAGTCAAATGTGAATATTCGTTTGTTATGAATCTCACTGCTCTATTTTGTGTCTGTTTCAGTTTCTTAATGTTTACTTGAGTTGAGGAGTCCCAAACAGAGGATGCATATAAAACTATCAATTTATGTCAGCTAAAACAGAGTTAAATCAAATTAGACCTTTTCACTAAGTGCTACCAAGGCTTAATACTCAAATGGGTATTTAATACGAATTCCCACATTTTAACATTTTTAAACAGCTGAATGATTAATTTAAGACAATCCTACCAAACAAGATAAAACTTTTAATCATAGAAATAGACCTGCATATTAAAAAGGCTCATAAGTTTTTGGCTGGATTAATATGTGCAACTTAGTCATAAATTAAGTAACTTATGTCGGATGGCTGGTCATGTGGTATGCACGAAAATCCCTAGTTCGAACCCTGCCCATTTCCCTTATTTGCCGTCCTGCAAGAGATTTGTGTTAAGAGGTCCGAAAATTATAAAACAAAACCAAAAACCTACCCCAAAGAAATTGTTTAACTAGCATTTTAATTTTTAGTATCTTATACAAATTAGATATAAATAAGTATATATATATATATATATAGATATATATATATATATATATATATATATATATATATATATGTCCTACGATTATCCATGTCTTAAAATAGTCAAGCATGTTATTAGAGTCTTAAAACTCTGCTAAGTCGTTAGTTTTCCTGGCTGATTCGGAAAACCAGTTCCATGCTCTAATGGCACGAGGGAAGAAGGAGCATTTGTAAATATTCGTCCTAACATATAGAATAAGAAAATCATTTTCCGTAATTTTTTTTTCCACGTTTCGACGGAATAATTCTTCATTTGGCTCATGACTATTTCACTCCCCTGTTACGATTAAGCTTCAATAACTTTGTCGCTTGTCATCAGAAAATGTTTTTTTTTTGGTACAGAATTAAAAGGAGGGGGGCACGCTCTTTTTATATAACACAAAATAAAGTTTATAATATAAAATCAAACATTAGTTTAATTTAATGAGGTCAAATCAACGTTGATATAGTCAGTTAGGAGAGAAAGAGTTAATCTTGGCAACCATTGATTCATTGAATGATTACAGATTTGTGTCCTACAAACTATGGTTGCTCATTATCTACTAAAAGCCTGGACACTCAATACATGCACGAATGAAGTGGAAAAAAAATGTTTATTTTCCTCCATAAATAAACTATCAGTTCCAACTTACCGACAAGGTCCTGGCCTGTAATGATTGATCCTGAGCCACGCTGTACAACAATTTTACCTTTCAGTGTCACCGTTTTATTGTCATGACTTCAAACTGTCATACAGATCTTGATGTCAAGTAAATATAATGTGCGCTTAGTCAAAGGGAAAGGAAAGAACAAGAATAGGTAAATCCTGTCGCTTGCATGACCCACTTTGTCCTGAAAGAAAATACCATACAGAATTTCTAGACATAAGAAATCGTTATTTTTCAAAATGATCCCCCCCCCCCCCCTTTTTCTCTTGTCCCATTGGAAAGGTTTTTGCTCTACAGAGTGTATGTCTAAGTAGCGCACAGGTGCATAGGACACAGTGACACCGTTGCAGTGCGTCATGGCGAGGTCTGGGGAGGGAACGGGAAGAACTTTCACCCCCACCATCCTTCCCCCTTTATGAATATTATGTTTTGATTAGACCTCTATACGTTTCCTTTCATTTCCCCCATATACACCAATGTCTATATTTATCTTTATTTTAATAGTGTCTAAAACAGTATTAATATTTAAAAAATGTTACCTAAATTTTGGTTATGGTCATATTTTATATTTGCCTGTCTAAACTTTAGCGGCAGACGCTCACCGGCTCACCAAATTCCTTAAAAAGTTATTAGAAAGTTATTAGCCATCGCCTACAAAGAAAGCATTTCAAATTAGGAATCAAGCGACGGGTAATGTCAATTGTGCCTCTAGATTACACCGTGACCATTGTTAAAACAGTTGTATAAATACCTAACGATATAGTCCTTGGTTAAAATACACAACTGGGGTAATATGTTCTTCAGGTTATTGTTACGTCTTCAAAGAAGCTTGGGCTAAGCCGTAGGCCTGATTATTTCAAGACTATGGCTTGAATACTCCTGGTCCATTGGTGAATTCGATGGGGGCCGCCTATAAGTTTGTGTGATAACACAAGCTCTCTTTGGTCATTCCTGTTGTATGTCTACAACTTACAAGCCATCTTAGATCAAGACGCAAGTTCTTCAGGATGGACGAATAATTTTCTGCTTATTTTAGTACCAAGAAAAGATATAGAACAAACATATAGGAATGGAAGGCCTTACTGTTTAAAAGACCAATGACAGCAAGGACAGAAAAAAAAGCAACACCATAGGAATGGAAGAACTTATTGTTTAAAAGACTAAGGAAAGGGAAAATAACAGGAATGGGAGGTAATGCTGAATAGAATACTTGTGTGACTTTTGCGTACACCATAAAATGACAGCAGACAATGTACGCGAAAGAAAAGTTTTTATTTATTTCTATTGTGTTCGTGCATACGTTCAGACTAATATGTCAATCTACGTGTTGGCGCGCTTACACCGGTACGAGTCACCTAGGCCTAAGAAGCATTATCAGTGAACTCTCTCCATTGTCTGACAGCTTAGTGCGACATGACATGTCAAGGGACGTCCTGTTAAGTCAACGTAGTTTGGTAGTACGAAGTAGAGGGATACAAAAAAAAAAGCCTCTTATCAGTTGTTTTATTAGTTATTGACTTGCAACTTCTTGGTGCTTATAGGTACACATGGTTGCACTGTTAGAAGTGCCCGTGGCGGCCAGAAATAATTAAGTAGCGAGGGTAATAGAACGGGTTGGATAATTTGGTCTATATACAATCTAGCTTGTTAATTCTGGATTTTTTTTCTTCTTTTTCTTTTTGTAAATGGTTTTCATTTAGCTTACTGCTCGCCTTTTGTTTTTTAATAGTTCAGAAACAGAGGCGTAGCTAGGGATTTGGGGGCCCGGGGGATTGATCTCTTTGGGGCCCCTTGCTTTTTGACATTCATGACATGAGATAATGTACATAATAAATATATAACCCTACATTCAAATTAGTACAGTATAGCAGTAAAATTAAAAGGAAATAATCATTAGGACTCTTAAAATGAATAATACCGTTGTGTATTGGCGAAATAATGCATCAGTGACAAATCTCTATTCATATAGCTTCACGTCGTGCTTTCTGTTCAGCAAAGGCATCTATAACAATATCTACATCGATAGTGTCTAGTATTTGTGACTCTACTGAAATTAAAGCCATGCTAAGCCTTTCTTGCGTCATTGTGCTCTTGAGATAGTTTTTGATTAACTTGAGCTTTGAGAATAACCTCTCACATGACGCAATGGAAGTGACCTGAGTTAGCAGTATTCAAATGGATTTTGCAAGGTTTGAGTACACATCATTACCATATGAAGCCAGCTTCTTTAATATGTCAATTGGTGATTGTGGCACTGGTTTGTTGATGAAAAATGCTCGTGCATCAATGACATCATTGAACAAGCGAATTGCCTGTATTTCATCAAACAGAAAAAGTAACACGGTTTTTCATCAATAGACTCCAAGAGATGTATTGGTTCAAGAAGAAATCCAAAGGTGTCCACAAGGCTTTTCAACCTTTGGAATCTGTCCTTCATCTCCATATGAAATCTGTCCAGCACTTCTGTCGCAACACGTTTGAAATGCAGTTCTATTGACAGTCCTATATCAGAACTCAACTCCCTAACAAGTCTTTTCTTTCTTCTGGTTGTTTTGATTACAGGAAATCCATAGCATTCACTACCTTCTTTTAATCTTTCGATGGATTGTGTGATCAGTTTCGTCAGTTTCTCAACATTTTGCAGAAAGCATGAAAGGGTTTTCATTTTTTTTTAGCAGCTTCCCGTATTTGCAGTCCAGACTTTTGTAGTTTATTGTGAACTATAGTGATTTGGCGCTGGAGATTTGACCCATTCCAGCAAAAAACTCATAATTTTCCACTGCATGAAAAAGATTCTATGCATTGCTTTTAGTGTCCATTCTTTCAGTTGTTGATTTAGAAAGTTGCTCCAAAAGCTTGATGATTTTGTCGAGATGTAAGGAAACTGCCGACATAGCTTCTTCTCTTGCGAACCACTTTGTATTACTCTCCTCTTTTAAACTCCAGGCTTCAGATTCTTTCAGTTTGGCTCATCTCTGGGGTGAATTGGAAAAAGGTTTAACAATTCATGTACAGTTTCAAAAAAAAGGTGACAATTGCTGAATCTATCTCAGCAGAATGAAGAGCTACCAGGTTCAGAGAGTGATTATCACAGTTCAGAAATGTTGCCTTAGGATTTATGTCTAAGAGATGTTTCTGAAGGGTCAGACAGACAGCCATTCATTGTGGCTGCGTTATCATAGGTTTTCAGAACAAGTTCTTCATAATGTTGTGCATCAGGTTTCAACATTTCAAAGTAACCATGATTAATGACTCTTTTATTCGAAATTATCAATGTGCAATTAACGAACTATTAGGGTTACCTGTTCTTGATGAGAAACTGGGGTGGAATCAAGCATCAGAGAAGTAAAAAAACTTGCTTGACTTTCCAAACAATTGATTCCCTAACTTTATTGCCCATCAAGTTTTTGAACTCATTTTGAATTTCTGGTGACAAATAATGTGTCTTCCCATATTCAATTCTATGTAAGTGGTGTTTCGTAACTTCATCTGACTTTGACTCTAGATTTCTTCATTATGTTCTTCAAAATTTTAACTGCTGACTCAGCCTTTCTATTTGATTGATGGTGTCCTGGGGGGGGGGGGGGGGGATTTCAAATGAGTCACTCCCCATTCCATCATAAATTTGGAAAAGTATTTCGAAGTAAGCTGAGGTCCGCTATCAGATATACAGACTTTGGGCACCCCATATCTTGCAAATAAAACTTTCAGTTTCTTTATAATTGCGTGTGTTGTTGTCAACTGCATGTTTTCTACCTCTATGAAATTTGAATACTAGTCCATGACAACTAGATATTGTTGGTCACACATTTGGAACCAATCAATTCCAATCTTGTCCCAAGGATTAGAACCTATTTCGTGCTATTTTAATTCTTCTCTCTGATTCGCTGGTTTGTTTTTCTGACAAATGAAACATGAGTTGGCTATTTCCTTTATTCGAGCTGATAATCCAGGCCAGAAAACTGTTTCTTTTGCTCTTCTTTTCATTGAATCTACTCCCAGATGTGCTACATGGAGTTTTTCTTCTATTTCCTTGCGAAGTGATATCGGTATGATTATTTGTTCTCCTTTCAACAAGAGTCCGTCTTCGTATGTTAACATGTCTCTTAGTGAAAAATAATGTTTGAGTTCAGGTAGACTATTACGTTTGTCTGGCCATCCATTTAGGATATACTGAATAAGTATTGCATCGTTCTATCTTTCTGTCTCGATTCTGACTTTCTCCAGCACTGCATCTGGTATTGCCAGTCCGACTGTATTGACACAAACATCATGGTGTCACGTCATTGTTTGACAGTTAGTGACATTTATTGGTTGTGAAGCACGAGATTCACTTGTTTATGGAGAGTAGGATGTTGCACGGGGAAATCAAGGGGCCACAGTTGCATTGTGGGAAAAAAAAAATTGAGAGCTGATCACCTGGTCAAGGAGCTGTAGACGCCATGTAATTTAAGAAAGACAGTCGTGTTTTATGTATTTCAATATTGAAGTGTTGCTAGCTGTGTGTTTAGTGAAATTCTATTTTGATTATGTTATACAATTATGTGAATTATTTCATGTGATCTCATTGATGGCTGGAATTGCCAGTGAACTGTTATTTTACTTTATTGGAAATTAATATTGTCTGCTGATCAGGATCTTACTTGATTACTATTAATATCTGTTGTGCTGTGCTAATGATATACGAGATAAAAAGTAGTACATCAACTCAAGTGAAACAAGGCATCTTTAATTATTTTAATACGTACAATCCAATGTCACTCAATAAGGAGCAAGAAAAAAGAAAACTTCATTTTTTTAAAAAGACAATACCTTCTTTAAACAACTTATAGAGCGATTGTTTCTCTCTTTAAAAAATTAAGATCAAGATTTCTAGCCAAATTTAAAGTTATTTCATTTTTTACTTGAAAAATGCTGAACAGTCAAACTCGAGTTTTACCCGTGAGGCTAATTCTTTTCTCATTGATACATCAACTTTTTCTGGAATTTCTAGAAAAATTGTTAGAGCCGTTTTTGAGATCAGCGTCCAGGCTCCTGCGTGAAGTTCTGACTTGAATAGAGATATTGTAATAATAAGCTTCTCCTCGAGATAGTCGTTGCTTTGGCGCTTTCAAATCCTGATAATGCTTTTCATGTAGGACATATTATTTTTAACTCTGAAAACTAGACTGACACACACACCTAACCACAAACAATGGCACTTAAGTTTCTTCTGTCAGTATTTTTCGTAGCCCACAGTTCGATCTTCTGCACGACGTAAGTCGCTCTGCTGCAAGACTCCATAAAACATCAAATGTGGAGGGATTTTAACAACAGTTTTTGTTACCAATTCCACGTGCAAAGGGAGAGCATCATAGCAGGCCATGACGTGGAGTACTTTCAACCGCCGTCCACTTTTGTAAGTCAGAAGAGAAATGGAACCCGCATGCCTCCATCATGACCCCTCCTGCGTCCTATCGCTACCTTGTCGAAAACCGAGCCGGACCTCTGTCACGTGGAAGGCGTTAGGTCACAATAATTGTCCAAACAAGCTTTGCCACTATAGTTGTGAACATGTCAATCATTGGTTTATCTCAGCGGGACACGCCCCCCTCACTCAGCCCACCGCATAATGCAAGGCTGCCATCTTTGTTATTAGATATTCACAGCGAGTCTTTCAAGTGGAAGATTTACGCTCAATCTAACAATATATGATGCAATGATGGCAGAGTAGGCCTATCTATTGTGACGTGTTTTTGCTTTTTTTTTGGAAGCAAGAGAAAAAGAGGAGAGAGAGAAAGTGAGGGGGAGAGAGAGAAAGAGGGAGAGTGTGAAACAGACAAGGAGAGAGAAATAGTGAGAGTGAAAGAGAGAGTCAGAGAGAGAGAGGGAGAAAGACAGAAAGAGAGAGATCGAAGGTCATTGTCAAAATTATTCAATGTCATTATTTCTTGTTTCTAAAGATGATTATATTTGAAAATTGGGAAAACTTGGCTTGCAGATTCCCTTGGTTCTAATATTATTCTATTACCTACATTTGAATATTCAAACTATTAAAACGGAATGCATTTATTTTGTTGACACGAGTGTCACATTTTGTTCTATTCTCGAGGAACAAGTTGTGGCTCAACGGGAACCCTTGTTGCCTACTACCAGTGGGATTCGTGTTCTATTACTTTGATGGTTTTCAAAACCCTGACCTAACGCCTCAAAAACACTGTGGACGCTCATTTCAGCTCAAACTTCTTACACGATTTGCAGCCAGCAACCACGAAGATATGGCGGCTATTCTCCCCGTGTCACCGATGAATCCTTTCGAAAGACTCTATTGCCGAATAAGCCACGTTTAATGAAACCCTTTGATACGGGTAGGAAACATATAATGGGGACATGTAGCTCAACCCCACCCTCTCTCTTCTGGCACAGAAAGGAAAATAACTTCCGAGTTCGACCCAGCAGCAAACAACTAGATCTAGTCAGAAGACGGCGTAGATCATTGTGCAGTCTAGTATCCAAGAACAATAGTAAAAACCTGTACAGCCATCATTTCTAAATTAAAACCACATAGAATATTAGAAATGCACTGCCCTTAATCGCTGCCCATCCCGCAGTCGTTATATTTCCAAAAATAAACTCTGAAAATGAAAAGCCTGTAACTCGCTTGTATAATTGTAGTATAAATAAATAAAATACTTAATAGACTGGCTCGTGGCTGTAAGTTACTTTACACTTTTATGTTTGTTTTAATGTAGGCTCATTAATTATGCTTTTCCATTTTATTTCTTTTGCGATCTGTCTATGTCAGTGGTCCATTCTGGGGCACCAGCCTATTTCCTCCAGGAGTCTCTTCAACTATCCCCACGTATTGACCATCTGCTTCCGAATAGCAGCACCATGCACTGCGATTTCGTGCACGAATTTGCACAAGAAAAAAAAAATCCTTTAATACTCACTCTTTGAGTCATATACCAAAATAGGATTAATTATATTATTATAAATTATTATAATTCATATTACTTATTTAGGTTCCAATCTGTCTCTCCTATGAATTGATCAGTTGAGCGTCACATCTTTTTTTTTCAATGACCAATTTCTGTGAAAGTTTTTTTTTTCAATGACCAATTTCTGTGAGTTTTTTTTTCCAATGACCAATTTCTATGAAAGTTGTTTTTTTTTAATGAGCTGTTTGATCTTCAATTAGTTTATTTCAAGTTGAGAAATCCTGTCAAGCACTAGATCTTGTTTAATCTAAAAATGAACAGGAATTTAAGTGTGTTATGTCAGCCATTTAGGTTAGTAATGTTAGTAATTACTTTCTTCTTTGCAAGGTTGATTTCCTTTTACTAAACACAAGGCATACAATCATGTAAACAGTCATGCAAAATGGACACATTTGAGTTCAAATCATTTAGTTCTCTTTATAATGTTTACACTCACATATTTTAGTCATGTACATTTTATAACAACTGTACACAAACACTTTATCACAATATACTTACAATCATCATATACATATGTCAAATACTGCAATAAAACATAAGGGATGCACGTACAAGATAAACAAAGTGAAATATCTAAGTATCGAATCTCAAGTATTTATACAATACTCTAGCTCACTGTCTTCAAAGAAATGCATTAGAAAGTAGTAGCAGACTCTTTGACACTTGGAGTTTGTGAGTGACATGACTTTCAAAATCATGACAGATGATATCCATAAAAACCAAGTGGAAGAAAATTGATGGGTCATAGAAACAAAAGACAGAACAATCATAGGATTGCTTAAGGAAAATTGATGGTTGAAGCATACCTGATGAGACTACTCATGGAGCATTATAGATCATGTATACACCAGAAATACTGGGGGGAGAACATTGCCAAACTTTTGTTCTTTCTTTTTTTAAATATTTTGTTTGAAACCAACAAATTGTCTGTCATAAAATAAAAAAAAATAAAAAAATTCAATGTTGTACTCAGATGAAGATATTATCTAGTTCATTCTGTCTATACAAAATAGTCACACAAATTGTTTCTTTGGTGAAAGGGGAAAAACAATCATTCTTCATGGATAAGACACCTAATGTCGAGCTGTAGAGTTTGAACTCCCTAACATGAACTTGGTGTTTAATCACTAAAGCTAGCATCACTATCTGAGTCTTCTTGATCACTTGCATCCCCATTGGTTGTTGGGGCTCCACCTGGTGGTGCAGGGGCATCTGGGGTGCTAAAAGAAAAGCAAATTAAAATTTTTAAAATTTTAATAGCTACCGTACCTTTAATAATACTAAAAACTCCTATCAATATATTACGACATATAATTATACATCACTATAATATCAATATCATAAATGATCATTCAGTTAATAGTATAAAATAGGTTGTAAGTAGTTAAACATAATCTAATAAACAAATCTCAACATCTTGACCTAGTTCAGTTTGAGAGACAAGGGAGAGCAATGAATGACATAATCCTTTTGACGTTTTTTATTATGCTTCTAGATATTTTTTTAAATGAGCAATCAAGTTTATTGGTATCAGAATATAATTTTATTTATATTTACCAAATACTACTCACAGATTTATGTATGTACCTATCAAGAGATCTCTAAAACTAGCAAACTGATTGGCATGAAATTTTGTACACATGTTCCTTTAACATTCTGGGTACTCAATAAGACATGGTTTAGACAGATTCCCAGCCTGAATGCATCTATTTACAATTAAAGGTTCAAGCTTTCTATTAAAACTTTTTATTTTATTTTTAGCATTTCCCCAAAAGGCTGCATTCTATAAATAAACATAAAAAGAAATAGTAAAAAAAAACAAAACTTCCTTATTTTTAAAGCATATTTTCGTTCTTTTTCCTTAAGTCAACTTTATTTTTTTTTGCCCTAGTCATATTTTATTTAATTTCCCCTTCCTTTTAATAAAGAATAAAACCTAGCCTAATAGATCCAAGTCTATTTTTTCTTTTTTTTTTTGAGACAATAGAATGATAATGATTTTACATATGCGTAGATAAGACTATGAGCGAGGAGCTATATATGTAAATTATGTATACATATAAGACAATTATACCCTGTAGCACTGTCTTTTCTCTACATTGAAAATGGATCAAATAAATGATTACAGATAATAAAACCATATTGATAGTTCCTTTTTTTAGAGGACACATGCCAAAATATATGGAGTGTGAGGAACAAAACTGGGGAATTTAATTGGGACCTTCAGGAAACTTTTTTTTTCCTTTTGGCCTGATGGTCTAAAGAAATGTTTGTGATATCTAATATTGTAAATTATGATTAAAGAATGTGAAAAACAAACAAACTATAACTGACCAATGTTGTCATATCTAGAATTCAAAAGCTGAAAAGTGTGGTGAGGGGTTGATCAATTGGAGGATGCTTAAAAAAAAATCTTCATTGTAATTAAATGAATTAAAAGAGCCAAATAAAGAAGTGGAAGAAAATTTTGAGAATGTACGTAGGTTTCAATTTTTTTTGTTGTGGGTGGAAGGGCCAGGGTTCTGCGGAAGACAGGAAATAAGTAGATGTGGTACTACAATTCACTGGCTAAAAGCATGTGTGTCAGCAAGTCAAAAGTCTATGCCAGAAAATGTCATGATGCACAGGGGGAAAAAACAAATTGGGGGATTCAGAGAAAGAGAAGGCGAGAGAGAAGAAAAGAGAGAAAGGGTTGTTTACTTTATTGTAACAGGGGCTATAACTATGTTGTTAAAATGTAGCCCATTGTGAAGTTCAAAAAAAAATAGGGCCATAAAAATATAAAGTCTCGCAACAAATGTACAAGTCAAGCCAATGAATAATGCTATATACAGTTATTACTATAGAGAGCTGAATTATCATGATCACAAAAACATTAGATGGGGGGGGGGGGGGGGGGGGGGGCAATATAGTTTTTTAGCTGCATCTGGTTTACTTGGCCAAACAGTTGATGGTATCTCAAAAACATTTTAGCAACTATATAGAAAATACATGACAAGCTTTTACTTCCAGATTAGCCCAATGTTAATGTATCCAAAAATAAACAGGGTACATAAACATTGAAAATATATGTAAACAATAAATCTGTTCATTTATCTCCCTTTTACAAATATCAACTAATGCACATTTTCTAACTCACTCTAATAAATCTGGGTTTAAACCTTCCATAGCCATTTTACCTTTCACGGCTGGAGGAGGAACTCCCTAAAAAATAACAAAGAATAACAAATAAAATATCCCTAAATATCTACTTAACAAATTTAAAGAAATTGTAACATAATTTTAAGTAACATCTGATAATTTTAAGTAACACCCGATAATTTTAAGTCATAGAGAAAAAATCTATATCAAATATACTGATAAACTACGACTCAATGATAATAGAGTCTTAAGAACTGTACTGTTTGCTTACAAATTGCAGCATTTTAAAAAATTTCATGTATCTTGGATCTTGAGAAACTGTATTTGTAGGTTTTGTTTCTTCAGGTGGCGGAGGTGATGGAGCATCCTAGGTCAATAAAGAGCAGCTCGATAACTGTTAAGTTATAACTAATTACTAATATATAAAAAAAATCTATATGAAAAATTGTACATTTGTGGTTATATAAGTGGAAGAAATTACATTATGTACCAATTGAGGATTAGCAATAACGGCTGATGGAACAGGAGCAGCAGGAGTTTGTGCTGTGATCTCTGTAGAAGGCTGTACAGCTGGAGTAGCAGAAGTTGATTGTGGAACTGTTACTGTTTCAAGTCCTGGTATTGAGGAAAGCTGAAAAAAAACAAGCTTTAAAATAAATATTAGCTTATGATTATAAATATGTGTATAATAACACTAATGTATGCACACATTTTTTATCTTAAGATGCTAATGTATGCCTATGTTATTAATAGGGGTGCACCGAATAGTACTTTTTGATATTCGGCCGGAGCCGAATATTGCTGAATAGTAAAATATGATATATGGCCTAAGCTGGAGCCAGATACCTACATGTCTTGAAAATAGCTTGTTGCTGAACATTTTGCAAAACTGTTAAATAACATACCTATATTCATATTTTTTTTTTCTTTTTATATGCCTTATTGTTTTAAACTCTGTTACTAAGTGATGAATTAAAACTTAACAGTTTTTATAAACAGATAGCCCTATTTAGCTAATTAGCATATAATTGATATCTATGTTTAGATCTACAGTTGTATAGAACTAACAGCATTAGGAAAACCAACTACCAAAAAAAACCACAACATAAATAGGCTGTGTGTTCGACTGATTTTAACAACCTGGTCAGATAGACGTAGTTTGCATACATATGTAGTCCTAGTGTAGTGTTGAGTGGTCAGGCAAAAAAGATAACACATTGGCATAGTCAGTCAAGCATGTAGATAAATTATACCTGTACACTAGTTACAGAGGTCAAATGTTTCTTAACATTCCAGCATATTTTTTCTGTTAGCTAGATCTAATTGTAGTGCTTGTAGTGAGATTGTAAACTTTACTGTAAGGTTGTACGTTATATTTTAAGTCAATAGAATAAAACAATAAAATTAGCTTTCTTGCTAAAGGTTTTAATACAAGGCAAAAAAAAAAAAAAAAAAAAAAAAAAAAAAAAAAAAGCACACATTCACATCTTTGCTTATTTTATTGTGCAAGAACGTATGTAAGAAACATCTTCCTTAATAAGGAGTAGGGGTTGTTTAGCTCTCCCTTAAAAGATAGGCCTGGTTGTGTCTTTTACGCTAATATACACAAATCTGAGCCTTGTGTTTTGTGTAACCTCTAGAGAGTGTCAATATGCTGAAATTAAACCTACATCCATCGTATTTGACTTGTGGTCACCTGTTTATCAATATACTAAATGTGAAGGACTAAACAAATAAAAGGGGATGGGAGTTGTTCATCTCTACCTCTGGAGATATAACCACACAGCTAGACAGACGTCTGGTCAGCGTGACATAGTCAAAGAATATAACATCTTAACATGTTAACTAACCCACTCAAAAGTCAAGAAAAATGACAAAATGTGCCAGCCATTGCTGCTCTGTATGTAAAGTGCATTAAAATGTAAAGCTTCATTTCTATTTACATTAACACGCCTTGTCTTTATAATAAAAGATGTTTGGTGCATATTCATAAAGGTCCTATTTTTTAGTAGATTATTATGTTGTAATATTAAAATTAATACATTCTATAACAGACATCAATGGAACGAGGTCAACATTATGCATATTAAATAGGTGTACTTTTTACTATTCTGCCAACTATCCGGCAGTGATATTCGACCGGAGCCGAATATGGCTAAATATTCGACAGAAACCGGAGCGACTATCCGGTGCACCCCTAGTTATTAATAAATAAACAATGACTAAATGTTAAGTAATTATCATGGAGAATCAATTCAAACTCAAGCTGTGCATGCTTACCTTGGCTTCCAAGATACTAAGTGAGATTTCCAGCTGCTGAAGTCTCCCATGAAGATGTTCCAATTTTTCTTCACATACATTACCAAAACGATTTAAAAAACGTGCTGTGTGTGTGATGAAATGATTGATAAATGCAATGGTCCTTTTCTGGCTAATGGCTTCCACCTAAAATTAAAAAAATATTGACAATTATACAATCAGTTTACCTTAGTGCAATCTATGCCTTGACACTAATAAAATCAATTTACCCTAGTGCAATCTATGCCTTGACACTAATAAAATCAATTTACCCTAGTGTAATCTATGCCTTCACACTAATACAATCAATTTACCCTAGTGTAATCTATGCCTTCACACTAATACAATCAATTTACCTTAGTGCAACCTATGCCTTGACACTAATAAAATCAATTTACCCTAGTGTAATCTATGCCTTCACACTAATACAATCAATTTACCTAAGTGCGATCTATGCCTTGACACTAATAAAATCAATTTACCTTAGTGCAATCTATGCCTTGACACTAATACAATCAATTTACCTTAGTGCAATCTATGCCTTGACACTAATAAAATCAATTTACCCTAGTGTAATCTATGCCTTCACACTAATACAATCAATTTACCTAAGTGCAATCTATGCCTTGACACTAATAAAATCAATTTACCTTAGTGCAATCTATGCCTTGACACTAATACAATCAATTTACCTTAGTGCAATCTATGCCTTGACACTAATAAAATCAATTTATCCTAGTGTAATCTATGCCTTCACACTAATACAATCAATTTACCTAAGTGCAATCTATGCCTTGACACTAATAAAATCAATTTACCTTAGTGCAATCTATGCCTTGACACTAATACAATCAATTTACCTTAGTGCAATCTATGCCTTGACACTAATAAAATCAATTTACCCTAGTGTAATCTATGCCTTCACACTAATACAATCAATTTACCTAAGTGCAATCTATGCCTTGACACTAATAAAATCAATTTACCTTAGTGCAATCTATGCCTTGACACTAATAAAATCAATTTACCCTAGTGTAATCTATGCCTTCACACTAATACAATCAATTTACCTAAGTGCAATCTATGCCTTGACACTAATAAAATCAATTTACCTTAGTGCAATCTATGCCTTGACACTAATACAATCAATTTACCTTAGTGCAATCTATGCCTTGACACTAATAAAATCAATTTATCCTAGTGTAATCTATGCCTTCACACTAATACAATCAATTTACCTAAGTGCAATCTATGCCTTGACACTAATAAAATCAATTTACCTTAGTGCAATCTATGCCTTGACACTAATACAATCAATTTACCTTAGTGCAATCTATGCCTTGACACTAATAAAATCAATTTACCCTAGTGTAATCTATGCCTTCACACTAATACAATCAATTTACCTAAGTGCAATCTATGCCTTGACACTAATAAAATCAATTTACCTTAGTGCAATCTATGCCTTGACACTAATACAATCAATTTACCTTAGTGCAATCTATGCCTTGACACTAATACAATCAATTTACCTTAGTGCAATCTATGCCTCAATACTAATAAAATCAATTTACCTTAGTGCAATCTATGCCTTGACACTAATACAATCAATTTACCTTAGTGTAATCTATGCCAGGACCAACAAGAGGTAACCCATCATTGTCCATGATGGTTTCTGAAAAATGCATATAAAATTAAAATGTTTGTAAAAATAAAAGAAAATGTTTTGTTATTGAACTGACCAAATAGCATTTATACTAACTTTCCTAGACAGGCTTTAAAGACCTAATTTAGTTGAATTAAGTTTATAGAATTGAATAAAAAACACATTTATTTCTGTTTTCTGAACTCTTGAATATACAATTACAGATGGAGACACATAATTCTGAATGAGTGGTCAAGAGGAAAAACCTAGTTACTTCGGTTTATAAGCTAAGGTTTTAGGTAGGAGAGGAATTGAAGATAGTTGTCTTTGTGTTGATCACACAGCTCCATCATGAAGAGCTAGCTGGGCTAAGTTCAAATCAAAGAAGTGGAGTGCTTCTTAGATGAATCAGCACATTGACACTGTTACGTATCTAGGTAACAATGCCTAGATACTATTGTTTTTTTTTCTTGACCTGTAGGTTGTCTGCCCCTTTGTGTAATAAGTTTTTTTTTATTTTATTCTTCAAGAGTCAAGCCACACAGACAGTGACCGGTCCTTGACCTATGTGTGTACCTCTGGTTGAAAGGAGGGTGGTTTTTTTTTTTTCTTTTCTTCTGTCTCTTTGAAGAGCGTTCTAGATTTGGGTGTTGATGACTTTCTGTTCTGGAAGTTGCTAGATATCGACGCGCGGTAGATTATATAAAGACCGCTCGCGTAACGTTGACGGACAGACATACGGAGACAGCCGTGAGACAGAATAGCGGAGACATTGCGTGACCCGTGCGTGGTATACCAATTGATCGTGTAAGTTAAGATTTTTCTTTTTTTCAAGGCCTTGCTTGTATTTGTAATTATATTTTCAAACTCTTGTATTGTAATATTTTTACATACCATTTTTGTAAAAGGGTTTTGGTCAACCCTTCCATTTTGTATTGAGTTATATTATGATTAAACATTAAGTTGATATTTTACCTTCCGATTTCTTGTGTCATTTTTTTTTTGTTATTCATTGTAAGTCTCTGATTAAATTCAGACTTAAGATAAGTGACACAACTACCTTTTTCTATTGTCACGTTCCCCTAGGCAAGCCATTTAAAAGTAGAATTCAATTTGTAATACGTGACAAAAGAAGTTTGAGGGCTTTCGTCCGGGATATTTTTCTGAACCTATTTTCGTCTTACTTGAGTAATTTTGTAAAGGCGAAGTTGACTTTAAAAAAAATTTTTTTTTGTGTCAAAGAGTCGGAAGTAAAGTATCAATAGTATTGACCAAACTCTCTTAAGGTTTTTTTGTTGTACTGATTTTGTACTGTATATTTACATTGTATACATATTTTTTTGCTTGTAATAGTTGTTAGTTAGTCATGGATATTCAGGTTTTTCTTGCAAATCCCTCTGTGGAAGAGCTTGATGCTTGTACTAGGAAGGAACTGGTCCTTATTTCTAAACAGTTAGGGTTAAAAATAAAATCAAATGCCCTTAAACAAGAAATCAGAGATAACATTGTAATCCATTATGTAGACGAGGAAGTGTTTTCTGAAGACCTTTTAGAAACCCTTAGACCCGATGAGGGTAAATCAGATTTAGAACTTCAGATAAAATTAAAACAGATGGAAATAGAAGCCCAGAAAGAAATTAAACAAAAAGAATTAGAGCTTGCAGCGGCTAGAGAGCAGAAAGAAATTAAACAAAAAGAATTAGAGCTTGCAGCGGCTAGAGAGCAAGAAATTAAACAAAAAGAATTAGAGCTTGCAGCGGCTAGAGAGCAGAAAGAAATGGAAATGAAATTACAAATAGAGTTAAAAAAATTAGAGTTAGCTGCTAATGTAAGACCAGATTCTTCCCCTGCCAGTCATACTGCTGAAGCAACAAAATTTTTGAAAATAATTCCACGCTTTAATGAAGCCACAATTGACAATTATTTTCCACAATTTGAACTTGCTGTGAAAAATTTTAATGTACCTGAAACTTTGTGGCCCACTTTGCTGCAAACAGTTTTGACTGGTAGAGCTGCAGAGGTATTTTGTTCTTTGACCATTGAACAACAAAAAGATTATAATGTTGTTAAGGCCTTAATTCTTAAGGCATATGAACTTGTTCCGGAAGCTTACCGAAAGCAGTTCAGGGATTGTCGCAAATCGGATGGCCAAACCCATGTAGAATTCCTGCGGGAAAAGGAGCGACGCTTTGAGAAATGGCTCACTTCCAGGGAAATCGGCACCGACTTTGCAAAATTCAAGAACCTAATGCTGATGGAAGAGTTCAAGAGTTGTGTGCGGCTGGACGTCCGTACGCATATAGCTGATCGTGGCGAGGAAGATGTGCACAAGGCTGCAGTGTTGGCAGACGATTATATAATATCACATCAATTTGCCAAGTATACGACGGATGTCAAGCCAAAACAAGTCAAACAGCCTGAGTCCATTGCTAGCAACTCCATCAAGAACAGCAGTACAAATGACAGAAAACCTACTACAAGCAGAGCTACTTGTTCCTACTGCAAACGAGAAGGCCATAAAATTGACGATTGCTGGAAATTGAGGAAGAGAAACGAAAAAGCTCCTTCAAAAGTCAGCGCTTGCACAGTACAGTGGTCGTCGAGGTTTACTCCCTCATCATCAAGTCATATCAAGAATACCTCGACACCACCTGTTTCAAATGTATTGACTGTACAAGACTCTCCGAAAATGTCTCCACGATGTTCAAATGACTCAACAGTGAGTTCTTCAAATTCATCTTTACGATGTTCTAATGACTCAAACAAGAGTTTTTCAAATACATCAAGCCGATGTTCCAATGACTCAAACAAGAGTTTTTCAAATACATCAAGCCGATGTTCTAATGACTCAAACAAGAGTTTTTCAAATACATCAAGCCGATGTTCCAATGACTCAAACAAGAGTTTTTCAAATACATCAAGCCGATGTTCTAATGACTCAAACAAGAGTTTTTCAAATACATCAAGTCGATGTTCCAATGACTCAAACCAGAGTTCCCATAATACATCACCCCGATGTTCCAATGACTCTATCCAGAGTTCCCATAATACATCACCCCGATGTTCCAATGACTCTATCCAGAGTTCCCATAATACATCACCCCGATGTTCCAATGACTCTATCCAGAGTTCCCATAATACATCACCCCGATGTTCCAATGACTCTATCCAGAGTTCCCATAATACATCATCCCGATGTTTCAATGACTCTATCCAGAGTTCCCATAATACATCATCCCGATGTTCCCATGACTCTATCAAGAGTTCCCATAAGACATCACCCCGATGTTCTAATGACTCCATCAAGAGTTCTCCAAATACATCCAAAAGATGTTCTACTGACTCAAGAAAGAGTTTCTCCACTGCGTCTCCTAGAGATGTCAATGACTCCAGCGAGAGTTCGACCCAAGTCCAGTCTGCATCAACTAAAATTGATGTTTTATTAGAGGATTTTAAGCCTTTCATTTCGGAAGGATTCGTATCACTACCCGGTGATTCTACAAGTCTACGACCTATCACCATTTTGAGAGACACAGGTGCCTCACAATCGCTACTTTTAGAGGGTATCTTGCCCTTGTCAAAATCATCATCGACTGGGAAGAGCATCCTGTTACGAGGCGTAGAGCTTGGATGTATAGATGTGCCTCTACATCTAATCGACATAAAGTCAAATCTCATTACTGGACCGGTTGTTGTAGGTGTCCGACCAACATTACCATTGGAAGGCATCTCATTGCTGTTAGGCAATGACTTTGCAGGTGGAAAGGTGATAGCCGAACCCATCGTCACTCAAACACCCGACTTATCTGCCACACCCGAGGAAGACCTAGAGTTATATCCAGCGTGTGCAGTAACAAGGGCAATGAGGTTGAAAGCATCTCAAGAAGAGAACGTCATCAAAGCCAACAGTAACCACGATGATGTGGACTTGAGCACCACATTCTTTGCTTCTCTTGAAGAAGAACCAACGCCAAATTCTGAAAAGCCGGCATCAACTCGAAAACAGTTGATTGAGGACCAAAAGAAGGATCCAGAGCTCGCCAAACTCCGAGAAACCGCAATGACATCACAAGAGGCAGAGCTAGCATCAACGTGCTACTACATCCAAGATGATATGCTCTTCAGGAAATGGAAACCTCCAGACGCATCCAACGAAGAAGAATGGAGAATATGCCATCAAATCGTGTTACCAGAAAGATACCGAGCGTACATCATGAATCTGGCTCATGACACACCAATGTCAGGTCATCTCGGCATCCACAAGACATACCACAAGATTATGTCACACTTCTTCTGGCCACGTTTGAAGAAAGATGTCATCCAGTACTGCCGATCTTGTCATGCCTGTCAGATGGTTGGCAAGCCAAATCAAAAGATCCCTGTTGCTCCTCTGAAGCCGATTCCAGCCTTTGAAGAACCTTTCAGCAGAGTACTTATTGACTGTGTTGGTCCTCTCCCAAGGACAAAAGCTGGCAACCAATACCTGTTGACCATTATGTGTGTTTCAACTCGTTTTCCTGAGGCTATTCCTCTAAGGAACATAAAAGCATCAAACATTGTAAAGGCCTTAAACAAGTTCTTTACTCTATTTGGTCTACCAAAGTCCATCCAATCGGACCAAGGAACGAATTTCACGGCCAATCTTTTCAAGCAAGTCATGACTCAGTTGGGCATCAAACACTGCATGTCGAGTGCGTATCATGCCGAGTCGCAAGGCGCTCTTGAGCGATTCCATCAGACTCTCAAGAACATGATCCGAACCTATTGCTTTGAGCACGAAAAAGACTGGGACGAAGGAATCCACATGCTGCTGTTTGCAACCCGTGAATCCGTCCAGGAATCGTTGGGATTCAGCCCTTTTGACTTAGTCTTTGGCCATTCGGTGCGCGGTCCCTTGAAATGTATAAAAGAGACTTTGTTGTCACCAACAGCCACTGAAGGACTTTTAGACTATGTAAGTAAGTTTAAAACTAGACTTTATGATGCTTGTGTTCTGGCCAAAAATAACTTACAAAACACCCAATCCAGCATGAAACGCTGGTATGATAGAAAGGCCCGTGCTAGAGAATTTTCTCCCGGGGATAAGGTGCTTGTATTTTTGCCCATACCAGGTCAACCCTTGCAAGCCAGATACTTTGGTCCCTATGAAATTGAGACCAAAATTAGTGACCTCAATTACACAATCAAAACCCCTGACCGTAGGAAAAAGACTCAGCTATGTCACATAAACATGCTGAAGCCTTATGTATCTCGGCCAGATCACTCAGAGAAGAGTAATTGTGTTTTAAATAGAGTCAAAAGTTGTTCAAATAGCCATGTTTCTCCTATCGATGATGATATTGTAAAGGAGAAATTTGGACAATACAAAATACCTAATTCTTTTGTACTACAGAATTTGGATGTAAAACTGTCTCATCTGTCTTCGACAGAAAGGCCAGTTATCATGAAACTCATTAATGAATTTAATGACATTTTTTCTGATGTACCAAAACAGACTAATGTTATAATGCATGATGTAGATGTTGGCGAGGCTACTCCAGTCAAGCAGCATCCTTACAGGGTCAACCCTGAAAAACTTGCCATACTTAGGTCAGAAATCAAGTATATGCTTGAAAATGACCTCATTGAACCAAGTTCCAGTAGCTGGAGCTCCCCATGTGTCTTGATACCTAAACAGGACAAGACTTATCGTTTTTGTACAGACTACCGTAAGGTAAATGCTGTAACAAAGACCGATTCGTTTCCTATCCCTAGGATAGACGATCTCATAGATCGTATTGGTGACGCTAAGTACATCACCAAAATAGACCTACTTTCAGGTTATTGGCAGGTTCCCCTGACTGATAGGGCAAAGGAAATCTCCGCCTTTGTCACCCCTGATGGTCTGTACCAATACAAAGTGATGCCATTTGGCATGAAGAATGCTCCTGCCACTTTCCAGAGAATGATAAATGCCCTGCTTGCTGACATGGAGAATTGCCACGCATACATAGACGATGTAGTAATTTTTAGCCAAGATTTTTCTAGCCATTGTAAACAACTGCATTGTCTTTTTACTAAACTTTTACATGCAAAAATTACTGTAAACCTGAGTAAGAGTGATTTTTGCCAGGCTTCCATCCAATACTTAGGCCATATTGTAGGACAAGGCCAGGTGAAACCTGTAATGGCCAAAGTAGAAGCTATCCAAGCTTTCCCTATTCCTGCTGATCGGAAACAACTCCGAAGATTTTTGGGAATGTCTGGATATTATAGAAAATTTTGCGAAAATTTTTCTGTCATTGCCAGTCCTTTAACAAACCTCCTGAGAAAGAACGTCCGATTTACTTGGACGGATGAATGTCAGAAAGCCTTTAACCAAATCAAGCAGATATTATCTAGCTCCCCCATTTTGATGGCTCCTGACTTCGGAAAACCTTTTAGGTTAGCTATTGACGCCAGTGACACAGGTGTTGGGTCAGTCCTTTACCAAGAAGATAATTTCCAAGTAGGGCATCCTATTTGTTTCTTTTCCAAGAAATTTAATAGACATCAAAGAAATTATTCTACTGTGGAAAAAGAATGTCTTGGGTTGATTCTTTCTATACAACACTTTGATTTTTATATCAGTGGGTCCAGATGGCCACTGGTTGTATTTACTGACCACAATCCCCTTACATTTATCCACAAAATGTCTGGCAAGAATCAACGACTTCTCAGGTGGAGTTTATTTTTACAAGAGTACCACCTAGATCTTAAACACATAAAAGGCAGCGAAAATGTTATCGCCGATGCCTTATCTAGATTGTAAAAAGTATTTTGATGTATATATTTTTTTTATATATCATGATAAATACATTCTGTAATGTAAATATCATTTTTGTAATTATTCTAAAAAGATTTCCATTTCGTGGAAATGTAAACTTTTTATTTTTAGGAGGGAGGTGTTACGTATCTAGGTAACAATGCCTAGATACTATTGTTTTTTTTTCTTGACCTGTAGGTTGTCTGCCCCTTTGTGTAATAAGTTTTTTTTTATTTTATTCTTCAAGAGTCAAGCCACACAGACAGTGACCGGTCCTTGACCTATGTGTGTACCTCTGGTTGAAAGGAGGGTGGTTTTTTTTTTTTCTTTTCTTCTGTCTCTTTGAAGAGCGTTCTAGATTTGGGTGTTGATGACTTTCTGTTCTGGAAGTTGCTAGATATCGACGCGCGGTAGATTATATAAAGACCGCTCGCGTAACGTTGACGGACAGACATACGGAGACAGCCGTGAGACAGAATAGCGGAGACATTGCGTGACCCGTGCGTGGTATACCAATTGATCGTGTAAGTTAAGATTTTTCTTTTTTTCAAGGCCTTGCTTGTATTTGTAATTATATTTTCAAACTCTTGTATTGTAATATTTTTACATACCATTTTTGTAAAAGGGTTTTGGTCAACCCTTCCATTTTGTATTGAGTTATATTATGATTAAACATTAAGTTGATATTTTACCTTCCGATTTCTTGTGTCATTTTTTTTTTGTTATTCATTGTAAGTCTCTGATTAAATTCAGACTTAAGATAAGTGACACAACTACCTTTTTCTATTGTCACGTTCCCCTAGGCAAGCCATTTAAAAGTAGAATTCAATTTGTAATACGTGACAACACACATACAGAAATAACATTTTTTAAACAGGAAATTTAAAAAAATGTATTTAAGGTTTAAACCAAAGACAAGCACTGACTCAAGCACTGATGGCTGCCTGGTCATGCGGTTTGCCCGCTGGACTGGACTGCATGCTCCCATCCCCCGTCATCCTGCGGGAGGTTTGAACTAAAAAGTAAATTATCTTCAGCTCTGAAGGAACATCCGAAAACATGTAAAACATTTTAAAACACAAAACAAAATGTTTATATATATATATATATATATATATATATATATATATATATATATATATATATATATATATATATATATATATATATATATATATATATATATATATATATATAATATTTATAGGTCAATATCAGAATGAAGTATTACACTCCAGTAATACTAAGTTAGATAAAAAGGATATTTGTTTATAAATATATGACAGTCAGTCTAAAAGGTCTAGAAACAAAATTTAAAATATGTGCTTATTTTTCTAGCTTTGTGGTGGGAGGCAAAAAAGACAAATGTCTGAGTCCTAAACTTAAATGGGTTTCTCAGAAAAAGATCCCATACATGTCTAGAATAGCAAATGATTACACTCTGAATGTATGCTAGTTGCTAGTTTTGTACTGTATAACACAGTAGCAATCTACATTGACTACATCATCATAAAACATAAAAAATAGCAGTTTAGTATCTTATGTTGGAGAAGAAATTTAACTGAGAAACTGATCAGCAGACCTGAGGGAATTAGCTCTGCACCTAGATTTTTTTTTAGATGGACACTAAAAGTAAAAGAGTTAAATAGTAGCAAGAAAGAAATCCTTCACAGAGTTGACCACATATAATATATCTAAAATGCACTGCAATCTATACTACAAAAATAATCCAATTTGCCAAATGTCCTTTTTTCTTAATAGATATATCTAGATATAGATTAGATGTATATCTAGTAACAATACTATAGGTATAATAAAGGAGAACAACTTAAAAATTGAGGCTTACAATCTATTTTATAAAACATATCAGTAAATCAAAGTCCATACAACTACAATACCGTACATGTATTTAAAAATATAATTCCCATGCAAAGGAATCTTTCACAGTAGTTAATCATTGGTACAAACAATAATTACAAGTATAACTCTATGCAAAACATCTTTGGATAGTAGATGAATCAATGAAGAGTCTATTTTTTTCCATTGTCCATACTTTTGATGCTGGCATTATCACCAAGAATGCAAAAGAAAGGGCTATTAGTTAGAGACCTATTAGAGCATGGAATGGGTTGCCTGAGTCAGCCTACACTACATATCTAGATAAATATAGATCTAGTAATAGTAATAATAATCTAGAATCCTTGTAAAATGTTTTACAACTTAGTGTTTCGGATATTCCTTCAAACCTCTCGCAGATGGGAGATGGGAGCAGGCAGGCTGCACTGTGAAGCCAAGACCATCGTCTTGGATGACCGAACCGACGACCGAACGGTCAAACGACTGTCACTCACAGTAGTGTTAGTGAGTAGTCAGTAGTCACAGTCCACAGAGTCCAGCCTAGCTCAGCCACAGCGCGCAGCTGAGTCAGGCCCATTCTTTTCTTATTCTAAATTAGTAAATACTAAAATAGTAAACTAAATCATGAGTAAATGATCAAAAGTAGAAACCTAGCGGTCCTAGCCCTAGGCCTAACTCATGAATACTAGAAAAGACTTGTAAAGTAAAATACTTACTAATAGTAATAGTTCAATAGATTAAATCTATATCAAATTCAAGTATATCTAGTTTATTAAAATTTAAGTTGTGAATATGGATCTAGATAGATTTAATTATAATTTATACATTTGATTGATTTAAGTAAAGGTACGAAATTAGTCTAGTGTGAGGTTTAGATCTAGATCTAGATTAATCTTGACTTACCAGGCTAACTCAGTAACTGGATGTTTTGTAAACAAATTTTTCGGAAGTAGGCGTTTTCTCCCCTGTCTATCATCATGTATCAAGTACATTGGCATATTAAGAATTACAATACATAACTAAAAAAAAAGTGAACATTATAAAAAAAAATATTGATTTAATTAATTTATTTAAATTTACAATTTGTAGATCCATTTCTCTTTCTTTTGATTACCCGCGTACTATGTTCGTGCTAGAACTTAAGTATTCATATTAACCCCCCCCCCCCCCTTTTTTTTGTTTTTCAAAACTACTACAGCTCCAGTCCCTAGATTATAGAACAAATGTAATATCAGGCAATGCCGTTGTTTTATTTATCATCTTCAGTCCCTAAATATATTGCTATCTATTTCATTTTCATTGAGTCTTTTAATATATTCTACATATTTAATTATAATAATTAAACTATGAAGTATATCATCACTAAGATATCAGTGTCACTGGGTCACAGTCACAGTGTAGGCTCACGATTGTTTATACTTTGATTATTATAGTTTATCAAAACTGGCAAAATTAAACTCAAATTGAATATAAAACAGTGCACAATTCAAACTATATATTATATACCTACACTCTAGATCTAGATATTCGGTAGATTATTCAGACAAAGTTAAAAGGAATTTTTTTTTATTGACCTAGATCTAAATAAAATGAACTGACATTTGTCACTTGATAAAAAATCTGGTATGTTATCAATGGAGGACTGCTACTTAGTCAACAAAAGAATAAAGAAATCGATGTTTATGTTGTTGATCTTCTACATTTAAAGCCATGACTTGAATAGAAGATACTAATTCGGTGAAATGGCTGTTCAAGATAAGCCATTTAGATTTGTAGATTATTTTGTTATTTGTGGACTTGATGAAAATGCCGATTTAGAACCAGATAAACTTTCAGGTTTGTTAATGTTACTTGTTACTAATGTTACTTGTAACAGTCAAGTTTAACAGTTTACAATTTACAGTGTAACATTCCTTTTCAACCTTTGTTGTGCATTTCATTTGTAGTAACGGTTCATTTGTTAAAAGTAAATGTGTGTTAGTTTGTTTATAGTGATTATTAGATCCAGATTAGAATTAGATTATCTAGAGATCTAGTCTAGATGTAAAATAAACTATTCTGTCTGTATAATTAGATTTAGATCTTTAATTTTAGATTTAGATCTTTAATTTTAGATTATAGATCTATATATTTATAACATAGTCTATATAGTATATTATATTTAAGTATATATACGAATTAAAATAGTTAAATCTAGATTTAGTATTAGTAGTATTAATAGTAATAATAGTTAAATAGAGGTCTATGAGAAATGGACAAGCTCTCATCTGAATCGCAAGAAAGCTGATGCCTATTATAAGTTATCGCAACAAGATCAACGTCTAATCGTTCAACTCAGAACTGGACACAACAGAATGAGACAACATATGTAACGGAAGCTCAAAATTGGAACCAGTGAAATCTGCCAATGCGGAGTGTCACCAGAGAATGCTGACCATGTCCTTCAAAACTGCTATCTTTACCAAGAGGCCTGCACAAGACATTATTATTGTTATGACTTTCTCTTCCAGGCATTCTGTTAACACTGGCTAACACAACACATCTAATACTAGAACTTGACAACAAGAGTTTCAAATAGCAATGTGGCGGTTTAATAAACTACATACATCAATATCAATGGTCAATACAACACAATTGGCTTCACAAACTTGAAATGCTTTCTTGCACTTAACAGAACTGCCTAATAAACACTAAGTCTCTTTCTCTACTGCTGGACTCCTACAGCTAGATTTTCAAGGACTACCTTTGTACTGCATCATCCTTACTGCCTTGCTGTCCTGGACTGAACTGTTCTTTCTTACACATTGTCTCTCATCCCGTGAAGGCTAGCGATCATATAACCATAACATGGATCATATTTGCATGTACTAGCCGTAACAGCCTTTGATCTGTGTGATTAGCCTAAGTCATGTATGTCAGTAGGTCGTGCACACGTTAACTCTATCAGTCCACCACTGGAATTACAACATTATTATAGACTATTATCACTTTAGACTATAGTATAGTTATACTAAGTTATAGACGATAGTTATAGCCTAAGCTATTCTGTATATATATATACTAAGGTCTAGACTCTAGATCTACTATCATACATCTATCTTATAGATCTAGATATTTTTAAGGATGTGGACTAGAATATAGACTATTCTATATACTATAACATTATTGTTATTATCTAGAATAGATTATCATTAGATGTACTCAGTGAGTTACTATATATAATTATATACAATATACATCAAAGACTAGGGCCAGTCTAATCTAGATAAGATTCATTGTGACTGTCTTCTCTAATTCGTTGTCACATATGTTTATTCAATTAATAACAAACTATGGGCAAGATATTAAATCAAATTCTGTAGTCCATGACAACCTATTTGACTTGCGATAAGTACCTTTACTATAGTAGCAGAGGTCATTTCTTCTTTTTTATTTTTGTTTTAGATCTAGCTGGATTAAAGATAGATTATAGATCTATATTGATGAAAACAAAATGTAATTTGAAAATAATTTTGTATATTCCTTCTATTAACTATATATTACGTCACTATTGAAATTTAAACATGTTTTTATTGCTTAATTTCAAGCACTAATTTTTTTCTTTTCTTTAATGTCAGGTGATACACAGCAAAGTGCACCACTTGAACGTCCATATAAATCAAGAGTTCTTGCCCATTTCCCTGAAAATGTTACTTGGAATCCTTTTGATGAGAATGCTGTTGGCATGGTATATATTTCAGTTTTTATTTGTTTGTTTCTTTTTCAGATTGGAAAAAATATATTTAGCATTACAATTATAGATCTATAACTAGTATCATTACAATACGATTTTTGTTTTGTTTAGAATTTATTCTAAAGGAAAAAAAGCTAAGCAACTTTATATCTCTTACTTACGATTAATGAAAATAAGTTTTCTTCAAGACCTAATGGACAATGGGGTTGATAATGTTAAGTCAAATGATGTTAATTTTAATTCTATGTGGCCAACACAAGGACCAAGTGTCTTTACTTTCTCTAGCCGAGTTAAGACTCACCTATTTACAGAGGACTGAACTGAGGGACTTCAATCTAGACTTCAAATCATGAAAATAAAAATCCCATAGTCTTTGTACATTCTAATTGGCAGATTCAAGAAATGTATTTTATAAGTGTTGTAAAGATACATGACTTAAAACAAATTTTCTCAGTGCCGATAACCAATCTCATGGTTTACTGTATGCAATATCTATTATAAGTCTACCTTATTTACTTCCATTACACATTAACATGGTCCATACTAGTTCATACATCATAATAAGAACAATAGACCATGTTTGTTTGTTCATGGTTTCTCAAGTTACTGAAAATGTTTAGTGAATTTCCACAATTATTTTTAGTTTTATATTAGCATGATTCTAATTAGAAAAGAGTTTTTCAGCCTGATGACATACATGTTTTAAAATGCTAGTGATTGGCTTTTGTGTAAATCAATATTTATTATTGCTTATCTCAGTACTTGGGGTTGTTTAATTGGGACTGTCTATCAATATTTTTTTTTACTTAAGTTTTTGGACCATTATATAGTGAAAATTCTCTGGGCTTCCAGAATGTTTTTTATTCCATATGTTAATATTTTAGAAGAAATATTTTACAATTACACATTCCTCAAACTGCAGTAGGCCATGTGTATATTATTTTCTTAATTCCTTTTGATTCTCTGCACAGCTTTGTCTTCCAAGAGGATTATCTTTTAAAACCCAATGGGACTCACGTCAACCAAAGTTTCACTCTTTTGTCATTACCCGTGAAAATGGCTCCAAAGCTTATGGATCTGCTCTCATATTTTATGAAGAGGTCATGGCAAAATCTGTTTTGGACACAATGCAGACATTGCATGCAATGCATCAAGCCAATGTTGCTGTCAGATTTTCTCTAGACAGTCCTGAGCCAGTTAGGAGAATAATGTCAGAGCGGAAGAGCAAACAGTGTCCATTTGATGCTGTTAGAGACAAACTGTTTGTTAGTAAATGTATTTGTCTAGTCACACCAATGCCTTTTGTGAGGTAAGAGCAATAGTTTCATTCTTTATGTTCTCTAATAAAATGTGTCTTTTTGAAATAGTAATGCAATAAAATACTACAAATAGTTAACTGGCTAACAATTGTCTCTTCATCTAATAAAAGGTTCAATTCCTTATGGTAGTATAGAATATTTACATTTTCTGAATCTCAATAACTACTTACCTGTCTTTCATTACATTTCTGTTAATGATCCTTTCTTCCGTAGTACATTAACTTTGTTACTCTGGTAGAAATAGACTAAAATTGTAAAGATTTGTCCATTATCATACAGTGTGATGTTCATATACTCACACAAAGTCTTGCTAATAATTCAAGCTGGATAGAATGTTAAGTTGAAATATCTGCTAAGGATTCATTGTGTAGTCAATATTCTGACTTTAACCATAAACTAAAAAAAATGTATTTCAAATGATCATTTTTTTCTCACATGTAAATTAAGTATTTCTCAAGTATTAATAGTTGAAGTCACCAAAAAATTAATTAGTCTAAATTCTTTTATTTTCCAATCAGATCTTGTCAGCAGTTTTTGTATCAACTTTATGAGGCATCCCAGAAACCTAGTCAGCTTACAATGACGTTAGAATCATATGTTTTTAACATAATTTATGATGTACCACTTCCACCATCTGGACGCAGCATGCAGTTTTTTAGTTGTGCCAGTCCTATTTATGTGATCAGGCCAAGTAAGTTATTTGTTATTTTAGACTCAGCTGTTAAACTGATATCCTTTTTTCATTTTAAAAAATAATATTTGGCTTGATATTTCAAGTTTTCAGTAATCAGGTAGTTCTAAAGAACTGCCTTGATGCAACAACTGTATCCATATATCTCATCTTACATGTCAGAAAAGATGTCTGCACATTTACGTCTGCCTCTTCATTTTATTTTTTTTTTCTCTCTTTTTACAAATCTTATAACAACTGACTCTGTCTGTCTGGTAAAAAGTTTGTTCATGTTATTTTACCTACTCCCAGTCTCAGATCAAGCTGAAATTTTGCACAAATATTTCTTGTACCTGACAACACAAGAATCAATTTAAAAAATTAACCAATTAGTTAATTAACTATTGGTAATAAATTATTTGTTTGAATCTCAAACAAGGGAAATAATTTGTACTTGACAGAATTGATGGTATAAGCGGAATTAGTTTCCTATATAGGTCGTTGGATGAGTTTTAGTGAACACATGTAAAATAGGACCATACTACAGAAACAGATAACTATACAATCTTCCGTGTTTATAGGCTCTCCACTAGCAGAGTAATTACCGTGTTGGCTCGATCTTTGTTTTTTTGTTTTTTAGTATTTTTTTTATTTTCTTATTTAAAAATTTTGTGAGGTTGTCTTTATTTGCAGAATAAACTCCATAACTATCCCTATAGATCAGTAAAGAAAGGTAAAAAAAAAAAAAAAGGTTATATCTTAAAAGTATGTGCATTTTATGTTCCAGGTACGGATGACCTCCCTTTACTTGATTTCTCCTTGTATGACATGTTTAAACTACTAGGTATTGATGGAGTTGTGGATATTTTCAAATGCGTCCTTCTTGAACATCAGATACTGCTATATTCATCTGGTAGGCTGTTGTTTTTTTTTAAAACAATATAGTAGTTTAGTATTATGTATGGCATGTTTAAACTCATTTATGATATATCCCACATAGTGAGCATATTGCAATGTGTACTTCTTGATCACCAATTATATGCTTGTAGTGACAGCAAAACATAGTTAATTTTTAATTTTAGTCTCATACCATGCACACATTTGGGACATCACGATTAATTTATTTTGTATTTGATTTGATTCTTCCCCAGATTACCAGCGTCTGATGCTTGTTGCAGAAGGAATGACTTCACTGATCTTTCCATTTCAGTGGCAACTAGTCTATGTGCCTATTTTACCTGCATCCATGCAGCACTTTCTAGATGCACCTGTACCATTCATTATGGGCCTTTATAAAGTATCAAACACTGATAAATCACAATTAGTCCTTCCTTCAGAGGTAATCATAACTACTCATTCAATTTTTATTTAAATTTTTGTAAAATTGTAACAAATAAATAAATTCAATAAGAAAATAATAATATTAGCTTAGTAATTAAAAAATAATAATTAAAGTTTGCTCATATCTATTTTAAAACTATTTAATGTTAATTTAATGTTGTTGTATTTTGGGGTTAGAAATATTAGTAGATAAAGAAAATGTATTATTCTTAATTGTTGCTGTTTACATATTTTATAAATAAATTTTTTATTCCTCTACAGGCTAACATGTGTTTTGTTGAGATTGATAGCAAAAATATTGAATTCCCTGAAGACCTTCCCATGTTTCCGTACCAAAATGAACTGAAAATTGAACTTACTCAGGTTATTAATAAGTATCAGAATATTATAGGTGCTGAAACTATGTCTAGAAGTTATCCTACAACACCCAGAAGAGAGACTGGATATAAATCTTCATCAGGTCTTCGTCCTGACGATACATCGAACACAAACACAGGGAGTTGGCCAAACTCTCCTAAGAGGAAAGAAATTCTCCAGAACAGTGAAGCCTGGAAAAAAATTTCTAGCATTGCCAAGAAAACTGGGGTCTGGGACTCCATAGAGGATATAGTATTGGAAGATAGTGCGCCAGTAGACAATGACAGAGAAAAGGACAGTATTGATGGTGGCAGCGGAATGCCGTCTTGTGAGGTCAACACTTTGAAATTCAACAATGCTGTGAGAGAAATAGTGCTTAACTGTTTTGTTCACATGTTTTCATCTTATGAGAACTTTGTGATTAATCCATCTCAGGACCTTGAGTCCTGGCTCAGCAACAGAGAGACTATTCATAACTTTGATAAGGCAGCTTTCCTCAGTGACCAGCCTGCCTCACATCTTCCATTCCTATCGGCTTTCATTGAGACGCAGATGTTCACCACATTGATGGACAACAAAATAGTGTCTCAGTGGGAGGAGACTGACCCAGGCCTCCAATTGTTTGATGCCAGAATTAAGAATTTGAAAGATGCTGCTGGTGGAGAGCCTAGAATCATAATATACAGTCCTTGCAGCACAATTGAGAGAACTGGTGAGTTATGCATTTCCACTTCATTGCTGTTAATGTCAACATATTTTATTGTTCCATAAGATTTAGGACTTTTTTTAAAGGTACAGATATATGTATTATTATTATTATTTTAATCATTTAAATAAATATTTAGAAGAAATAAAACAAAATGAAAACTTTTTTTTTTGTAATTTCATTACATTTTCCTTGTAATTTTATGAAAAAAATTTTTCTTAAGTTTTAATATCAAAATATTTTTTTTTAGAACAAAGCTTAGAGAAGAAGGCAAAAAACATCAACTTCATTGCTTGTAAGCCTCATGAAATTGCTAGTCATATCTCACCCAGTCAGTATGTAGGCAGAGTGTTTCCACTGCTAAGTAAAGAATTACTCAACTCTGAGCCTGCCAACTCCAAGTAAGAAAAATAGCTTTCTGTGTCTTATAGTTGTCCTGTAAATTGAAACATTATAATGAAAGTAGTTTTTTTTTAATCCAGCTAATAAAGTACAGCTAAACATTATCATTTCTAAAATGCATATATACTTGTCTCGAACGAGAAAGTGTTTTTAAGCATTTGTTTTTGCTGCCTGCAATGTAATTCTGAAACCTAAACTTTATATTAATTTAGTTTAAAATATCAAATAATAATAATATTCTTTGTATGTAATTTAATGTCTTATAAGTAAATAAATTGTTGACAAATGTACATCTTAAAAAAATGTTTCTTTTGACTATCAACAATAAGATCCCCCAGTGAGTACCTTTGGTAATACATGAATACCATTTTGTTTTTTTTCCTCTCCCAGCTTCCTACTGTATGGTTACTTAGTAATCCAGCATGTCCTCAACTCCATTCTTATCATCATAATCATAAAGGTCATACACTAAAATATTAATCAAATGGATTGGGAATGCCTTACCTGAAGTAATTTGCCAATCCTAGTCTTTTCAGTAAGGAGCAGATTGTGAATCACTTTATTAAGTATCCATTTGTAATGTTTAAAACTGTTAAAACAGTTTCTGCTTTTCTGAATGGTGTTTGTTGGGAGTTTTTAGTCAAAGAAAACTGTTCATCTTGGAATTTGTAGACGACATTAGACATTATATATTAGTTTTTTGTTGTTTTTTTTGTTGTTTGTGAAACAAGATCCAAGTTTCGAGAGAATGCAAAGTGGAGAAGAAAAGATAGACAACTACAGCACAAAGAACACCTTCAGACAAATGTGGAAGCTGACCAACAAGAGGTAAGTAGTTGTCATTTCACCTGCATGGTTGGTCTGTTCTGTTAGTTTCAATTCTCACTTATGAAAATCATCATAGCAAAATTTTTATTTGGATTCCTAGTGAAACTTGTTTGACTATATTTTAATTGTTTAAGTATTATTTGTAAGGTAATCTTATTCCTTCATTCTTTTTTTTTTTAGTGGGACAAGAAGTTTTTCAAAACTTGGTTATGCTGTATTTAACACCCCCCCCCCCCCCCCCCCCCCCCCCCCAAAAAATAAATTGTACACATATATTATAGCAATAAATTATCACTAAGTTAATTAATTTTTTTACCTATTAAGTTAGTTAATTCTTTTATTCTTATAATCATACATCACAAAACAGAAATCTAATAAGCACATTTGTTTCATTTTCAATACTTGCTCAACATCAAGTCCATTAGTTTTACTCTGTACTGTTTCCATTGTTTCTTTTTCACATTTGCATTTGAAGTTTTGTTTTATTTCACACCTAAGTTTCCAGTTGAAGAAAAAAAGATTTCATTATGGGTTGTAAGTACAGATCAACTGTCTTCTCTCTGCTGCACACAAGTAGCAGGCTAATTGATCCTTAGCTTTTTTTTCTAATCTACTTTTATACCCAAATATTGGTGAAGGTTTTTTATATTCTACAATTTTTTTGTTTTAAATCATAATCTGGTGCAGCTTTTTTTTTTTTTATTTAGAGGTGAAACTAGTTCAAACCTTGTATATCTAAATAATATTATGTGCTTACTACAACATTCTGAAATACTGTGTTTATAATCAAAGTTTTATACTTTACAACATATTCTAGAGAGAGTACTTGAAATGCCCAATGTAGTATCAAATAAGATTATCAACAAATTAATGATGAAAAAATACAAGAAGCTACTTGAAAAATATTCAAGACCCCCCAGCTTTAAACTTATGTTAACATGCTTTTTATAATAAGATGCTATAATGCAGTGTTTCTCAAATTTATATCAGTGCCAGACTATATAAAATGTACATTCATCAACCAACACCCTACGTCTCCTAGTTGAATAAAATTAAAATATTAAGGGTTGGGAGTGGCCAATTCTGAAATATTTGAGACATTTAAGGTAGAGCATGAATGTTTGAAATGCCATGGGCTTGATTATCACAAAAAATATTAATGTTTAGCAAGTTTTTTTGTAGGCAACCTATTTAATTCACACAAAGTGAAAAATCACTGGGAAAAATTTGACAATACTGATGTAAGAAAGATTGGTAAATTCTAGAATCTGATTGGCAAAGATGTATGGAAATGTCTTCATCAAAAATTAGTTTTCAATTAATCTTGTTACATATGCCTCTCCTGACTGAATGAATAATCCTACTTTGAAGATGTAATGGCATCACTTATTAAATAATTTTTAATTATGCAATTTTTACTTGATTTATTCTCGGATAGATTTAGAAAATTAAAAGCCTTTCCCCCTACTTTTCAACACTACGTGTGGGCCGTACAGTTTGAGGAACATTGCTATATTAAAATGTATTTTAAGCTCATTATGTTTTTAATGCTGTAGTTTTCTTTTCTTAACTATTTTCTCATTCTTGTACAATGATATATATTTACTTTGTAATCTCTTGTAAACATAAAAAGGTAAATAAAAAAAAAAGTGGCATAGATAATAATATAATAACCATTGTAGTGTAGTTTTCTTCTATCATGACCTTTCTTGACATGTATAGTCATCTATATTATTTCATAATTTATTTTGTCCTGAAATAATATCATAGCATGTCTTTTGATCATGTTTAAGATAAAGTTAGTGTGTTTTTTCTAGTTTAACTCAATTATTAACATCTCTTTACACTTATAATAACCTTTCCTTCATTCCCCTTTTATTCTGACCATACAGTAAACAAAATATCTGCTAGCCATAACTGATCTAGATATACAATCTGTTTACATTTAAACAGTCTTTTCCTCAAAGCCTATTACATACCTCCTTATAGTAGATAAATTAGTATATGAAAAAAATGTTCAACTAACGAAAAAAGTGATTAGTAATGGAAAAGAACTTGCAGTATGTTCATAGGACATTATGGCTATCTCAGGGTTGGAATGATCATCTAAACAACAGATGGCATCTTGAAACCTAGTATACTTAATTGACCTTTTTTAAAAAAAACTCATTCAAATATTTAAGACCAATCACTGTATATTAAAATCAATTTGTATTTAAAAAAAAAAAAAAGCTTCAATCTTAAAGTTCTGTTCAAGAAACCATGTAATATCACTTGTCTATGTTAACACTCACAATAAGTAGAACTATGCTAGAAGTTGAACTGTGAATAGTTGAAATTGTTAGTGTCATTTTGTGCAGACATTTTATTCCTTTGAGCTTCTTTTAGTTAACAGCTCAACCAAAAAGTCTTTTATTAAGAATAGAATTCATAGCCAATATCATTTCTACGATGAAAAGAGTGGGAATTTCAATTAGACGACTCATGAATCACTGTTATCATAGAAAATCTAATGTATAGAACTTGAAAGTAATAAATAGATTATAAGATATTTTCTTTTTTACAAAGCTTATATCAACTCACTTTGTCTGTCTGTCTGTCTGGTACAATTTTTGTACACATTATTTTTTCTACACCCTTTCTTGGACCAAGTTGACACTTTAAACAATTATTTGTTGTACCTAACAAAACATGAATCAATAAAAAAAAAATTAACCAATTAGTTAATTAATTATTGGTAATAAATTATTTTTTTAGTATTGAAAAAGGAAAATAAAGGCTACTTAATTGAGAGATTTGGCTGTATATGGCTAGTTATTCCACCTTATTTGATTTTGTATTATTACATTTTCCCATTTTCGGATCAAGTTGAAATTTTGCATAATTATTTATAGTCAATGACTGTACATGAAAAAAAAATAGTAAAAAAAATAAAGCGTTAGTTAATTAATTAATTTTGTTTTATATAGAAAAAGGGAGCTTATTCCTGCAGTATTGAGATATACTACTGCAATTTTTTGTATTTCTGTCAGTAGAAAAGTTTTTTTTTTTAAGGCTTTCTTTAATATTTTGCCTTTTTATTATTCATCATACCCCTAAAAATGGACTTACACACACAATGCTAAATTTTTTAAGGAGAGATATCTTAAAAATGTTCCAATGAATTCAGGTTAATAAGAAGCACATTTGGGCTGATGTATTTACTGCAGGTTGCTTCAATTATTTTTTAAGTATTAATCTTTGTTAAATCAATTTTTTTTGTGGACAAGAGTATAGTTTCTTATATTCACAATAATTGATAAAAAATGTCTTCTCTTTCTTAAAGTTTAAATTTGAAATTGTTAGTCTCATTTTGTGCAGACATTTTATTCCTTTGAGCTTCTTTTAGTTAACAGCTCAACCAAAAAGTCTTTTATTAAGAATAGAATTCATAGCCAATATCATTTCTACGATGAAAAGAGTGGGAATTTCAATTAGACGACTCATGAATCACTGTTATTATAGAAAATCTAATGTATAGAACTTGAAAGTAATAAATAGATTATAAGATATTTTCTTTTTTACAAAGCTTATATCAACTCACTTTGTCTGTCTGTCTGTCTGGTACAAAGTTTATATTTAGTAAAAAGCAATAAATAATATAAATAATAAATGCTTTCTGTTTACACAAAAATTGAAAGACTAATACTTAATAGTGTAATTTAGATAAAGATTTTATTTTTATCTTGCTTATTTCAAGTCGTTTTAACTGGATTATCTCCAATTTCTTTTCAGTTGTTTTTTTTTTTAAACCAGTTTATATTTGAAACAAAGTATGGTTTGTTTACTTTTGTGATGTAAAAAAAAATATTTAATGAAAGTTAGATAATTATTGAATTAATTTTAATTTCAGCATACAAATATTTATTTGATTGCATTTATAGCCATCCGAATATGTTAGCTCTTAAAAGACCTTTGCTTTAGCTCAGCGTACTAGCTTAAATGTATTCAGTAAAAGTAATGATGACTTACATAGGTTATTTATGTATTAGATTCATGAAGCCAAAGTTTGATGCTTGTATTTAATCATTTTTGAATGAACATATGTATTTATATCCATAGCAATACTTGCGCATTCGTAAACCTCAACTCCCAGACATGTCTCAGGCTGGAACTGCACAGACCAACTGGAAGTTTGTGGAAACATTACTCAAAGAATGTAAAACAAAAGTATGTGCATTCTCAATTTACACAGTTGACACTCTTGAAAGTAAACAATTTATTCTCTTGTCTAACTATTTGCTTTCTATTGCAATGAGCCTCTTCATTTTGTTCTCTTGTATTCACAGACCAAGAAGATGCTGGTGGACAAAATGGGACAAGAAGCTGTGGAATTAGGTCATGGCGAAGCCAGTATAATCGGAGTAGAAGAAAACACATTGATCGCCAGCCTCTGTGACTTGCTTGAAAGAATTTGGAGCCATGGCTTGCAGGCTAAAAAGGTGTCTAAAAAATGTTGTTGGTCTGTTTAATCTAAGGTGGCTAAAATTAAAAACATGTATTTTTTTATTATTTTCGTCTTTATCTTTTGCCATTAACAATGATTCAATGCCGTTCAGCTCTCATTAGCTCATAGAGAAAATGCATACACATACAATAACAATTATGATTGAAATAAAGGTTAAAAACTCCTTTTAGCTACTTTTTATTAACATATGGTAACATACGACCACACGTTTTATCCCCAAGCTTAAGTTAAGGCACAACAGAGCAGCATTAGAAGCTATTGGAGGACGATCATCCTAGTAAACTACTAACACAGAGAAATAGGAATAACAATCAAAAAAAAGCATAGAACTCTGAACCAACTTACTGACGAACTAGCCCTAAAACACCACCTACCCAATAACAGAGAAAAAAGTACCAGATTTTCAAACATAATGCTCAGACTAAACTACAAACAACCAACCATTAAAACACATTCAGCCTTTAAATCCACCATCAATGCTGGTCTTGGTGCCTTCCTGGTCTTCCCTAAAAATAAACTCTTTGAAATAAGTGCACCATGTGGCGATTACTGCTTAAACTTTCAAGCCGAAATTGAGGCAATTACCATAGCACAACAAAAAGTGGAAAACAAATTATATGAAGGAGTGCAATCACCATCAGATATTGTTGTCTTTATAGACTCCCAATCCACTCTGCAAGCACTTAACAGCAGCACCTCAAACAGCCCAAGAGAGTTGACAACACTAATTGTGATAATCCATCAGATATCAAAATTAAATATCAATATCACACTACAGTGGATCCCTGGACACATTGGTATCATGGGAAATGAAAAAGCAGATAAGCTATCAAAGGCAGGTTCATCTATGGAACAACCAGATGGACCCTGTAAACTACCTCTCCTTAAGGTTAATGTTTGTCAACAATCACAAAGAAGAGTGGCTGAACCAATGGGCATCAGGAAACACAGGCAGAGCCATGTACAAAAAAATGACTATGCCTAACAAACTGGACAGTATTAACTTCCTCCCCCGCAAAGAACAATCTACAATCTTTCAACTAAGGACAGGACACACACCTCTGTTAAATTACCATCTGAACAAAATAAACTCCACACAACTCCCCCTTTGCAGACACTGCGCCCACCCTTATGAAACCGTAAACCATATCCTCTTTGAATGCCCCTTCCTAATCCACCTTAAGCAGACCCTACTTCCGCTACAGCCCAACATAACCAACACCCTGTACTCAACAGCTGAAGAAAACAGCACACTATTTTTCCTTGGCACAGTCTGCAAAAGAGCTCAGCAGCAATAAAGCTGGCTAGAAGAAGAAGAAAAAGAAGAATCCCCCAAACTTTTACATAGGGAAAGTGACCGCCTCAAGCCCTCACTCAAAACAGAGCTTTCTATAATTCTGATTTCCATGCAATAATCAAATCCATTGCATAAATAGCCATTTCTAATCAATATATAAATTTACTATACTTCACAAGACTCGTAGTAATCATATTGCTTTCTGTTGAGTTATAGTTCTGTATTTTAAAGCAAATATGGCTTGGTAGAGTAATGGATCTTTTACATTGATGTAAATGGTGGTATTAATAGATTTAGAAGGTTAATGTGATAGTAAATGATAAAGCCAGTGAAAAGTTGTAGCTTAGTGGTTTAGTATGCAGCTAACAGAAACAGATGAACTGATACTAAAACATCATTGTTTAACTCATTTTCCTTTTCATTTTGACCAGGGCAAGTCAGCTGTATGGTCTCATTTACTGAGTTACCAGGAGGCTGAAGAAAGCAGTGATAACAAACCAGTGGATCCCAAGCTATTGACACCAGGTGCGTTCATTTCTTTAAATCATTTGACTGAACTCCTTCATATACATTTGGTTCTTCCAATAGCCCAGTGTTTCTGCCCAGCTTTCAAATTGTAAAGAACTTTTTTTTTTTCAGTTCTGTTTTAGCAATATTGATGTCCCTGATTATCTTGTGTTCTGGTCACATGTAATAGCTTTGACCAATCACTGGACACCCTGACCTACCAGAATTGTTTATCTTTTCACTAACCTCATATTGAATGTTTTATATTATTTATTATTGGATAAAACAAATTCTTATTGCACATTCAGTTTTCATTGACAACCAATCTCATTGTCTTCAAGCTTGCTCAGTAATATAATAACAACTGTCTTATGTCTAGTTTCATTTATGAAACTCTACCATTCACTCTCATTTTTATTTGTATCTTCAGTGCATTGTTATTAAACCTTTTCAACCAAACTTTTCATAACAAAAATCTTTTTGTACTTTTTTTTTTTTGGTTGTTAGTCTTACATGTGGCTGTATGAAAATATATATAGGCCTGAAACAGGGAGTTTTATTTTCAGTTATTCTGTTTTTATTGAACCATTACAAAGCCAGTAGGTACAAGCTGACCAACAACTCTACAACTTTATGCTATATGATAGTGAGAGCTTAGCATTGTTAAACCTCCTTATTGTCATTGTACAGCATTAAATTGAGAAATATCTTACTGCACTCTTAAATATAAGAATTTTTTTCCAGCCATCTTTTCTAAATCTACTAATTAATTGATAAATGTAGATAAGCTCCTTCTACATTTTGGTAAATACATAGGACAAAATACAAAGCTCAATATGCTTTGAACACAGAACTAGTTTTTAGTTATAAGAGATTATATAAAATTGTACATTAAAAAAATGTTCTTTTTAATAGTTAATTTATTAGAGTAAATACTTCTTAATAGAAATTCATTTTTAGGATTAATTTCATTCTAAAATTCTCTCACTATTTCATTGGGAAATTTCTCCTTTCCAGCTATATATTTAGAAATATTTGTGGTTATTGATGTATGAAGTTTTTCAGCCTTAATAGTAGAATAAATAAATAAAATAAAAGATAAACTTCTTTGATGAATTGTAACTTTCTAGAATCAAGCTTAAATGTTCTTTATATTTGAAAACAAGAAACAAAAGTTTTTAGTGGAAGAAAAAATATTTCTCCATGCACGTAATTTCTGTGCTGAGTTCTCACCATTTTTCTGGCTATTCTAAGGTCTACCCAAGCGTCATAGTTTGATAGATATCAAATCATTGGTTGACAGCTCATTCACAATTCTGGGTCGCTCCATTTCCCTCAGCAGTAAGTAGTGACCGGTAAACAAAAGTGTGACCAGACTGGACATTTTGGTGTTGTCATCTGACTTTTACCTAGCTGGCTAGATAGTAGCATGCCGCTGGTCGCCCTTCAGCTATTTATCTATTTATTATCTGTACATCATTTTTTTTTTTTGTGTTGCTAACACTTTTATTCTGATTCTGTTATGGTCTTTAATGTCAAGTTGCAATACTATTTGTTGATGTCTACACTCACTTTCATACCTGCATTTTTATTTTAAATTAGTTCCACTAGGTGTGGCCATAGACTTAAGAAATCGGACTTACTTTCTTGTTTCAATTTAGGCTAGAATATTTATTTCCTTTGTTTATTATGTCCAATGTATCAGCTGATTCTTTTACTGAACAAAAACTAATTTTGAAACTTATTATTGCTTTAAATGATCATTATATTATAATTAAGCATATGTATTTTTATAGTATTCTAGTGCTTCTCTTATTTAACTCCTGTAGAATATTTCAGTATACAGTATATTCCATCTGTCTCTTACCATGTTTATTCAGTGAGAATGAATACAATTTTTAAACAAATATTTGTCTCATTTGAAAAATGTATCGTAAATCAAACAATTTATTTTGATTTCGTCTTGAAAATATAAGAAGTCTTACTTGTACGCTAAATTTTTAGAATTGTTTTAAATGTTATATTCAAATAAATAAAAAAACCAACTAAACTTTATATTTTTTCTGTACAACTTAATACACAAGTTTTAAAAAAATTAATGATTTCTTGTTTCTCTTTGATAAATTTTTAAACTCATTTTATATTTTGAACAGATTAAGAATTAACTCCTGTCAGTTTTTGATTCATTCAAACCAAGAAAACAACAAATTGTCAACTATTATTTGTAATATGGTAGCTGTTTTATTTTCAGGTTTTTTACCAAAAGATCAAAATAATTATTGGGAGAACAGGAAAGAAATAGGTACAAAAACTTATTCATAGCAATAGATTTTAGTTCCATAGCAGCTTTAAAAACCTTTATTTCTAATTTATTATGAAACAAAAATGTAAGTAATACCAGGATCTACTAAATTTATAACTGTTACTTAACTTATCATACAAAAAGGATTTGATTTAAATTTGAATTTAAGGGCAAAACTGAATTTTTTTCTGTAGGATTTAATTTGTTAGAATTCTTTTTTTTCTCAATTAGGTCCTGATAAGTGAACACAATTCAGATGTTGCACTATTTAATCAAAATGTTGTGTTTTTAAATTTTGGCACTTTTGACATTGTCCTAATTGACATTCTTCTTAGTTGTTGTGTTTTGTTTTTTAAACTTTTATATTTGGTTCCATCCGGACATAATCATCTTCTCTTTTGAAGGAACGTCTATAATTTATACATTCAGCTCAAGGCAGCATGCGGATGGGACAGTTTTGTAAACATTTATTTACCATGATTATTAGTGTTAGAATTAAAAGGACTACTGTGTCCATTTCATGAGATCTTATATTATTTTATATCTGCTTTGATGATCAATAGAATTTTTTTTCCACAGTCTATGCAGAAAATTTAAATTGCTATTATTTTAAGTTTAATCACAAACGTCAAGGCAATCTTATTAATATTTTGATGATTTCAATTTTCTATTCCTTTTGTTTACCTCAATATGCACATCTTTCATTTTGACCAATTCTGTTAGCCAGATTTTTCATAAGAAGAAAAAATATTTAGGGTATAGTTGTTAAAGTTATGATAACACAATATGTATCTAAGAAACAATATTTTTCTGCAGTGGTATATTTGATTTAGCCTTGGCTTCAAATATTTGGACACATTGTATTCATTTATCAGCCCTATAGGCTGACTTTATGTATCTATGCATGGTTTTGTTAACCTGACGGTTCCATCCCAATTATTCTTAACTTTTGTATCTTTAGTTTGAGTTATCCTGGCTTGAAAATGTGTTTCATTCATGCATTTTTATTTGAAGAAGTAACTGGTAGCTGTCTCTTCACACTTCCTGTATTTTCCTGTTTCAATTTGTTTGTTGCCTGCTCAGTTCTACTTACACATTCAAGTATTGACATTTTTGTTTTCAAGTTAATGTTCAATTCTTTTAATACAAAAACAACCTCTTACTGGCCACTAATATATTTATTTTAAATATAATTTTAAAGGAAATATTTCATTTTGGTGAGTAGAGTTTTGTACAACATTAAAAGAAAGTTTTATACTATTTTTTTTTAATAAAGCAACTTGTACTTATAAAAAGAAATGCTATAGAAAAACAACCAAAATTTTCAGATTTATCAAACATCGGTATGGACCCTGACAAAGTTCAACAGGAAAGAGGTTCTGAGAAAACACACAGGAGACGTGGCAGTCAGGGAAGAATAGAGTTGCCTGTGTTGAGACCAATGCCAAAGTCTTTACTCATTGACATGAAGTAAGTGTTACCTTGTAAACAAATTCTGTTTCAAATATTGTATTTCAAGTAATACTTTTGTTTAGATTTTGATTAGTTTTACTAATTTAAAGTTAATCTATATCATTTAAACCATTTTATGAAGTTGTTGCCTGCCTCATAATTGTGTAAGAAAGGAAACATGTTTATTAGTTAATGGGTGCTTTACATGTTTAACATACCTGTTATGTCTGCAAAGTAAGGGAACATTCTCAACTAGGCATTGTTTTTTTACTTAACCATTTGTGTGCTACACATAAAGCGTTGGGTGTAATTCTTTTTATTTATTGCAATGCAATAGTTTATAACTTTTAAAAGTTATTGAAATATATCAAAACCAAGGTTGTTGTTTTTTTTTTTCACTTGTAAAATACAACTTAGAATGTATTCTAACATTCTATATCATACCCATTATTTATGTTATGGCTATTGTATGACTGATCAGTATTTGTTTAATTGTTATGCTAGCTGCAAAACTTGTTATAGTTCCTTTAGTAAAACTTGTTGCTTAATTTTGTTTCTAGGAAAATTCAACAAATGTCAGACATTCATACAGATGTTGGTAAAACAAGGGCATTAATCAGATTAGCTCTGGAGAGGAAAATGTTGTCTGCTCATTTGAAACAGTTACTTTCAAACACAGATCTTCTAAGGTTTGATCCTCCTGTTCATTTAGGACTAAGCCATTAGACGTTTAAAATTAACTAATAGTTAACGTTTGATTGATAATTTATTTTGATTTTCTTTTTCTATTAAAGTTTCAATTTGATATTAAGTGCTTCATAAGGTAGTTGTTATCTGAAGTTGTTGACCTTTAATCTTAAATAGCCAGCAGAACAATCAACCACTTTGATTTTCCCAACATTAGTAAGGTCTCCTTTTAAACCTAACCTAAGGCATTCAGTTCACCCACCATGTGTCATAACCACTTTACTTAATATTTTATTAACTTTTTCTTTTAATCTTAAAACTAAATACTTTTTTACTAAAATTAAAAATATATTTCTTTACTGTTTCTAAAAAGAAAATGATATTGTTACTTTGTTCAAGGAGGAGTGGTGGCTGAGTGGTAAACTGAGGCGTCCCGGGTTCGAAGACTGGGATTTTTAATTTTGGGATCTTTAGGGCACCACTGAGTTGACCCAGCTCCAGTGGGTACCTGACATTAGTTGGGGAAAAGTAAAGGCAGTTGGTCATGTGCTGGCCGTATGACATCCTTGTTAACTGTGGGCCACAGAAACAAATGACCTTTTCTCTTTGGCCCAATAGATTGCAAAGTCTGAAAGGGGGAACTTTTTTCTTTCCTCTGCTCAAACTATTACTTATGTGTTATCCAGTAGTTCAAGATTACTTCAGTCTTCATCTCATGCTTGGCTCTAACTGAATTGCAGGAACTTGTACAAACGTTATGCTTTCTTGAGATGTGAAGATGAAAGAGAACAGTTCTTGTATCACCTTTTATCACTCAATGCCGTAGACTTTTTCTGTTTCACAAACATCTTTCCAAACTCAGGTATTGATGTAAACACATTGTTAACAAAGTTCAAGTATGCAAACAAAATATAAAACTAGTGTAAATGCGTATACATACAGATCTATATATTTTTTTAAAAGTTCTTTTTCTACAACTTACTGAGTTTGAATTCTAATCTCTGATTTAGTTACAATTACGTCTGGCTTACATCTTTTGTTAAAACATTTATACCAGAATGATATTTATCCAAGTAGTTTTGGCCCTAAATAATGCTGAAAGCCATGGTTGGTGGAAAGTTGAGTTCTAGGATTATCTATAAAGTCCTCAGTTTTATTTATTATTCAAATACAGAGAGGATCAAGATAATTTTGTGCTCAAAAACAATTACTACATAATGTCTCTAATTTCTTTGTAACAAGGGGAAAAAAAGAAATGTTTGCTTCCTTGATAAAACATTCAATAGACATACAGAAAGAAGACCTTGCTGAACCAAAGTAAAAACACAGGACTTTTGGGCTAAGAGGACTTCAGCAGGGTCTCCTATATGTATGTCTGTTGTATATTTCTATACAGTCTTTCTTTAATTAAAACATGTTACCGAAGGTACTTTATTTGACTGGTGATTTTATTGCTATTAAATGTTATGACCTGTCAGAGTGTAGTAAAAAATTTTATAAAATTTTAAAGATTTTAATTTTTTTTTATTGAAATGAAGAAGTTGTTTTTGTTTTGTTTGTATGTCCCAGTTGTTCCATACCGTATTCTTGTGTACCCAAGCACCAAGCTTGGCTGCTCAACAACTAGCGCTAATGTCTGGATCTCACTTGCTGGCCAAATGGGAGAAACTGGATCAATGGAGCTTCCAAAGAGTTTGTTAGAGATGAACTTTGAGGTACAAGTTATGTGAAAACTTCTCTTATTTTTAACTTTTAAATGAAGTTTAATTGTTTTAAGTTTAGGTTTCTATTATAAATTTACATGTCTACAATTTTTCTTGATGTTCCAGCACAAAAATCTTGGAATTCTGACCACATTACGTATAGGGCATGATAATAGTGGTATGATGCCTCGATGGCTTGTGGAATATGTATTGGTCAGAAATGAGTTAACTGGACATACATACAGGTCAGTTGATCTCTTCTTACTCTACTAACTCTATATTAGTAATCATAAGAACAACATTTTCTGTGCAAGTAAAGTGTTTTACTCAAACACAACATTATACTTGAGTTTGATACTTGTTTCTTATACAATCTTCTAGGTTTAATTGTGGACGCTGGCTAGGGAGAGGTATAGATGATGGTAGTACAGAGAGACTTTTGGTGGCTGAGTTGATGCATCACACCATTGATACAGAAGGTAAAGATAACCCTTGTCTTCTCATTACTTTTGATAAATTTAACTTTTTTTGTGTAAACTCAATGCTCTTTTTTATTTAAAACAATGATTGCTTTGTGTTTTAAAAATATTTATGATTATGAGAAATGAAGATGACTAATCTTTAAGTTTTTTATTTTAAAGTCATTTTTGATAAAGATCTCATGACACTACACATAATTGAACACATGATACTACAAATAGGAAACCAAATTCATTCTTTTATTAATACTATGATTATGAAAGTTATGATTTCTTTGAAATGTTACTATTGAGCATTGGACAAGAGTTATAATGTACCTGTTTGAAAAAGACATATCTCTAACACTTGGCTACTTCTAGTTATTTCTTCACTATGGTTGCAAAAACCAGAATATATTCTACTTTACATCTCAAGTTAATTCAACAATTGAAACAGCAAATTTTATTGAACTATATTTTGTTACATTTTAAAAGTTAAAAGCACAATAGACCTTAAAAAGATGATGGTTATATGGTAATAGAGAATAATACAAATTATTTATTATTCATAGCAAGAATATAAAAAGAGTCAACTTTTGACTTCGAGATTACTAGATTTACTTAGTTTTATAAAGTAAGAAAGCATCCAAGGAAAGTTAATTCTGTCACAAATTGATACTGTGACCTCATTTATTCTAGAAAAGTCAGCTCAAAGAAAATTGCAGAGTAAGCAAATGTTAATCAGAATTAACCAGTCTGAGAAAGAGGTCAAGTAAAAATGGCCAGAGCATCAGTTTCTAGAAGGTGGTAGCTAAGGAAAATATTTGGATAAGCTTTGGTTTTTTAAAGTTTTCTATTGCTTGTTTCTACATAGAAAATATGCCTCTTATCTGATGTAATTTAAAAATCTCAAATTATTCAAGTTATGATTTGATTTCACCAAAGTTGATTGTATTTTGATTAACTTTAATCATCTCAACAACAAAATGTTATTTTTTCTTTTTTGTTATTCTTGCATTATTCACTTGACATTATATTGTTATATGCACATGAGTAACGCCGAAATGTGTTTTGTGATCTGTTTGTAGATGAAGTTGTTGTGACATCTCCTCCAAGAACCTGTTCACCTAAATCTCCCAGGAAGTCTCATGATGCCAGTGAGTTGTTGAACTATAGCTGAAGTACACCTTTACCTTTTACTAATAAAGTTGTGGTTCTCAAAATGTGGACTGTGGCTTCTATACAATACTTGTCCTACTTATTATAAACAGAAATACATTTAGCCTATTTGACTATGTACATTTGTTTCTTGCCTTCTCCCCAGCCCCCTTTTTTTCCTTCTATCTAAAGTATCACTTCATCAACAATACATTGAATCAAACAATAATTTTAGCTTTCCAATTTTATTTCCATTTCTTACCAGACTCTGGTTTGGCAGACATTCAAGAAAATCTTGGTCAAGCTGTCAATAATTTGGTGAAGCATTTTTACAAGCCTGAAAAAGAGGTAAGATGTTGGTTTTGTGTTATGGTCTGAACCAAGTAGTTATATAACTCACTATGTTCGTGGCCTGAACTAAGAGAAATAGTTGTGTTTAACTATGTATAATTCACTTCTTCAGCGTGGCAACATTACTTATCTCCTGTGCGGTGACAAAGGACTTGTACATTGTATGGAACAAGTGTTTCAGTTTGGCTTCAGATCTTCCAGACTTTTTAGAAATAAAATATTTATTTGGGATTACATGGGTCAGTGCCCTCATTATTTACCTTTTTTTTTCTAAAGTTACATATTTGAATTAAAGATTCATAAATAAAAATATTGACCTTTTAAAGAATAAATTTCCATACTGTTGAAACTAACTTTAAAAAAATGAAATGTGTTGTATTTCTTCATTTTTTGTATAATTTTAAGAGACTAGATGGAAGACATAGGTAACAATAGTACAATACATAGAGTGCTTTTAGTGAAATGTAAATGGATCTCTTCATTAACATTGAACTATTTCAGAGCGCCTTAAAACCTTTTTTGAAAGTGCTCTGTCAGGGAACACAAGTCACCAGTTAAATGAAGTGACTAAAAAAGTTTTCGGGTCGTTCTGTGATTTAGTTGGAAAGATTAATACAGCATCAGATACAGTTGGGAAGGATGGCAAGTTCCAAGTCTTCATCTGTGTGGGAATCAGGTACATTTTATTTGTCAGATGCCATAGGTTTGGATTTAAGATTGATATGGCATTTGGCTCACTAAGATTCGCCATGGTCTCTGACACACTAGTAACTTTTAATCAATCATAGTCACCATGTTGGTATTGCGGTATTGCTAAACATTGAGTAAAGTCGACAATCAATTTAATGCAGCTAATGTAATATAGAAAATGAATTGCTTTAATATATATAGGTGAGAAATAGAGAAAACTGAACAGGTTAAATTTCATGTTTTTCTTCTTATTAAATCATTTCCACCTCTTACAAGTGAAATGTTTAACATTACTTTTAGAACAAAAGCATACAATTTTGTTTCAATATCTGAAAGGCTAAGGTGTATGATTGGTAACTATTAAAAGTTTTATATTTAGTTTTCTTGCTCAGACTACAAGATAGGCGATAGAATGAATTAAGTATCTCTCATTACAAGATAGGCAATAGAATGAATTAAGTATCTCTCATTACAAGATAGGCGATAGAATGAATTAAGTATCATTACAAGATAGGCTATAGAATGAATTAAGTATTTCTCATTATCAAGAGAAATGATGCTGCCTAAAAATAAGTTATAGTTCTCTTTAAATCTGATCAACTTTTATTTCTCTGTGAGTCTAAAACTGTTACTGTAGTTTAGATTACTTGATTTATGGCTGTAGTTTGATCCATCCAATTTTTTACCTTACCTTTACGGCTATCAAATATCTTAATTTGTTTGTTTTCAGGAAACGTTGCCTACATTGCTGGTTGCCACTCATGGCTGACACGACTGTGACAGCTCAAATGTATGAGGAGAACTCTTTTCTGCGCAACCAGGCTCATATCAACTTTGTTATGCACATCCTGGACTCCTTGACAGAGTTTGACATTCCACTGGAGACATCGTTACTTAGAGGCATTGACCTCGGCATGTAGTTATACTCTGGTCTTCTTGTTTCATTTCTAGTTTCTAATCAGGTAGAGGGTTAGTAAATTGGACTTTCAAAAGAAAGATTGGAATTTGACCATTTTAGATATTTATTATGTTTTTATAAATTGCAGCTGAATGCTAGGGCACTTGGTGACTCAAAAGTTTGTTTTTTTTTGGTCAGAATTTGAGTCATTCTATGGTCCACACAATTCTGATTTTAAAGTGAAAAGAAGTCAGTCATTTTGCAAAAAGAAGTCAGTCATTTTGCAGATTACTTTAAAAGAGCATCCGTATAAATAATTGTCCTCACAATGGGAGTTCTCTCCTTCACCTATAGACTGTCAAGTCTCCCAAAAGAAATTTTTATAACAAAGCTCCATTCTGGAAGTAAATAAAATATATACATGTTTACTGATAGAACAGTGTGTGTGTGTGAGCTTGAATTCTACTTAGCAATGAGTATTTAAATCTGACTTGATATCAACATTGTTTAGTAATAGTAACAAACTAAATCAATATTTTATAAGGGCAAGAACTTTCACAAAAATAAAGGACAGTATGTCATTCACTGCCTCATTGACCAGATAACCAACAGGAATCTAAACTATGCAAATATTAAACTTGAATAACTAACACAATCACTCGCAGTTTTTGTCTTTAATTCTCTTGTACATTTATAAATTAACATTTTCTTCTTTAATGATTCTAATTTTGTAAGATGGCTTAAAGAGTTCCACTTCAGGACATTTTTACTTTGTATATTAGTATACTTATTCACACAGTTTCTAGTTCATCCTTGTGTCTGCTTCACTAGACTCTAGCAATACTTCTCACATTATTAAACTTTATAATCTTTGTGACAACTGATCTTTAGGTTTATAGAACTCATTTTATTGACCTCCCTTGCCCTTTGACAGGTTTTTTGTTTTATTATCTTCATTTAGTGGAGAGCTAGTATAGACAACAAACTTTTTTTTATGACATTTGTTTTTCTTACATATTATTGGTCTCTGTTATATATGTTGATCAGTTGTCAGTATTTTAGTTAGTTGAGTCACAGGTCTTGGTCCACATTAAAATTTTGTTTTCTGTAAAAATAATAGATGATTATGAATATTAGCTTGCGAGATTCTACATTGCATGTTTAAAATCCTGTAAATATTCTAATGTTGATTACAGCTGGAGAGACATTGCTGTTTGACTTTCTTTTCCCTTTTTCTTTGCTCTTCTCTCTCTCTAGTTCTTTCTCTTTTGTTAAATTTGAAATTTGGTTCCTTATTTTCTTAAATACAAAATTTCATTTTCCATTTTTGTTGTGAACACAAATTGAAGGATATGTTTGGCACTTCTTGCTCTCTGTTCTTTTCCATTCTGTTTTGTTCTCTCTTTTTTTTTAAACTTCAGATGTGTCAAACCAGCAGTCAGTGAATGCGTTCACTATTACTGTTTGTTTCTTAATTCTTTTCATTTCTTTATGTGTACATAGATTTATCTTTTTTTTGTGTGATATATATTAAAAAATTTAATATTGATTTTAAAAATTCTCTTTTAGCTAGTGCATAAGAACAAATAAAAATATCACATAAATGATTTAGTTTTTTGACTCTTTGTCTTCATTTGACTATTTCAATTTTTTCTTTTTTTTTTTTTTTAATATTTCAAAGATTTAACATTTTTGTTACCAAGCAGTAGTCCCTAGATTCACACTTTTTTTGTTTACTTTTTATTTTTGAGATGTCATTAAAATATTACTAAAAACCAGACTTCTTTTAACATGGTTGATGAAAACAATTCTAAGCTCTCTATATATTGTTATGTCTACACTTACATGTTAATGTTGTTTGCTTTGTGCATATAGTTGTGTAGTGCTGGCATTAGAACTCTTTGTTTTGATAAGTTTATATATTGAGACTTATGACATCCACATTTCAAGAAAGATGTGTATACTAAAGTTCACCTTGTTGACATGACCTTCTGTTTTCTTTGTTGATCCAACATTTTTGTATCATTTTATTGTTGACTCATGTTCATCTATTTCCTGGAATCTCATTTTCATGTTTTCAATTCATCACTTTTTTTTTGATGATCATGTGATCTTACACCAATCTATTTGGAACTGATGATCATGTGATCTTACACCAATCTATTTTAAACCTTATCTTTTCAATAAAATTTTTGAAATAGCTTTCCACCAATGTTGGTTATATCCAAATGATTTATTTATGATACAATTGTCTCTAAGTCTAATAGCATACACAATTAGATCTGCTAGAAACTGATTTGTTATGTCTAGTCACTGCCTTGATGTTAATGGATACAATAAACTAGTTATTTTGTTAATGCTTCGCTTTTAGAGGATACACAATTATGAGTCAGATTTTTTGAAATTATTAATTTATTTTGAATTACCTAATTGTGTTTAGCCTAAACACATTAGCTACTTCTTGTTTACATAACAAAGGGATGAACACCTATTGAACTAACAATAAGTTTTGATAACTGAAGTGTGAAGTAGGACCATTGATAGAGAATTAATTTCAATGTAAAAACTTTGCTCACCGTACATTCAAGGGATGAACCACAATGAAACACATGGTAAAAAAATATAGTTAATAGATTCTGAGTTCATTTTGTTTTTAGAAAAAAAAGAAATGTGCATGTAAAACTATTGTATGGAGTTATTGTAAGAATTAGGCTATTGTTGTTGTTTTTTTTGCAATAGAACTAGGGAATGTAGTTTTCAATGACATTGTTTGCTATATTATGATGGGTGCATGATTCTCTTACTGCTATACATTGTTCTTGAATGTTTGCCATTGTTATCATGAACTTATGTGATCCACTGACTAGACAAACTCAGCTAACTGAGCCATTCCATAGCTATGTCCACACTTTTGTTTTCAAATATAAAACTCAAAAACTTTGTACAGAAATGAAAACCTGGTATGTTTTTGTTGTAACGCTCTAACTACTAGCGTACTCTCTCATCTGCTATCACAATGGTTGGATTGCCTTGTTGCTCATTTAGGAAACTGTTCTAGAGGTGAAATAAATATTTCAGAATATTTACAATTTTGTGGTTTTTTATTATTGAAATATGTTTTGGCATAAATAAGTGACGCTTATAAAATATTTATATTATATAAAATCCTTGGCAATGTTGACTGACTGACTGATCATCAATAATTCTCTCACTTGTCATGGACAATAAAATACGAAAAGTTAACTTGTTCTTAACTGAAGCATTGGACAACTAAGCCATTTTCAAGATTGAAACTACAGCGGTTTAAATTGACCAAAAATGGGGTGTTTGAATGTCTCAAGTACTTAGGGACACCTTTTTGGAGCCTCTAAGCATAAAATAATACGTTTTTTTATGTTGGCTTATTCTATATAAAAGTGCCACTCTAGATCTATGACTGACAAATGAAACACATATATGTCAAGAGTGGACACAGTGGACTAAGTTGTAAATAGTGATGTTTCTTCTTTCATTTGAAACTATTGTGTATATAATAATATATGGGAGGGGAGCACTATTGTGCAGGGAGATGGAAGGCTACAACTAAAGGTCTTAAGAAGTGTTTATACATACTCTATAACAGGGGGTTGCGGGCCCTTCGGTTGTAGGATGAAAGATACACACACAAAAAAAAAGAACCTAGAATTTGGGAGAAAAATGTGTTGTGGGTCGTTTTTCTGATGGCCAGATCACCAAACCAACTCTTATAGATGTCAGCTTTGTAACTATTTCCCAATACGCTCATAAATCAACATTTTGTTTTTACTCAATTAATATCATGCATAGTATATACAATCTTGTTGACTATCCAAGCAATTGTAGATTGTCTGGCACTCGCTCTCACAACTTATCGGATTGAGAACTAATGTAAAAAAAAAAGTGTTGAGTTAATTGAATGTTTGTATGTAATGGAAGCTAACAGTAGGATAGAGTTAAACTTCTTCAAACTTTGTTTTTCTTTAACCCATTGCTATTTCTTTCTTTTTTTTTTTTTTTTTTGAACTTTAATATTGTTACTGATTAGCTCTGCCATCGCAGCTGTTGCTTCCTGTACACCATTTAAAATGTTCATTTGACAAATTCTGTATAGACATAGCTTGTGTGCTGAGAAGTATTTTATTTTATTTTATTGACCAATATGTTGAAGAAGTATGTACTGTTCAGCCAGTGATCCACGGCCGGTCTTATGCATAAGCAAACTTGGCAGTCGCCTATGGCCTCCTTTAATTGGCCAGGGCTTCGCACAGGACTAAAAGTAATTTAGAGAAAAAAATGCGAAACTTGGATCAGATCTCAAACACAGTAGAGCACCATGACTCTTTACTAGTCTAACTAGACCCATTACTAGTCCAACTTCGTCTCTACTACGGATATTGCTCTATATGAATTTCAGTTATTTTTATTTAGATATAGACGGGCAGGTTTTTAAAAATAAATTGCGTAATTTTTTTTTCTATTTTCACTTGGGACCACCAAATTCCCTTCGCATAGGGCCTCTTACTATCCAAGGCCGGCACTGAGTGATTCACCAATAAAGATATTCCTCAAGCGCAATTACATAACACAACAAACGCAATCAACTCTTAGAAGTAGATCAGTAAAAGCTAATCTAACATTTCATCTATAGTACTGTCTATACCGGCAAAAACATGGCTATTTGTAGTGTGGTCTTGCCACCTTTTGTCCACGATGGAGCGCAAACATCTTTCCGTTACAGCAGACCACGTACAACTATTAGCGGCTTTGCCCCTTTCGGTGGCCTCTAAAAGGGTATTCAGACTCGAGCATCTAATTTTCTCTCTTATATCAAAGCGTGATTGAGACTCTACATGAGTCTACATGCAAAATAGCAGACGCATAAAAATCGCAAGACCTTCCCGTTTGAGTACATTAGTTATCAGTAAGCAACAAGTTCCATTCAAAGTCAATGTCAATTAAAATTACCAATAAGATGACAAAATACATTCACTGACTTGACCAATTATAATAGTTCACTTGGATCGCACTCCAAAAGGTCAAGGTTCAGCGAGGAGACAAAATGAAACAATGAAAAATGTGTTGTCAGGTAATGTCCATCTAAATGTGTTGTCAGGTAATGTCCATTTAAATGTGTTGTCAGGTAATGTCCATCTAAATGTGTTGTCAGGTAATGTCCATCTAAATGTGTTGTCAGGTAATGTCCATCTAAATGTGTTGTCAGGTAATGTCCATCTAAATGTGTTGTCAGGTAATGTCCATCTAAAACCAGGAACAAATATAGCCATAATTCGGGGGGGGGGGGGGAGACATCAGGTAGCAGTCTGTACGTTTGACGTGTTTCAGATTCACAATTGATTATAACATCCAAGTCTAATTCTTCCACAGGACGGCGGCGGGCTGGGTTCAAACGAGACCAATCGTTATAGAAAACCTTAACACTGACCTGCGACGTCAGAACCTGAAGGCAGTTTAGGCCAATAGCTCCTTGTCACGTCACCTGTCTAAAGTTCGCAATATGCATTTAGGAAAAGTAAAAAAACGAATTTTTTATTTTATTATTTATTTATATGCATTGACTGCGTTTCTTGCAATGATATTCTTTGTAGATAATAAAATACTGGTAAACATTGCTAATAGTGTTGTCAGCCTGAAGTGCAAATAGGACCAGCTAGCCCCCTTTTTACAAAGCTTAAATCAATTCACTGTCTGTCTGGTAAAAAGTTTGCACCAGTTATTTCTCCCACACCAAATCTCGGATTAAGCTGAACTTTTGGCCTGACAACACAACATAACAAATCTAGTGTAGAAGTATTCTACATTTCTCGGATTTATGTCGTTAAAAGAAATCGTGTGTATGTGTGCCTCTGTGTGTGCGTAACGCGTGGCTTCATTTTCAATTGAGTCATTATTTCCGGGCTAACATATCGTGCACAGTTACTGAGGATGTACTTTAAGCACTGCCTTTTGAAATTGAAACTGAATTATACTTAGAATAAAAACAAGTACCCGGATGATCGGTTAAAAAATATACTTTAAAAAATAACACAAAAAACAAAGCTTATATTAAGTGTAAATCTATCAATTAGTTTGGATCAGTCATGTCAAGTCATGTCATTTTCATAATGAGTGACCGAAACAAAATCTGTGCGATTAGAAATATTTTGACCCTTGTTTATTTCTCACTGCGCTATGATCCCATCACTTGTCTGGACCAGTTGTGAAAGGGGTAGGGAAGAAGGAGGTATCTTGGTGAATGTTGACGTCATCGTTTTGAAAGGCGAAAAAAAAAATGTTCACTAACTTAACGTATGCCGTAATGCCACCACATCTGTCAAGTACAATATTTTCCCTTGTTCCTGATACCAAACAAATTGATTAATTACCAATAGTTAATTAACTGATTTGTTAATTTAAAAAAAAATACAATCTTCTGTTGTTAGGTAAAAGAAATTATTGTGCACAATTTCAGCTTAATCAGAGTTGGGCGTACAAACTTTTTATCAGACAGAGAGACAGAGTGAGTTGATATAACCTATGTAAAAAATAAATGTATTTTGTGTGTGTTATTGACAAGAAGTAAATAGTGTAGGTGAGGGATTAACGAACAAGTCTACCTAAGTGGTAGATCTCAAACAAATAGAAAGAAATGACACTGTAAATAAATGAGGAAATGGTCATCATACTCTGTATATGTCTATCTATGTCTATCTATGTCTATCTATGTCTATCTATGTCTATCTATGTCTATCTATGTCTATCTATGTCTATCTATGTCTCTATCTATGTCTATCTATGTCTATCATCACTTTGATTTTTTCTCTTTTGTATCTCCTTCTCCACCGGTGACTGTATATCGTGTTTGAGATTTGGACTATATCCTATCATGTGTGTTGATGCGATCATATAGAAGTGGCACTCAACGAACTTTAGCAAGACGCTATGCATAGGCACTAATCAGTGTATTTTGTTTTAGGGCCTATATTTTAACACGTCTTAGGTTTGATGACGTCAATGCCTGGCCTGTTTGATGACCTTAATGTTATATCTAGCTAATGACGTCAATGCCTGGCCTGTTTGATGACCTTAATGTTATATCTAGCTAATGACGTCAATGCCTGGCCTGTTTGATGACCTTAATGTTATATCTAGCTAATGACGTCAATGCCTGGCCTGTTTGATGACCTTAATGTTATATCTAGCTAATGACGTCAATGCCTGGCCTGTTTGATGACCTTAATGTTATATCTAGCTAATGACGTCAATGCCTGGCCTGTTTGATGACCTTAATGTTATATCTAGCTAATGACGTCAATGCCTGGCCTGTTTGATGACCTTAATGTTATATCTAGCTAATGACGTCAATGCCTGGCCTGTTTGATGACCTTAATGTTATATCTAGCTAATGACGTCAATGCCTGGCCTGCTTGATGACCTTAATGTTATATCTAGCTAATGACGTCAATGCCTGGCCTGTTTGATGACCTTAATGTTATATCTAGCTAATGACGTCAATGTTATTTCTACTTTGATGGCGCCAATGTTATGTCTGGCTTAAATGACGTCCATTATATGTCTACTTTATGGCGTCTATTTTATGTCTGGCTTAATGACGTTAATGTTATGTCTACTTTGATGGCATGGCCTCACTGTTATGTCTGACTTGATGACGCATATGTCATTTTTATATTAATGGCGTCATAAATGTCATAAATGTCATGTGGCCAGCACAACGACCAATTATCTTTAGTTTTAAACTAATGTCTGGTAGCCATTTGAGCCGGGTGGACTCAGGTGCGGTTTACCGCTCAGCCACCTGTCTTGTATACTCAGTCTACAAGTGTTTCTAGTTGCTGCCAATGTGATGCCTTATAATATTGTAACGAATCTCCCTATCATAACATACGGAATAACTTGTTGGCAAGGCGAAGCCTCATCTAAACTGTTGCGACGTCTAGAAAACATCATTAAAAAAGCATCAAAAATTACACTCACAACATTACACATTTAAAGGAACTTTTTGAACAAAAGTGCCTAAGAAAAATCGAAAAAATCTTGGAAGACCACGGCCACCCGCTCCATCAGAACTACGTCAGGTCGTCGCGAAGTGGGCGACTGCTGTCAATCAAAACAAGAACGGAGCGGTATAAATACTCGTTCGTACCTCACTCGGTCAGACTCTATCACCGCCACTCATTGATCAGGGAACATGAAATGCACCAAGATACCTGTGTGTAGTCGCTGAATGAACTCTTTATGTTGTGTCTGTTGTATTTATGTGTATTTTTCTGTAGTGTTGTCTTTATATGAGAAAAGAGTCATTGTAATCACAACAAATTTCCGTAAGGATCAATAAAGCAGTCTAAGTCTTAGTCTTAGTCTTATCCAGGCTCTCTGCAAACTGTACCACACGACACCACCAACTTAAAGAACTTGATAACTCAGGGCTCCAAATAACGTAATAGTTTAATGACAACGAATCACAGCCAATCCTGTACAATTGGCAGCACAAGACTGTACATATGTTTCTCCGTTAACAACCGTACCGCCGTATCAACTCTTGCACTGGCCTCTCCGCCTCGTCCCGGACTTGTAATGAACCGTCGTACAGAACCGTAGATCGGGGAGTTGTGAATCACCGGACTCTGATACCTCGCTCTTTATATAGGGTCCCTGTTGGCCTTCTAGAACCGGACGGAGCTACGCTCGACCATTCTGATGATCACATGACTACATCTCCCGTGATGCTCCTGAGCTGTATTCACAACACCGATCCTTCCCGAACTGTCTTGGCTGACTGTCGTGTTAGTTTCTCTGGTAGCCCCGGGAACCAGTTCTTGCATACATTTCAGCGGGAACCTGTTCGTGCATACATTTCTGATATGTGATGGGTTCCGGTTTGTCGAGATCTTCTAGTGCAGCTTTGTATATGGCCAAGTTCACCACAATTCCAACATTGTACAGGACCTTCAGGTATCTGGGTTGTTCGTCGCTCATCCAGCGCATCTGTCATTCTTCTGACAAGTTGTACGAATTCTTCCTATTTGACTTCCAGCCTTCGGCCTTGATGAGCGCTCCCAGATGCGTCTTTTGCGGCTTCATATGAGAGAGCGTTAACTAGTGCTTCACTAGCCTTGCGTTTACCACTAACTCTGGTAGCTTTCTTCATCTCAGAGTCTCGAAGTGCATCAACGAAAGCGTCTGTGATGATGACTTCCAGAAAGTCCTGCGCAGCGGTTAGGTAGGCCAGATGTGCGAGGCGTTCGATGTTTGTCTCTAGCTCCTGTAGTGTTTCATCGGGGCGCTGCTGTCGGGTCTTCAGTTGCAAGTTTTCATCCCGTATCGGAGTTCCATAGCTTGGATGAGAGTTGCGAAGCCTTGCTGGTTCGGTAGGGACTGTAACTATTCGGAGACCTTTCCTCTTAGAGATATCACAAGGGCAGTGGCTTTCTCCTCCTCACTGTTCCATTTGTTAACTTTAGCCTCTTGTACACGGACTAGCGCTGGCCTGGGGCGATTTGGGTCGGCTGTCTACACACATACCACTACCCTCATCTATGCCACCACCAGGTTTATAACAATATATTATAGATCGAAATGGCTGCTGCTTACAGGTCTAAGATATTTTTTAATGAACGAAAATTCTTAAAGGGGAAAATTTAACTTAAAAAGCTAAAACACATCATTATAAACTAAGCATAGACAATTTATTATCAATATAAATACTTTTATTGATTTGATTATTTTGTACTTTAAAACAATAAGAGTTTAAAGGGCGAGAACTTATGGGATAATTTGATCTTCAGTCTATGTTATGGGCATAGATAAATATAGACTGGCCGATTAAAGAGTTTTATGAAACGAAAATTTGTGACTTGCAATTTTGTGTACTTTATTATACAGCATTTATGAGCAGTATAAAAGTTAAGTATTCATATCTATTTCAGCCATAACCTATATAAGTATTACATATATTGTAAATAAGGAGGCAGTGTAGTTTTGTTTAATCTGTAAGAATTGAAATCATGCAATTTTTCATAATTCGGAAATCCGAATACAATAGATATACATGTTTTCAAGTTACATGAAGTTACTTCCTTCGGCCAGTCTATATTTAGTTATGTCTATGGTTATGGGATTCACTTTAAATATCGCATAAATCATTCCCTTTCTACTTTGTTTATAATACCAGTACTAGATTTTATCAGTCAAATGTAATGTAAACCGAATAAACATGCACTAGCCTGTATAGCCCTACAACAGAATTTCATAATCATTATATTTTTTTTTTAGTAAAAACTATAAAAACTAGATTCTAGCAGTCTAAAGATAGCTAATAGTAAGATTTACTATTAAAACATTTTATCTTATCTTATATAATACAGATGTTACTTCAAAAAAGAAGATGATTACGTCCTACGCGTCATGCATTTAGTCATGCATATTAACCAATGACTTAAATTCTGCCAAGTCACTGGTTTTTCTGGCTAGCTCAGGCAACCCATTCCATGCTCTAATAGCACTAGGGAAGAAGGAGTATTTGTACAAATTTGTCCTAGCATAGGGGACAAGGAATGTGCCTTTACTGCCATACTGAAATTGCAAGCGAGTAATATGCCAATCATTACTTTTTGTGCTGTGTGCTGCTTTGTACTTTTATTTCACATATTAATTTTGAATCCAAGGTATTAATAGGATTGATTATACTTTTATATACCCCTGCAAAAAAAGGATTTCTGAAGCTTAAAAACTCAACGACTAATAACCAAAAAGTAGGCCTACCAATAGGGAAAATTAGATTCTAAACAAAGTTGAGGTTTCAAAAATAATAGTTCAAATATTAAAAAAGGATGTATCAACTAGTGTGACACACAGTAGGGTTAGAATAGGCAGGGCGTGAGATGGAAACAGAATTAGAAGAGAACATACAAAAAAAAAAAGAAAAACATTAAAAAAAATATTTATTCCAAAAGACAATACCTCCATTATATAACTGACATTTTTTTTTAAATTTATAAAACAAAAAATTGGTTTAAACCAGATACGGAGTCCGTGACTTTGACACCGTCAGCTGTGTGAACGTTCGTTGTTAAGATTTCGGCCAAAAATCAATCGATAATGACTCAATAATCCAATGCCTTACATTCAGAAATTCTCGAATGCGACAGTCCTTTTACAACCAATGTTGACTTGTGATTATTCTAAGTCTAGCCAAATTTACATTTATTTATTTTATACTTTCAAAAATAATAACAGTCAAACTAGAGTTTTCCCCATATGGCCAACGAACTAGTAATTCATTTCTCAGCTATATACATCAAACGTTAAATTGCTAAGAAAATCAGTCAGACGTGCCCCTTCAGAATGGGATGGCTGCTTTGTTTGAGTATCAGACTTCAGTCATTAGTCGAGAGTTTCAAATCCGCCTACCAGAAGTTTGGGCTAGGGCGTAACAATCTTTTGTGAAGGAAGGAGTGAGACTTGAAAGTCAAGCAGACGACAATAGAAAGAACAAGACTCACTCTTAGAAATATAAAGCTGTCAAGTAAATCTTCCCACAATATAAGATCAGTTAATAACTTTTGATTTAATGGGCGATAGTGTGATCAATATCTTTCACCAGTAACAGAACTAACAGTGCAGTAACAATGTTTTAGTGCAGTAACAATATAAGGCACTTAAGGAGACTTTTTTTAAATGCATAAACTGGGATTTTGGTCAGGGAGGGGATCCAGGCATTTGTTCATAATTATATTCTAATATTTGTAGTAGTAGACCCCCTAAACAATCATTCTTGTGTCCAATGGGCTGAAGAGGTCATTCAAATGTATTATAAATGAAAAAGTCTTGGAAGACCGACGCCTCTATCATGTAGACACATCTATCATGTAGACACCTCTATCATGTAGACACCATTGAGTTCTCATTAACAATTAAACTTTGATCTTAGTCACCAACGTTATTTTATAAAAATCTTTTAATAAAATAAAATAATAATAATAATAAGTCTTGTTTTCGAGTGGAAGAAAATTAAACCTTTGTCAACTTGGTGCCTGTTTAAGTAGTTTGTCACTTTTAGCTTCATTTACTAAAAGATACTATTAATAAGTTTACTGAGAATAAAACAAATTCATTCTTATAAAAACAAAAGGTTGTATACAAATATCTTTGTCATTATTTACAAGTTATACATAGTCACCGGTATATGAAAAAAAAATTAAAAGCATTTTCCTCAGCTACCAAATTATAAGATTTTAGTTACAACCTTTTCTTTCGTTGGATACACAATCACTCGTTGAAAGAAACAAAGTTTCACTAAAATCACTTTGGTGATCACAATGTAGAAAGGAAAACGTTTAAAATCATTATAATAGTTTATAAATATAATAAGAGAAAAAAAAATGCGTTTCAATCCCCCGCTCCACTCGCTGCTTTTAGAAGCTAATTATAAGCGAAAAAAAATGCAAGTTCGAAAAGCATCAATATGAAAACTAATTTAGCAACAAAAAAATAATAATAACACGCACAAAATTGAATTCGTTGTGTCTCAAGCCAGGACGCGTAGCACTCTTGTTTTCTTAGGCTGCACAGGAGTCTGGGAAATTTCCAAAGACTCTTTGATCTTGATCTCAATCTTATCCGATAATGGCTGATCATGATAAACTTTGATCCAGTTTTGACCTAGGAAGAGATAAAATACGCGAATTTTATTGTTTCAACTTAAACTCCAAGACTTTATTAGTGAACAACACTACATCAATTAGACCTGTACGCCTCTAATGACTGACATACGAAACAAGTGGACCTAGCATTTACCTCACGAGCCATACTTCCAGTTAAGAACGAAGATAGATCAAACAATTAATAAAACGAGCCGACCCGCGGCGTAGCATACCCCCCTCTTTTTTTTTTCTGAGCCTCTCTCTCTGTCAAAAGTTACGTGGAGTAACTCTAGTCCGACTTGAAGAAATAAAAGCGTTATCTTTCTATGACTTTTTCATCATGGTTGGGCCACGAAGAGAACTATATATATATACTAGTCGAGCACGGCGTAACATACGCCTCAATTTTGCAGGGCCGACCTTAGGCCACTGAAATCTATGCGACCGCAGTGGGTCCCGCACTTTTATAGGACCCGCGTAAATTCTAGGTGTAAATTATTTAATTAAACCATTTTATAACTTATAACTCCTGAAATTGCAAAATATACGAAAAAGTCCTGGAAATGTTTGGAAATTATTACAAGCTTTTGAAAACTCATACAAATCTCCAGAAAAATATAAACAAAAATTTTCATTTTGGGGGTGTCATTCAATATGGAAAACGACAATCCAACGCGCGATAAAAAAAGACGGCATTATGCAATACCCGCAATTGTAAAATCTGGAGAATAAAATGCAAAGACGAATACAAACTCTTAATTTTCACTTATTATCCGTATCCCTACCCAAACTTGGCCCCGCGAAATCCGTTTCGCATAGGGCCCCACTTCGGTTGAGCCCGGCCCTGCTATTTAGTGACAGATGAATACAGAGTTGATTGCTTCTTTTCTACCACACCCTCTCCTTTTTTTCGCCGCTAAAGTTACGTGGGGTAGAAATAAATAAAAGAGTCGTCTTTCCATGACTTCTTGGTCACAATGGTTAAGTTTAGTGACGGGTGAATACTACTTGTTTCCCCCCTCCTTCTTTTTTTTTCGTGGGGTAACTCTAGTTACACTTGCAGAAATAAAAGAATGATCTTTCCTTTACTTCTTGGTGTCCAAACTGTTGAGCCATGAAGAGACCTATATATATAGATATAGAGAGATAAACTATGAGGTTCGTTTCCGCTTCCAAAACGTTTTGGTTTTAATTTTCTTTGTTCATATGCCACTGTACTATAAATAGATGTCTCCCTGTCTTCTTTAACGTTTGAACAGTTGGATATCTTGATAAAGGAAAACCTATAAATAGCTAAAAGCTTTTTGTGTGTGTGCAAAGAATTAAAGTGCTGATGAGCTATGTTTTAAAAAAGATATTTGATAGTGTGACTGCAGAATCACATTTGTAAAGCTTTTCCTTTTGAAAGGCAGCCAGGTCATGTCTGCAATCTGCACTGTCATCTCAATGATTCCGAGGTCAACGTTATTCCCCGCCGTCCTGTGGACGGAGTTTTGTCTATAGAGTCTAGAGTGTAACATTCTTCAGTTCTAAAGGAACACCCGAAACATTGACAACAAAATAATAAAGTAGCTCAATTATGTTTTTACTTCGTTGGTTACTTTAAAGTCCAATTTAGCGCCACTCCATTGTAAACATTCCCACTGTGAAATGAACTGTTGATATACTTCTAAAATAATAGTCGAGAAACAGATTTTAGTGGATCAGAACCAAAGTTATTGTTACAAGAAAAGAAAATTATTGAGGAGTCATGAGAGGATAGGATAGAGACACTGATAGCAAGACTTAAGATTTAATACGTTGATCTTTTTTTAGACTACACAACTTGACAATATTGAATTTCCACATTTTTAGTGAGATCTTAGAAGAACACATTACTGGTTCAGAAACCGGAACTAGTCGACGAACAAATGCGTATCCAAGTATATATTTAGTTTATGATCTGAATACATTAGATAAAGTATCTTTATATGATACTTACCTTTCAAGACTTGGTCTCCAGACTTTTGTAACAGTTCTACACCCACAGCCCAGTTGATGGGTTCCCCTGGTAGATTACGTCCAGCTCCCAACATGTGGACAGCTACAGCAATATCCATGGCGTCGATACGTTGAATATAGCCTGGTAAATAGAGACTAAATGTAGGCAACGACTGTGACTATATCAATCTAAATAGTTCTACTTCTGTTTGAGCGTTGTCATTTTCTTTTTTACGTTTATTTATAACTCATGATTTCATTTGCATTGTCATTCTTTTTAAAATATTTCAGTTGGAATAATTAATTTACTAGTTGTTTTTTTTTAAAAAAGCTTTTTTAGAGCGCAACTCTCATGTGTTATCATGCTCAGAGCGCTATAATGCAATCTCTTTTGTGAACCACTGGGGGTAAGGGTTATCTTTAGGCGCTCAGCAAAACACAACTCAGATGACTCAGGATTCGAGCTCAAACCCCCTTGATAAGAAGCCTAGCGGTTTGTGCCCCTCAGCCACATCTCCTTCATCTTAATATTGAAAGTAGTTTGTTGTTTTTAAAAAGTAAAATAGCCCTTTCAAACAGTGCGATCCATGAGGCAGATATGTAAAGGTCTGTTTACAAGGATGATTATATAAAGCTATGTATTGCATTATGATTATTTTAAATTATTAGTTACAACAGGTTAGTCTATATATTTATAAACACATTTCTTAAACACAAAATTGAACACTTGCTTTATTAACAACAACTTTAGTTTATGAATACATGATTCATCTATTATACTTTGAATAAATAAGGTTTTATTTTATATCCTGGTACACATACAGACTAGGCGTAGGAAAAAAATATTGATTTTTTTTTTACATGTAAAAATGCTTAACATGTATTACCATTTTCATGACACTGAAAACAGGTTGTACTCTTGGCTTGTGGTAGTAATGCAGTGGGATCTATGTCAGGGTTACAAAGATTATCTGCTAAGGTCGCGTCGACACCTTGGCACTTCAGCATGGCAGAGAATTTGGACAAGGCTTCTTTATTTTCTATACTTTGACGCAATTTCTTGGACGCCTCTTCTACACTGTCAGAAAAGCCTCCAGCATGTAATAATTGACCACCTGGAAAAAAAATATAAATCTGCTAAAGATTATTTATGTCTATCCATGAATTCCATATTCTAGAGCAGTTATCTTTAATAGAACTAAGGACGAGAACAATTTTATTTATTTATTGATTGATTTTTTGTACGATGTTTTAGATGTTTCAGATGTTCCTTAAGAGTTGAAGATAGTTTACTTCCTAGTCCAAACAACGCACAGGACGACGGGGGATGGCAGCGGGTAGGGCAGCGGATGGCAGCGGGTAGGGTATGAACCTGGGACCAAGTCCAAACGACAGTCCAGCGTGCATACCGCATGTTCCTTCAGGTATGTTCTTTCAGATTTGTTCCTTCAGGTTTTTTCCTTCAGATTTGTTCCTTCAGGTTTGTTCCTTCAGATGTGAAGATTATTCCATCCTAGCACAAGCCTTGCGCAGGTCGACGGGGGATGGCAGTGACAGGGATCGAACCTGGGACAATCAGGACGACATCCCAGAGCGCATATCATCGAGACCAAACGTCTGATATCGCACAACCAGGCAGTGATTGTAGTTTTGGTTATAAAACATCATTTGATGGCTGGCGAGATTCTTATTACTGAAGTGTGTATGCTTACATTATGATTCTATTTGATAGCTCTACTAAAGAAGCTTTACATTGTGTAACGTTAGAAATATACACTTGAAGATCTTATTCTACAAGTTTCAGTCTGTGAATGGGTTCAAATAATTCACCTACTCTTTGTGACGTTGTTTAGAAACCGTCCTTACGAAAATAAAGTTGACCTTTTGGTTTCTTTTTGTTGAGATACTTGGCTTACTTTTTTTCTCATATCACAGCAGAAGTAAATGCACTATGTCTCTAGTCAACTGGAACAGTATCAAATACAAATTGCATTAGTTGTAGTCCTGGTGAGAAACTCTTCTGTTTGGTGTAGTGCCTCGTAGCTCTCATACAGGTCGAGTGACACACAGTTCCCATACGAGTCTAGTGACGCACAGTTCCCATACAAGTCTAGTGACATACAATTCCCATACAGGTCGAGTGACATACAGTTCCCATACAGGTCGAGTGACACACAGTTCCCGTAGAAGTCTAGTTACACACAGTTCCCATACAGGTCGAGTGACATACAGTTCCCAAACAGGTCGAGTGACACACAGTTCCCATACACGTCGAGTGACACACAGTTCCCATACAAGTCTAGTGACACACAGTTCCCATACAGGTTGACTGGCACATAGTTCCCATACAGGTCGAGTGACATACATTTCCCATACGGTCGAGTGACACAGTCCCCATACAGGTCTAGTGACACACAGTTCCCATACAGGTCGACTGGCACATAGTTCCCATACAGTTAGAGTGACAATTAGCGCCCATACAGATCGAGTGACAATTAGCGCCCATACAGAATTAGTGACACACAGTTCCTATACAGGTCGAGTGATACACAGTTCACATACAGGTCGAGTGACAAACAGCTCCCATACAGGTCGAGTGGCACATAGATCTAGCTTCCATATAGGTCGAGTGACATAGTTCCCATACAAATCGAGTGACACATAGATCTAGATCCCATACGGGTCGAGTGACACATAGATCCCATACAGATCGAGTGCTACACAACTCCCATACAGGTCGAGTGACACATAATTATAGTTTCCATACCAGTGGAGTGACACATAGATCTAGCTCCCATACAGGTCGAGTGACACATAGATCTAGCTCCCATACAGGTCGAGTGACACATAATTATAGTTTCCATACCAGTGGAGTGATACTGCAGATACGTTATCCCGCAGATATCTGAGCTGATGACAATCATGCAAGAAGTTTGCCTCTATCTCCACTGTGTCGAAAACGGACATTGAAATTTGGTCGGAACCGGGCAAAAAAAGGACCTATGGGGCAGCGCTACGTTCTACCCTGCGCAATTGTTGTTTAGTAAACACTTTGGATTGCCACGGTCCGGGCGATGCAAATGCTGCCAGATTACTAAGGTCCTGTCAGATCCATCTTATGATTTCAACCACTTCTCATGTACCCACTCTCGTATTCTAGTCGTAGCTTCGTTAAACATACTTGGAGCCATGAAAGCGGGCACGACCAGCGCTCCTCCAACTAGAGCACCAGCCACGTCAAGCCACAATGTGAGGGCGTCCATTGCACCAGTATGACACCTACTGGGCACCAGAATTGTTTGCTAGTAGATATCACACAAGATAAAGATTTGCCTTTCCGAGAGCATGCTACTGGACCCCAGATTGAACGCTAGATGTATGAATGTCTTTACTCACCAAGACTGATCGTTAGATTCAGCAAATCTTCAGGACCTTGACACTGTAGACATCTTATGACTTCGATGACTTCTAAAGCATTGCCCACCATGTTGCCAATCGGGTCATCCATGTCAGTCAGCAGTGCTGCGGCCTTGATGCCCAAGCGATGACAGCAGGACAACTTAATTTGCATTGAGATTGGTAAAAAAAAACTTTCCATTATGAAGGGTCATACGTAGAGCAATGATACAAATACAGAAACTAAGCTTGCATAAATAACAGTTTTCTTAAATGGTTTGAAAAATTCAACAATGTTTTCTAACAAGGAAAAAAAAAACATGGTAAAGAAATATTACAAAAAAAAAACAAAAAAAAAAAAACGCACGGTTCACAGTTATAACAATAAGATGTGTACTCACCATTGATTGCGCTAGTTTGGCAGCCTCGGTCTCGTTCTTTAGAAACGCGCCGCTTCCTGTTTTAACATCTAGAACCAACGCTTTAATGTTTTCTGCTGCTTTCTTGGATACGATGGAAGCTGTGAGGATTCAAGAAGGTTTACTTTTTAAAATAGGTTCAACAAACAATAACTTATTTGGTTTGATTTCAACTAAACTCGGTTTCGAACACCTTGCATTCTTTTATCTAAGAAGCCTATTTAACGCAGTGGCTCACTCATTTCATTGAAATTGATATTTAGACAAGTTGCTTATTCGTTTGAAGAATATTAGAAATAACCTAAATGAACAGTAGAAATAAGACAGCAGGGCCGGCCTTAAGTATATGCCTATTGGGCAGCCTCTTAGGGCCTCCAGTTGGTAGGAGCCTCGCACGGGACTAAAAAAAATAATTAAAAAAATTGCGAAACTTGGATCAGATCTGAAACACAGTATGGCACTAGGACTCTATACTACGGAAATAGCGATACGTGGATTTCATTTATTTCTCGATTTATATCTAGACACACTCAGGCTTTAATAAATTGCGAACCTTTTATTTTTTAGCTTTTCTTTTTAAAATTATTTTTTTTAAATTTCATTTCGGGCCCCCAAATTCACTTTGCCTAGGGTCTCCAATTATCCAAGGCCGGTCCAGACGTTCATCAAACAGAAACATATAAATGAACCGAGTCTATATGAATTAAATGAAATAACAAACTGTTAGCATGTCTGGCTTAACAAAAAAAAAAGGACAAAGTAAACAATGTCGTACTCAGATGGCGACAAAAAAAAGACAAGGTATTACATTATGCTACTCTAAGAAACATTTGATTCTATCTGGGTTGAAAAAACTATTTAGTTATATTTCGTTTATAAGATTATTATTTAACACACATAGCCTAGTATAACATATACACAAATAGCCTAGTTGAGTATAACATATACACAAGTGGCACAGTCGAGTATAACATATACACACATAGCCCAGTCGAGCATAATGTATAAACACATAGCCTAGTTGAGCATAACATATAAACAAATGGCACAGTTGAGTATAACATATACACAAATAGCCTAGTTGAGCATAACATATACACAAATGGCACAGTTGAGTATAACATATACACAAATAGCCTAGTTGAGCATAACATATACACACATAACCTAGTCGAGTATAACATATACACACATAAACTAGTCGACTATAACAAACCTGTTATTAGGCCAATTTCATCAACAGTTGCCGTTACGTCTCGTATAGCATAAGTCTTCCTATCTGCTGGACAAATGTCAGACGTCTGGCCAGCTATGAAGCAGCCCACCTGAGCAAGAATCTTGACCATTTCTTTGTGTGACAGGGAAACTTTGAATCCAGGTATTGCTTCCAGTTTGTCTAGAGTGCCGCCTGTGTGAGCTAGACCTCGACCAGAGATCATAGGGACCTATACAAACAATTGTTTCTTAGTTTTCACGTTCTTCTCTCTTGATTGTCTGTCATTGTCATCTGTCGTCATCGAAAAGTATATAGAAGTCTAATTCATACAGCACTGGTTGCATGCGTTTCGTGAGTTAATGTTGTTTGCATCTATATTGTTATTGTTACAGTAGTTACGCTGAGGTGGTCAATTGTAGTCGGACTGAATTTCCTAAGGATCAAATCCATTGCACTGTTGGGGCTGAAAGAAAATCTCCAACAAACATGCCACTATACCCACAAACTGTCCCTCTAAAGGCCGTTATTTATGGCGGACACCTGCACGACTGATGTGGTACAGAGAAGGAATATGGGGGAATTTCACCGGTTTGCATGGTCGCGGGGTTTTTGAACCTTCGGGGTCCACTACGGCAGCATAGGCCTTAGGCTAGCCCTGATGATATCCAGCTCCGCCTGTCTACAAAATCAGTGTCAACCAGCGATTCTCTCAACCCCTCTATGTGGATCTGAGACATGAGTACTTTATAGAAATCAACTAAGACTTCTTGAACGACTTCACCAAAGACCGCAATACAAACAGCGATATTCTTGCAAAATGGTATGAACTTCTTATAATCCGACAGTCACGCTTTGCAGGGCATTTATTCCGTATGGGGGGACGAACATATTTTCGGCAATCTTTTTTTTTTTAGTAAGCTGAAAGGTTGTCAGAGTAACAGAGATGCCTCACAACAACGCTTCTTTGAATACTAACGCGATGTTTTTAAGTCTCTTAGGAAAAAAATGCGCGATTTTACTTTGTTACTAGGTCGTCTGCGTTTGTCCTCGGCAGCAGATTTTCTTTTGGTCTCAAATGTGTATCCCACGGCCTTAGTGAGTGACCTCCAGCTGTCTCGTTTGGAGGCCGCATACAACCAGGTGCTCTCTTCTATGTCAGCCAAGGAAAGTTGACGCCTAAGCTGGTCTTTGAAGCGTTTCCGTTGGGCGCCTCTTACGTCGATTACTATTTAGCTCACCAAAAAAAGACTGCCTTTGGCATACGTTCGTCTCCCATACGGGATACGTGCCCTACCCAGTGCAACTGTCGGACCATAAGAAGTCCCTCTATATTGTCCATACCGGCGTTGGCAAGGACACCGCCGTTTGTAGTACGGTATTGCCACCGTATGTCCATGATGGAGCGCAAGCATCTTTGGTGAAAGCACGCAAGAAGTCTTAGTTGTTTTCTGTAAAGTGTCCATGTCTTAGAGCTATAATGAATATATTAATTGCAATATTAAATGTCAGAAAGTAACCATTTTAGAAGTTACACTGCAAAGACTTTCTTCCAAGCCTATAATAGCCCAATAGTTTTACGCGAAAGAAGCAATGTAAAATGTTAAGACGTGAGCTGTGGTTTTCTATAGGCCTACTGTTGGGGGGGGGGGGGGACTTTCTATTCTAATCGCAATGTACAATTACATTGAGAACTGACAGAACGAAAAAGCAACTCTTCGGATTGATAGTCTTTACCCGATCGTTCATTTTCGTAAATACAACAATATTCCCAAAATGACTTTGGGTATATATCCTTTCTTAACAAATTATTCATCCGAGCGAGGCTCGGTCACCAGATATTGTTTAATATAGACACTCATAGTTGTTCAACTTTTGATTTACTGTCATGTCTCAATATACATTGCATTCGCATTCCTAGTTGTTTTTTTCAAAAAGCTTATATCAACTCTGTCTATCTGTCCACATCCATTCTGGGATCAAGTTTAAACTTCGCACAATTATTCATTGGCATACACAAGGCATGAATCAATAAAAGTAAGTAACCCATTGATCAATTAATTACTGGTACTTTATTGTTTTGTTTGATACCAACAAGGGAAACTAATCCTTTAGTATTCACATATATGGCTAACTTTGTTGGGAATAGTCCCCTTAGATAATTGTGAACGCTATTTCTCTCTCACGCATTCTCCGATCAAGTTGATACTTTAAAAAATTATTTATTTTACCTAACAAAATAATAATAAAAAAATTTGTCGATTAATTTTTGGTAATTAATCTGTTTGATATCGAATAAGGGAAATAGCTTATATAAAATTGATAGATATCTTTTTAAGGGCGGAGTTCTTCCCCTTTAGATAAGCTTTTTTAAAGAAAGGACCTTTAAATATTTTGCTTGTTAAATTATATTTTTTTGTTTTTCTACCTGCGTACAAGTGTCAGGCAACCAAACGCATGGTTCAGTTACTAGTTTTACAATTTAAAAAAAAAATGTAATGCCAAAGCATAATAAAGCATGTCTTTAAAGAAGGTAGGTTTATAGTTAATACAATAGTATAGGTCATGTTTAAAATATGATACAATGTTAAACGAGCATATTCACATCACCTTCACACCGAATGCTGCCAGTGCAGGAGCTAACACAAGACTGATTTTATCACCTACTCCACCTGTGCTGTGTTTGTCCACCAATACGTCTGTCCATTCATTGGGCCAGTGAAGTGTCTCTCCGGAGTTTTTCATTTCCAGCGTCAGTGTTGCAACCTCACGTTCTTTAAGGCCCTTACAGTAGATGGCCATTAACATAGCGCCTAGGGAGAAGATGTGGAGAAATGTCTCACTATGCATTTGTATATTTTATTGTAAATAAAAATAGAAATACGCATGATTCACTTTTGTTTTATTTGCATTGGCTTGATGTGGACTTGTTGGTACCAGGGATAAATAAGTGCTAGAAATGGAGCGCTTTCTCTGCTCATGTATACATTACACGGCTCACTGACTCCCTCTCCCTGTCTCTCTTTCTCTAATGCTACTCATTTGTTAAGTGATTTGAATATGCAGGCGGCCAGGAGGTAGTCGGATTAATTGGTGAACAGACATAGACCTAACGGCGATATAAAATAGATGTAGACTAGTAATCTAGTAACAGTCACAATTCGAAGTATTATGGAATTATTCAAAACTATGACACGTCGTCTCCAAATTCACTTCCTAATTTATTTCTCCCTTCTAGCTGTCTATCTCTATTTCTATTTCTAAATATACTTGAACAGTAGACATTTGTATTAGGCCCGTATACATTTGACATACCTATTTGAGATTCTGACATGGAGCCAGAGGTGACCCCCATAACAAACTCCTGGATCTCTTTATCTAGAAGTTCTTTACCATCTCTCTTCTTAGCGATCAGATCCGGAAATGACGTAGGCATTCTCACTGTCCTGTCCAAGAGAAACACATTGAAATGTTGAAGACATGTCACGCTCACAATGCTCGGGCGTATTCAAGTAATTGCTGGTAACACTGCATCCGATTTCTATTCTTTGTTATTTAAAATACAAAAACATTTGCACAAACATTGACTAGTAATGTTTTGTAAATACAGGAGACAGTTGCCAACTGTTGTATAGGTTATATCTTGGACATTATAGAGATGTGACTTTAGTAGTTCGGCATATCGAATTTTAAAAAAATATTCCAAAAAAAACCTCAAAATAAAGATTTTCAGTAAGATATTGATACGTATTTTACTCTTAATTCTCCATTTGCTAATTCTCCACTTGAGAACAAATTTTATGAACGGGCTGAGTCCATTGAACTGTTAAGTTTGGCCTAAAAGTTAAACGATCGCCAGACATTTGTTTTTGTCAATCTTCACGTTGTCCCCTGAAGTTGAGCCTGTGCCTCTCATTTCCATTTTTTCTCTTTTATTGTTAAAACTGAAATGTTGGGCAAAAGGTTAAGTCAACTTGTTATACAAACTTTTTGTGTTGTGCTTGTTGTGAACAGTTCAAGACGAATTAGTTGACACGTCTCACCCTCAGACTCTCTCTCTTTCTCTCTCTCTCTCTCTACCTCTCTTTCTTTCTCTCATTCACACATACAGAGTTTCTTCTCCCCAACTAAAGTATTTGTAACAAAAAAGAAACGTTAGTCGATATTAGGGTACCCCGACAAAATAGCGCCGACAAAATATATTTCAGTCATTTTGAAAGAAATACTTTAGATATCGTAAAATATGAATAGAGCCACACTTTTTTTTAGTTTTAATGTTAACATTATTTTTTAATCATTTTGGAGGAAACAGTAAGCAAAAATTATAATAAAATAAAATGAATAATTTCAAAATGTATAATTTATTTACTTTCCAAAAGTGTACTTTGAAAACAGGCAAATACACTTGTCATATATATATATATATATATATATATATATATATATATATATATATATGTATATATAAATCTGGAAGGGGGCAAGTGGAAGGGGTTTTGTATTAAAATCTCACCTAAAAAACAGAATCAAAGCAAAGTCAGTCACTAAATTCTGATCCCGCTTTCGAGGGGAAGATTTCATTTCGGGGGAAGGGGGTTTAAACCCCAAAACCCCCCTCCTGGCTAGGCCCATGATATATATATATATATATATATATAAATATTGTTACAAATGAACAGTGACAAGTAAAGGTCAACGTGTGTCCCCAGCGAGATGACACTGCAGCAGGTGTTCTCAGGAATCGACATGTATAAACAACGACAGGATGTGATGTTTCCTCCCGTGTTGTTCCAGAGGATACTAGCATTGTTTGTGCAATATTGGACAAGCGATTAGGGACTCTATATAAGCCAGAGAGAGTTAATGTGAAAGTCAGTCGTGAGGGAGTCGTCGGTACTGTTGTCTACTGTGCGAGACAGTAGAGGAGAGATGTGTACGACTCGATGCAAGTTAACTAGGGTAGAGTTAACTGGAGTGGACTACTGTTGTTAAAGTCTATACAGTGGACTTGAGCCGTTACAGTCGATACAGTCGATGTAAGACGTGTGCGGCTCTGATTCGGTAGACTTGAGTACGACTTGGTTCAGCTTTGGGAGACCTGGAGCGACACTGGGAAGTGTGTCATTGGTCTGTTTTGTGGAATACGGCTCGATGCAAGTTGAGAAGAGATGAATTGCAACGAAGTAAAGAGATGTATTGCAACGAAGTATAGCTAACTGTAAACTGACAGAAATTGTACAGTCTTCTACGCTACATGTTACAGTAACAAATTGTTAGAGTTAATAGTCAATAAAGTTATATGAAGCTGAAAGTTTAGTTGTCAAGTTCTTTACAGTGTTTTTTTATTTGTGTGCCTACTAGTACATTTAGCCAGAAGATTCTGAAATACGTAACAATATATATATGTATTTTGTCCGCGCTATTTTGTCGGGCCACCCGATATTAGACACTACATTGACCTACTGGTCATTCGATCTATTCCTTGTGTGCAGTATATATAGATCTAAGATTAGGATAATTTCATGCCTGACGTTTCAGTTTCCATCAAACGTGCGTCTAAAGAACTGGATTTTTATCTTTCATCATAACTACAATAGTTGAGTGACTTACAAATCTTGGAGTTACGTAGAGCTTAACATTTCACTTATGTCCCGGCTTGGTTTGAATGGGTTCATGTCAAAGTGTGTTTGTTTGGGATGCCATCAAATCAGCTCTTTTGTTTTATTGGGTAATTTCGGCATTAAATTGACTCTTGTTTGTCACTAGATAGTAACAAATAGTATTGGAATAGAACAGCCCAACATACAACGCAGAAAATTGATTTCTTGACTACCAAACTTTAAAGCGTTACTAACCAACGTTGATATTGTAGGACTAAAAAACAAAACTCAAAACTAGCTCTCTCGGTGTCCTTGACCTTCAATTGAGAAAGGTTATTCTTTTTTCGTTAGAAAAATAATGTTAGTTTAGGATGTATGTATGACATGGGCGTAGCCAGGATTTTTTTCGGGGGGGGGGGGGGGTTTGAGGTTGGGGGATTTCCCCCAGCCCCCCCCCCCCCCCCCCTGCGGAAAAAAAATTACATATAGATGTGTGTGTGTGTGTGTGTGAACATAATTAATCTTTATTACATTCTGACCCTTTCGGAAGACGTTTATTGTGCCCTAGAATAGGTTCTTCCTGGAATTAGTGGAAAACTTGTAGACTCCCCGCCCTTGCTAGAAAGGGGGTCTGGGGAATCTCGCAGTGCTCCCCTAGCGTGGGGCGAATCCCCGCCGCCGAGCACTATTTCTGGTATTGAAAGCCAACAAAATGCATATTCTAAGGTATCTACAGTGCATTATCTTGCTATTAAAAATTTTAATTTCAAAAACCTAATGTGCTATTCTTACTGACTTTGATCCTCCCGCGCCGTTCGGCGCATTTTCCGGCAATCTGTTTCCACAAAAATCTGTCACTGGTAATGTCTAAAACCTATTTCCACCTGCTCTTAGGACCTCCATGAAAATCTGGAGCCAAGTTGTACCAGGATGTCATTGCAACTCTTATTATGCGTTATTCATTTTGTCGGAGAACATGTCCCGCAAAACCTCATGCGACTCTCTGTCACAACCTTACTAAGGGTTCGACTTCCAGTTCGGCATTTGATTTCTTTGATTTAGATCCGAACTCTATAACTGACTCCTAAAATCTGTCTTAGCCATCTTGTTGAGCCACATTTAGTGTTTTTCAATTTCGGCAGATGACTATTCACACTTTATTAATAGAGCCCAGCCACTGGTAGAAGTTTGTAACCTCTCTTGACTACGCTCTTGGAATTACATTGATGCATTTCGCTTTAGATTTCATATCGAAAAGTTTTATCGTCAAAATCAACTGTTGAGGGGTTTTAAACTAAAAAATCTCTGGATTTTTTTTTTTTTTTTTTTTTTTAATTCAAAACCCCATTTAGCTACGGTGATAGAATTTGGTGACTGTAGTTTGCTTTAAAATAATATTGAAGAGAGGGGTTTCCAACTCAAAACGCTCTGTATGGGAATTTTAAACTCAAAACCATCTGGAGGGGTTTTAAACTTTAAAACAGCCATCTGGAGGAGGGGGATTTAAACTCAAAAACACTCATTAGCTTAGCTACGCTCAAGAATTTTAGTGTAATTTGCTTTTTTTTAGCATCAAAACCCTCTGAAGGGGGATTTTAAAACCCCTTTGGCTACGCTCATAGCATTTTGAGTCCGTAATTTGCATTTTTTTTTTGTATGTTGAAGAGGTATTTTTCAGCTTCAAACCCCGCTGGCAGGGGGGTTTAAACTCAAAACCCCATTGGCTAGCCACGCTCATAGATTTTATAATGTGTAATTTGCTTTTTTTTTATATGGAAGAGGTACTTTTTAGCTTCAAACCCCAACTGGAGGGAGGGAGGTTAAACTCAAAACCCCTTTGGCTACGTGAAGAGGTATTTTTAAGCTTCGAACCCCAACTGGACGGGGGGGGGGGGGGGGGGGTTAAACTCAAAACCCCTTTGGCTACGCTTATAGAATTTTGAGTGTGTAATTTGCTTTTTTTATATTGAGAGAGGTTTATCGTAATTTTTGGAGGGGGGTTTTAAATCAAAATCTTCCTTAGCTGTTTTCTTGTCATTTGGGGATTTTCGTTTGCATTTTTAGCGGCCCCGTAAGGGGAAAAAGCGCTATTAGGTTTGTGCAAAATGTCCGTCTGTCCGTCTGTCACACTCAGATCTCAAAAACTAGAAGAGATATGAAAAATATTATTTCATCATTAAATGCGGCTTGAAAAGTTTAAGTGCAACGGCTACTTTTGGTTTTCTAAAAAAAAATACACCAATTCTAAAACAATTACGTAAATGTAAGGGAGGCAATGTTACAATATGCTAACAAAGATACACATATTATGCGTATTTTCAGTATCACTTAGTCAATATATGTATAAAATGTACAGAAAATGTTTACAAAAAATATAAATAAAAGTTAAAGATGTTTTTTCTGGTCAACTAGCTGCTAAAATTAAAAGAAAAAAATTCCGTTTGTTTATTATGATACAATTTAAATTTTTTTTTGAACAATATGTCTTTTCGTTTCTTTGCGTATGTACCAAAAAAAACCACAACAACAAATAATTAGATTTTTATTAAAATAAATCCATTTTTTTGTCGAGGGGTATTCAGCGTTACAAAATTATAGAAGGGGTATTTATATGTCGAAAGTTTGAGAAACACTGAACTAAGGGGTTACAATGACTTTGATGTAACTCGGACAGGCTTCCTGTGAAAGCTGCTCTAGTTGTGTGGCTATAAACTTAGTGAAATTTATTTTGACAAAACGCAAGGTTAAATTGTTTTAGTAAGAAAGGTCACAACAGAAAGAATGACACGAACACTGGTGCACAGTTGTAAACACATGCACGCACACAAACTCACACACACGCAAAGCTTAAAAATAAGTTACGATAATAGGTCAAGGACAGGAATAAATTTCTGTTTTCGAAAGTACGTCTTTTATTTATAGCAATGTTTTAATGGTCAAGATAATTCGGTTAAATAGATTGGTATTACAATCAAATGATTTATCTTCTCAATATTGTTAAGCCTATTGGGGTGGTTACTGTTGAAATACTCAGACATGATTCATTGACAAAGGTTACGCTTCAGAGAAACACGAAGAAAGACATACTATATCGCCTGATTTGATTATCGGAAGAGTCAAAACTAAGCCAATGAAAAAGATCCCCACATAGTCTAGAATGGAGGCAATTTATTAATGTCTGTAATGGTTCCAAGCAAACATGGCTCTCTGGACTATTCTAAATGTAGATTACACTTTTCAGATTCCTATGGTTTAACCCTCCGACACTCGGGACTAGAAGGAGAAGCTGATATGGCACCCCATTGGAGGGGGGGGGGGGGTTCCAGATTAGCCCATCCTCTGTATGGACGTTTCTATCTGGACTCCACTCCAAGGTCTCCACTGATAGCTAGAGGAAAGACAAGTTGAACAATAGGATGAAGTGGAGAGACCCGCAATTCAATAATGTGGAAAGATCCTTACCGCGAGTTGGGAACCTTTGTTGCACGCAGTCACATCATTATCCAATCATTTAACACACACACTGCTCCAACAAATACACACTGTCACATCACATACATACTTTCAGATCACCTACACTTTCACACAAGACAAACTGTCAAATCAAACACACACATCGACAACATACACTCAGTCATTTCACACACAGTGTCCCACCATCATTATTATTATCTCATCTGTATTACTAATAGTATTACTGTATTCATTATATTACTAGCATACGATACATGGGTGCATTAGGACTTGTGTGTGATGTTCAATATTCCACCAAAAAACTATTTTGAATACATATTTGTTTGAATTTGAAAATGTATGGTTTAATCATGAAAATTGTATGTACTTAATAATGAAAATTAAGATTATATGACTTCACTTGATCATTGTATCAACTACAACTGTTTAACGAGGTTTCTTATAGTGTAAAAACTGTTTTGGGGTTAATGGTTACGGGGTTAGGGTTAGTTCCAACGAACAAACTGGAGGTCTACATGTATTTAAAGCACGCTCCTGTACGACAATAAGTCATGGACTACCTTTGCAAAGCAAGTTAGAATGATCAAAAAAATCTCATGGCAAGAAAGAGAGTGTAAGACTGGGATACTTGCTTGAACAGGTCTTCCCCGCATCTTTACAATCCTCAGACAACACCGCCCACGCTGTTTTGGTCATGTCCGCTGGATGGAGACCAATCGTATCCCAAAAGTTATCTTTTGTGGTCAACTTTCGGCTGGCTAAAGAAAAACTGGTCGTCCACCCCTCCTATATGTGGATATAGTAGAACGCAACCTCAAAGAAGTGGACATCGATGTTGACTACTGGGAAGACATAGCCCTGGACCGCACTGTGTGGACATCGATGTTGACTTCTGGGAAGACATAGCTCTGGACCGCACTGTGTGGACATCGATGTTGACTTCTGGGAAGACATAGCTCTGGAGCGCACTCTGTGCAGAGAGATGGAGGCTAAGAAAGCTGGACAGCGAAAAACCATTGGCCTCAGTTCAGGAAGAAAAGGGTGTCAAACGAAAAATGTCTAGTTCCTCTACCATCAAAGCGAATGCCACCTATACCCTATTTAAATTTTCACAAAATTACTCGTTATCTTATCCTGGTGTTGATAATTTATTTAGAACTCTGTAAAACGGGAAAATGCTTAAAGTATTATTTAGAATTAGGAAGTTAGGGGTTTCATTATAAAGATGAAAAAGGCAAGAGACTTAGCGACAAAAAGGAGGTCAGACATTCAAAAAATTAATTTAGACTATAATGATTTTAAGAGAAATCTCTCTCACACACACACACATATACACATGACACTCAGGCTTTGACCTTTACCTACGCCCCCGCTACTCAGTGCTGGCCAGGCAAGTGGTACAACACAAAACAATGTCAATACGTCAACAGTTTTCCCGGAAAGTAACATTCACTGCCCGCTTTCTCAGAAAAAATACCTAACTTGGATACACACACACACACACTGAATTTCCAACATTTACACCCACATATACATACACATCGAACTAACATGTTGATGTTGGACAATCTCTCTGCCAGCGACAGAGCAGAAAGGGGCTTGGGTGGAGCATTAGAATAAGCAGATATCACATACACCGAAAGTTCATCATGACCACCGCTTAATAACTCCTTAAAAGAACTGTAAAGATAAAAAGTTCTTAAGACTTTTATATCATTGAACTGAAGAAAGCACTTATAAACTTCAACAGAAAGAAAACTGTTCTCCAATGGATCCCAGCACACATCCCAAAAAAGGAAAAAAAATCAAGTAAAATATAACAAATACTTTTAAAAAATAAAGCTTTTATTGGGTGAAATGGCAAAAATTATTTTGAATCTATCGTGTAATTAATTTTTACAAATCCCAGGCTAGTTCAAAGGTGCGCACTTCTAGAAACTAGACTAGGAAGGATGTTTACATTAGGAAAAAGAACGATTTCCGCCCAAGTCTAGAGCCGAGATGAAGATGCTGTGCTCAAGGCAGATGTCCTATGTGTTTGTCATGTCTTCTTGTAAATATACATCTATGTCTTGTTGAGTCGTTATTACAGTATGCACCCGCTATCTCTCCAACACATCATCTCGGATCAAGTTGAAATTTTGCAAAATTATTTTTTGTAGCCTACCCGACAAAGCAAAAAAAAAAAAAAAACAAATTAACCTATTGGTTATTGATTATTTGAAATGTTCCTTGGGTACTAACTTAGACCGTAGTGTATATATTTGTAGCCCTAAAACAAACTTAAGACCCTAAAAAAAAAATTTACCAACTCTACGAAAGCATTATAACTTCATCGATCTATGCTATGTTTACCATATTTACATGAACAGATCGAAAAGATCTAGATCTAATTTTAGAAACTACACTTTGCGCAGATCGTTTTTTTTCTTTGACACATGAAAATACAAAATACAGTGTATTGATTTCATTATTTAATAAAATTAACCTTCAAATGTGTGTTTCAAATGTATTTTTACATAAATTTGTTCCATTTATCTGCGAATTTAAAATTCCTGACGAACATTCTTTCATTAGACATTAGGCGAAATGTTACACATCTCTCTATTCCTAGGTCTAAAACTATAATTTCACTCTAAGATGATACAACTTCTCTTCGTAAAGATAGTTTTATAATTAAACACATGAACATATTAATTATAGTCCATTCATTTCATATTTTAATCAAATTAACATTCAAATTAGTTTTTCTAAAGCATTTATACATAGATCTACATTCATTCGCCAATGTTTTCATAAAAAAATTGAATACAAGTCAATTAGCTATTTTTAGCTCCATTCATAATATTTTTTATCATGAATTCATGCATTCGCTTTACTTATAATATTATTATTTTCTTTGTTTTTAATGCACTATATCAGTGACTACATCAGCAATACGCAAGTTAAGACTTGTGGGCAGCAGGTAATATATGTCAAGTTTCTATATAAAACAAAATTCATAACGACTAATTAATGAACTAATCGGTTTATTGTGTGATTGATTCGTGTGTTGTCATCGTAAGGCCCAATCGCACTCTTTAGAAAATAAACTTTATGGAAACCACTGAACAGTTCATCATGGAGGATTCATCTGACCTCTCCTATTGGATCATGATGACAATGAACAATAAAAGATTGTACGGGGATAGCTTCTTTTAGTATCAAATATGAGTTTTCTAAACTTCAGTTTCTATAGCGCTTTATATTGCATTATAAGTAAGTCTGAGCGAAAAGAATTTGTTTACGGTGACATTTGAAGTACTGCCAAGAAATGCAGATTTCTCACTGTGCTAATTACGTTGAACATAGATCAGTTAGATCTATATATTTTTGTAACAGGAGATTCCTTTTGTTCTATCAATTTTGAACGGGAAAATCCGCTTTGCTTACTTCCTCGAAAATGAGGAATCTAATCTGAGTGCAACAATTTTTTGTAAATTAGGGCAGTTTGTTCTATAGCACAGGCTTATTGATTAATTTCAACACATATATATATCTTTATTGATTATGTATGCTGTATAAGTAATTGTAACTAAAATATAGAATTAAGTTTATAGACCTACTGCCTTATATTACCATTCTTCAATGTAAATATATATATATATATATATATATATATATATATAAAGTCTTAGTAAATATGGTTATTGAACTAACTCGAGTTTATTTACGTATTAAAAATATAAACAACAGACTATTTTTTATTTGAAGTGATATATGTCTACTTAATAAAAGTGATTACAACTTGTTTCTACTGACCTGTATATGCTTTATGGTGTTACTTGACGTTAACTTTAAAAGCACAGGTTAAATCTCAAGTTTATCTTAATTCTTATTAATTAAGTTTAGATAGACCCAGATATAGCCTTTAGATCTAGTCTACGTCCGACTGCTTATTTATAGAAACTGTAATCACGTTTTTAAATACAAATATGAACTTCTCCCCAGAAAGTTAATCCGACAAGCAACGTGAAAGTAAACTAACCTATAAAAAAAAATGACTCCTTGGTTCACAAGACGCCAGCAGACACACACAGTGCTGACAAGAAAAAAAAAGGAGGGGGGGAGAGAAAAGTCGCTCGCTTTTGTTTTTGTTTTGTTTTGTTATTTGTTGTTTTTTTTTTTTATGTTGTGACGGCGTTTTACATTACTTAAAGAAAAAAATTGTGGCTTAGAACAGTGTTTCCCAAACTGTGTTCCTAGGAACCCTACTGCTCATTGAGGTCTGGAATAGGTGCTCCACCAGCGGCTGGAATAATTAACCAGTTGGACACATGTGAATTTATCTCTCTAAAAAAAATAAGTAAAGTGTTCTGCTAAATACTTGGAATATGCGAAGTGTTCTGTTAAGAAAAAAGTTTAAGAACTACTAACTTAGAAAAATTAAAGCTCTAACCCGTTTTCTAATCAAATGAGATCTAGCTGAGTGTGCAGGCATATAGACTAGATTAGGCCCGCCGCCAGCTGGAGGGTAGTGGGAACACAAACAGGACTATAGTCCGATGCCCCAACAGAAGGGGCCCCTTTATGTTCTTTTTTATTGTCTATGTATTTGAAGATTTTTGACAAATGGGAGTCCACATATTTCTTGTTCGGACCTGGAGATTATTTATTCTATTAATAACCTATTTAGGTCTGGGGTGAATAGATAGCAGTGCGTTTTTTAAAATAAGAAATTAGTTTACTGGACTTGGAATTTTTACTCTAAAAGTGAATCACAGTAATCTGCTATGTATTTTCATTTTGATTTTTAAAGTTAATTTATATTTAAGCAATAAAATTCAGTTCGAAATATTTATTGAAACTTAGCTAAGAAAAAAACATAGACTATATGAAAAAAAAACGAGACCAATCGTCATAAAAGGCCTGAACACTGACCTGCAAGATCGCAACCTGTGGGCAGTGGAGAAGAATAGCTCGTTGCCACGCCGCACAGACCTGTCAATAATGAAAGTTACTCGGAGTCTTGTTCTCTTAAAAAAATTAGTAAAAATGACACATTTAAATTGGGATACAATTAGGATAAAATAAAGATAAATTAAAGACATGCGCAGTTTTAGTTATAATAATGGTAATGTCTTCGTTTGCGTAGATTAAGGATGAGTGCAGTGTTTCACATGACTTTGCAGAACGAGTTGCGACCTGCATATTTTCCCGTATCTCATGCAGGCAAAGCCGTTGTCCGCTTGCAATCTATTTACGTTTTTTTTTCCATTTTCTGCGTCTCACTTCAAGAACGGCTTTTCTTTGAGTCTCAAATGTTTGTTCCGTGACTTTTGTGACAGCTCCCCAACTGCCTCTTTCATAGGCCATCTGCTGCCAGCTACTTTCTTCTATGCCAGTGAGGGCGAAAGGGCGCCTAAGTTAATCTTTAGAGCTCTTAATGGGGGCAGGGGGTGTCGCACCTTTGTTACTGAAAATAAAACGGTTGGACCAGTAGATACCATGTTATTGTGTATCCGGTTCACAGAATACAGATGTATTAAAGATTTTCAAACATGGAGGCATGTATTTTAAAAAAAACAAATAATTTTAGCACAGTATTTTTGTAAGCATTTTTAGCCCTGCAGTCTCAGTGCAGATACAAATTTCTAAATTCTTTTCCCTTGTAGCACAAAGTAAGTATTATTTAGTTGGCAAGTGATCGTCACTTATCTATCTAGTGCTCAAGTCTTAAACAGCTCGCCTGCCACGTTAGGCTATTTGAGCCACTACGTACTCATTGTTTTGAAAGGATGGGGGATAAACAAACGACTAATTAGGAAACTACAATTTTTTTTAACCCAGTTCCTCTTGTGGGGAGCTTCCGGTGACAGGGTGACCTGGAACAGTTAACACACTTGTGACTTTTCTCATTTTTCTTGCAAGGTCAGTTACCGTCAATCTGTGTTTGTGTGCTAGGGCGGATGCAAAACTTTTGAGAGGGTGGGATTGGTTTCTAAATCCTATCGCGCTAAACCCTAACACGCGTAATGATGCCAACAAATTTGAGCTGCAAATATTTTCAAACAACAGAATCATATCTTATGAATTAAAGGCGTTCCTTCAGAAGTAAAGATAATTAAGTCCTACGAGTACCATGTGTTAATTTAGTCCTGCATTTTTAACTAGAGACTTAAACACTGCTAAGCCGTTGGTTTTCATGGCTGATTCAGGCAACCCTTCCATGCTTGAATGGCTCCAGAGAAGTAGAAACACTTGTACGAATTTGTTTAAGCAAATAGAATGCATATGTCTTTGTGTCTTTCTGGGTATTTTATTAGTTTGTTTTTTGTATTTATAAGTTATGGTTCAGAGTTGTATGTTTTATTGATACTCTACTGTTTAGTCTTTTGTCTTCAAGTGTCTCTAAATTTAGTGATTGTACTAATGGCGTTACTCTAATCAAATGTGAATATTCATTTGTTGTAAATCTCACGGCTCTATTTTGGGTCTGTTCTAGCTTCTTTGTTTTCTTGAGTTGAGGTTTCCCAAACAGAAAACGCATATTCTAATACTGGTCTTACCAAGGTTAAATAGTTTTTATGTTCTTATCTAATTTGCAAAAAAAAAAAAATCGTTCAGGACATAAAGGCGATATTAAAATAATAATAATAATAAAAAACAGAAGGGATCTCTAGAAACTAAAGAATTTTAATTTATCTAGGTAAAAAACAACAACTTTAAAACCTTTTCTTCTTCTTCGTTCTCATTGTTATGTTGGAGTGTTCAGATGACTAGACCAATACATGAGATGAACTGCGCAGTGGTTTCCAGATCAGGGAGCTCTCTATATAGTTTTCTTTCTATTGGGGTGATTTGGGGCCAATGTCTTATACGGGCCTCTTGGTAAAGAGAGCAGTTTTGGAGGACGTGGTCGGCATTATCTGGTGATACTCCACATTGGCAGATTTCACTGGTTCCAATTTTGAGCTTCCGGTACATGTGTTGTCGCATTCTGTTGTGTCCGGTCCTGAGTCGAAAGATTGGACGTTGGTCTTGTCGGGATAGCTTATAGTAAGCGTTTAAAACCTTTTAATTTTTGGATTTTTGACTCTTCTGAGCCAACCCAACTCTAATGGGTAATTAACAATAGTTGGGAAAAGTAAAAGCAGTTAATCGTTGTGATGGCCACTTGACAACCTCGTTAACCGTGGGCCACATATGATTTTCACAGAATATGCCCTTATAGATGGTTAGGTCTCACAACGTTTGTTCAACTCATGTGAATGTACATTAGTTTTGTAAAATGCTGTTTGGAAAGTGCTTGGGACAAAATGGATGGTCTAGTAAAAACGCTCGGGGGGGGATCTTAAACAATTAAATATCACTCTTATAGTTGTTAAGTTTAAGAAATTTGAACAAAAGAAGTTTATTTTAAAAAAAAAACTGTTATATGCACATTTTTATACTAATTGAAATGCGATTGTCGCAAAAAAGCTGGGAAATGAGATTAGTCCAACTTATACTTAAAAGTTTCAATCAAATTTAAAAAAAAAACAGAAATAAAACCTTGCTTTTAACTAACTGTGACACACTTTGGAATATGTATATATGTTTAAACTTTCCTATTACACAGAATTATGTGACGTCATTTGATCCTCTTGTTCAAATGCAAGTATTACATTTAAATTTCTAGATGAGTGAATTATAATTCAAGAAAGGGGCAAGGACACACTAAAGAAATGTTAAAATATCAATATACAAAATAGTTTATTTGTTTACTAATTATTTACACACAGACACACACAAAACGCCCTCACTACCTCACTAAGTTTGAGAGTGTATCAGCTGACTGATGGCACAACCTCGTGACTTGCACATTTTACATACTTTATACACACGCTTTTCTCTACTACTACTCATACACACATCCAATGAAAAGTAGGTCGACTTCCCCTTTCGAATTCACAGAAATATATTATTCTTGTTTTGTGGCGTGTGTTTCTTTTTTCTTCTAACCACTGCTACACACAACTACTCACAGACACACAGGCATATACTATTCTCACACCCAAACACACTCAATCTCTTCATATGTATACCTTTATATTAGTCTACATAGTATACATACATACATAGCATACATGTATAGTATACATCAGATTACAACTATCAGATGCTCATATTCACAGATTCTAATTCCTGCACTTCTAGTGATGGAGTCATTGTCCCACTCTCCACACACGCAATGTCTCTCTCACACATGTTACAGTTGACATTGGGACATTGACACGCGACAAACAAAATCCCTATTTGTTACATCATTTCTCTCACACACACACATTCTAACTCACAACACATCTAGTGATGGAGACATTGACACACGCTATGTATAATTATTGTAGTGGAGATACAATAGGATTGTCATTCTTTCCTTATCTGTCTAGAGTGCACGGCGTGGCTAAAATTGTCCAGTGCACTTTGTAGATTTGACAAATCGTCACGCGCTCCCAAACTTTCGGAGAAGCTACGCCCCAGAGAACATTAAAAATAGGTAAATGGTTTCCAGGATATATGACCTATATAAAACTACATCTAACATATAGAGTAGAGTCACTATTGCGGAACAGGCATGTTTGCGGAACAGCTCGTCGAATTAGTTAAAATCTACTTTAATTTTCTGCTAAACTACTCTAACGCTACAGCGCATGGTCCATTTTTCTACATTTTCAATATACAGGTTTTCCTTTCACAGCAGAAAATTAATTTTGACTCCAGGTTAAAGTTGACAGGTGTGGAATCGTCCATTATTTTTCACGTACCAGGAGTACCGCATAGGTCAAGGCTTAAGGCTTTTAAAAATCATAATGACCCATCACCTGCATGATACACCTAATTTTCGGTTTATAAATGGATGTGAAGAAACGCAATCTCATAGCAACCTACCAGGAATTTAATTTTAAAAAAAATTGGGAGGTGTTCACCCAGTTTTTACCTTTTTAAAGATGTCACAATTGTGGAACACTATAAATGTTATGTATTTGACCTGTGCATTTAGCTTAATATTTACAAAGTGATTTAGATTATCGGAATTTAAGTATGAGTTTGTATTAGTATACATAATTCAAAAACATTTAGAGAATAATATTACATATAATATAGAATTTATGATTACCAGACGTCCAGCAAAAAGAGGATGAATCATAATATCAAATAATACCATATAGGCCAATATAATATTAATATACCGGTAACAAAAAAGAATTCAAGAATAGTGGAAAATAAAACCATGTAAGGAAAATCAGTGCAGTATGACGTCAATAACAATTAAAGAAGAGGTAAAGAATCTAAAATGTGAGTCTTAGATCTAATGTGTGTCTTTAGCTTTAATAAAAAATAATTAATGTAAAGAATAAGGAGTACAAGTATTATATAAGACTTTATATAGGCTTTGTTCCGACATTTTTACCGTGTTCCGCAATTGTGACTTCTTAAAAAATCCTGTTCCGTAATTGTGACCATATCTCAGTCGAGTTGAATTTTAAAATTTAAATATGTGTTGCAAAACTAAATAATGCGTCTATTTTTATCGGAAAATAGATGGGCAATGCCTAGATACTTTTAGTTTTTCCATAGGTCTAACCATTACGGAGCAAAAAATTCAAAACTAAAAGTAGCAGCAAACTGTTTCGCAATAGTGACTCTACTATACATACTCTAGTTGTTTGTTTTTTTCTTTTGATAGAATAAACATGAAACAAAATAGCAGCCAGAGACAAAAGGAGAGGTAGGGAGAGGAGTTTAGCGGCAACCGCCCTTTATAGGACAATAAAAAGTCCTAACCCTATCTATCTGTTATAATGTGGACCATTCCATTGTGTGTGTGTGTGCATATATAATATATATATATATATATAAAACAGTTACATCGTCTGCCCTATAGATCGTCAAGGCTGAAAGAGAACCGTTACTTAACGTTAAGGCTGTGCAGTGCATACAAACAAAAACAAAACAAATACAATACGAATTTTGCGATTAACAGTTTACGACATTAAAATAAAACAGGTTTGGTTTTCTCACAAGTTTAATCATTGTAATCACGACGTCGGCCTTTTATTGTCAAAAACAGATCACTGGATTTCCGGAGCAGCTTCCTTTTCTTTTGTTCCATGATAACCTCGGAGCACAGCAAGTAGGCGGTGTGCTCTTCTTTGTACACGTCGTCTAGGCGACGGACGTTCATTGGTGTGTCATGGAGGGAGAAGCCTTCAAATAGTAGGGGCTCAATAGCAGCGTCGGAAGCAAGTTGAAAAATCCATAAACACGAAAATTCTCCACCTGAAAATGTAAAATATAGTATCATTGGTGCTGCTCTAATTTAGCAATTATTGTTGTGATTGGGTTTACATTTGTAAGTTTAGACGCGAACTTCTAGGATTAGGAATGAGTCGAACATTTCGCCTGACTACACAGAACCACTTGAGGGTAAAAAAGGGTACCTCTTTCAGACCTTGCGTTCTATGAAGGTAGATGATGTAGTGCAGGGGTTCTCAGCCTGTGGATCGCGACCCCCTTGGGGGTCGATTGACGATTTGCCAGGGTCGCCTAAGACAATCGAAAAAATGGATTGTTATTGTCTATTCTTCTTTTGCTGTATGTATGTGCGGGGGGGGGGGGGGTCGCGGCAGAGTGGGGATTGTAAAAAGGGGTCGCCGAGCCTAAAAGGTTGGGAACCGCTGATGTAGTGGAATATAAGAGGCGTGTCTTTCTTTTCTAATCTGTCTAGAGTAGTGTTTTCCAAACGCTTGTTGTTTTTTTTTGGGTCGGATTATTTCCCATTTATTTAAATAAAATGCTAGTTTAGCCATATTCTAAATTTAGTATTTTATTTATTTTCAAGTTGAAAATATTATGTATACAAATACGGATAAGAAAAAATGAAGGTTTAAAGAATAATCCGACCTAAAAAAAAAAACAAGCGAAGTATTCCGCTAAATTCTACCAAAATGGGAAGTATTCTGCAAAAAAAAGTTTGGGGAAAACTGATCTGGAGTGCACGGCGCCGATAAAATTGTCATCTGTTTCTATATCCGACGGTTAATGATGGTGTCATGTGGCACACTCAACCACCAACCGCCTTTACTAAGGTACCCATTAGAGTTAGGTGGATTCAAGGGCGTCCTCAGAATCCGGAAGTTCAAATTCTCAATCTCTATGGAGATTTGATCCCGGGATACTCTAGTTCGGAAACCAAGCTCTTTACGACTCGACCAGAACGCCACAGAAAACCAGTCGCGACTTCCATATTCTGATTCTCCTGATACAGACAATCGTCTGCCGGATTTCAATTTTCTATTTGACAACTTTCTTTGGACTTTAAAATGTGTCTGTCTCAGCGAACGACAAGCAATCAATAGAAAATAAGAAAAATTTGGCCTGCCGCCTGTATCGATATCAAATTGTATTTGTTTATACATCAACCCAGCTTGGAAGTCACACTGTTAACACTGTTTTCGCAAAAAACGTTTACAATTCAATCACATTTTCTTGCAAAAGATATTTAATGTCTTTGTCACATTAAACGTTCGAATATTTAGCTCATAGAGCCCGAATAGATCTAGAGCATTTATACTTGGATATAATTCTTCATAAGCGGCGTACCAACGTATTGTTGACGTCATTTTCGTGACCAAAACAGGCCCGCCTTTAAACAAAGATGATCTTATGACGATCAAGTACATTACTGTTGTTGCCCTGTCGTTGACTCGCTAAGTCGGAACAGTTGATACAACTAACCGATGTAGGCGTATTAATACAGTAGACTTGATAGACAGTTGAACAGACTTCTTTTAAAACTAACTTAAATATAAGTTTTATTTCTAAATATAAACAACTTCAGCTTTAAAGTAGATCAATGTTGAAACATACATGAAACGATAATTTAAACAAAATCTAACTCTAAAAAAATACATCTCTGCTCTGTTTCTTGTCTCTAGTTAGTCTTCCCCTCAACTTTCCCAAGTCCTTTTTACGAAGCTTATATCAACTCACTCTGTCTGTCTGTCTGGTAAAAAGATTTTACACGTTATTTCTCCCACACCCAATCTCGGATCAAGCTGAAACTTACCACAATATATTTCTTATACATGACAACACAAGAATCAATTAAAAAAAAACAACCAATTAGTTGATTAGCTATTGGTTATTAATTATTTTTTTGGTATCTCAAACAAGGGAAATAATTTGTACTTGACTGAAATGATGGTATAAGCTGAATAACTACCCTGTATAGGTCGTCGTCTGAGTCTTAGTGAACACAACATGAAAAATAGGACGAGACTATACAAACATTAGACAACTTTACAATATACCATGTTCATAAGCAGAGTGGTTACCGTGTTGGCTTGAGAAGCCTGAGTTCGAATTCAGCCCTCTTTTTTAACTTTTTTATTGTTAGTCTAGATCTATTTCAAATTTAATTACTTGACTAATCCAAATTAATTGATACACCAACGCTTTATATAAGCTTTGTATTTTTTAAAAGTATTTTTTAAGAATATGTTCCTGTTTATTCACTTCATTTACGACAGACATCTTGTGGTTTCACTAGAAACTCTTCAGGCAGTACAGCCTACAAAACCAAAACATCCGCCCTAATTTCCTTGTGGTTACGTTAGAAACTCCTAAGCCTACCCTACACAACCATCCCTTCCATCGCGTTGTTTCTCCAGTTAGGCATCATGTTGACATTCTGGACAATGCGAAAAAAAAAAAGAAAATACTAAATAAAATTAATTAATTACTACCAAATGATTAACTAATTGTTTAATTTTTGGAAGGGACAGTTTTGCCATTATTTCTCTATCGGATTCGCGTCACAAAAATCTTGCACGCAAGTGAACAAACCAACTTACGCCGTGGGTTGAGCTGCACTGGGTCATACTGCATCCAAACCACTGTGGCCCCAGACTGACTCTCTATCGCTTGCTTGACCTCACAGTGGCTACATCCGGGAAGGCTGGTCCTGAAGCACAGTCTTCTGGGTTGAGAAGGCGGTAGCTCTTTGCGAAGACGCGTCATTTGCAGATCGCGGTGGTCACTGGAGCAGTGACTGGCACAACGCGAGCTTGACCTACTAACTGGCGCCTTCCTGTGTGGAGAATAAGAAAAACAAAACGAAAATAGAGGAGGCGCG